>OY982587.1:9007447-9495124 GCA_963859945.1 Euplagia quadripunctaria
GAGGAGGTTCTCAATTCTTATTTGAAGACGCCTGAACCAATTTGGAAAATTCTTTTTTTGTTTCAAAGGATATATTTTCCATTAAAATTTTATCGAAATCACTCGAGCGGTTTTTGAAAAATCAACAAATATCTAAAAATTGTATACATTGATGATATTTTCGTTTTGCTCCGAAACCTCGCTGTCTCATTGGAGCAGTGCGTTTAGTTGGCCTACCCATATTATATTTAAACAAAATACATCTACGTTCTATTAAAAGGCACACTGAAGTTGGTGAGACTTTTTTTTAAAAGTATTCCCGAGTAGATCACTTTAATTCTAATATTTGACTCCTTTACGTTGTACGCGGGAACATCTTAACACCGACTTACAGAAAATGACGTCACACGCACAACGCCATCTATCGGCCAACAAACAATTCACGTTTAGTAACGTGTACAATAATTATAATCTATCTTCTTGATGAACTAGCTCATAATTTGTTTTTGGATTTAATCTGTGGTGATATGTTGTTCAACTTTACAACAAACTAACTGCCTTAGAATGCTAAAGCTTGATAGATAATTAATAAAAAATATAACATTTATTAAATATTACTAGAGATCCCGTGGTGGTCGAATGACCTGTCATTGTATAGACTTTTGTACCATGACAGGTCAAAATATATACTGGACACTCATAGCTGTATGTACCCGTTCTTGCATTTTTTTTAACTTTGTAGCAAATATTGTTCAAAAATTTTAGCATTCGTCACTTCTTCTCTGTATAAACTATAAGTGTGCGAAATTTCATACTCCTTCGTCCGCCCAATTTTCGTAAAAAGGGATCCAAAGTTTTCGCTTCACGTATTAATATATAGATAAGAGAAGCCGATTTAAGATATTTTCAACTTCTTCTATTAGCTTTTCATTCTGGTCCCAAGACAAGTTTCCATGGTACTCACCAAGTGTTTTTTAGTTTTTTTAAAAGATAAATCTACTGTTACATATTCTTTGTAAGACCCTGGTGTACAAATCAAGAGTAATCTATCTATCTAAATACTATTATGAAACCGCTCCTCATTTTCTTTAATCATTTACTATAAATTAATAATAATAATAACAAGACAGTAAAGTAGGGTATCGAGGGCCTGATGCAGAAGGCAGTTCTTCTCGACACGGCCCGTACAGTGAGGAGGTTCCTGTCTTTGGAGCCCTAACCACCGGTATCTTGGTCCCTGTACTTGATGTCGGTGGTGTACTATTTTTTATACTCGATATATTTTTTATGTACATATTTAAAAATGTAATTTATATGGTAAAAGATTAATAAAGAGAATAATAATAATAATAGTAAGTTTATTTCTCCTCACAAAGTACATTTTAACTTATGGTACAAAAATATGTAAGGTAGTAGTTTTATACATTTCTATACATGTGAGGAGCTGGTGTCTGATATGGGCATATCCCTGTCCTTCAGATCACCAGGTTCCCCTTGGACAATTAGATTCCATATTTATTCTTTTCTTACTGAAACATGAAATTAATTCATTGTTTGCTTATAGAAGAAGCAGGTTTAAGATATTTTCAACTTCTTCAATTAGTTTTTCATTCTGGTCCCAAGATAAGTCTCCATGTTACTCACCAAATGTTATGCTTAAGCGTGTTTTTTTTTAATTAAACTAAACTATAATTTACTAGCAGCGCCCCGCGGTTTCACCCGCGTAAGTCTCATCCCGTGGGAATATCGGGATAAAAATTAGCCTATGCGTTAATCTAGGTCTCCAGCTATCTACATACCAAGTTTCGTCGCAATCGGTTCAGTGGTTTTTGCGTGAAAGAATCAAAAACATCCATCCATCCAAACTTTCACATTTATAATATTAATGGTATTAGTGAAGTTATTCCATATTTAAAATCTGTTTTGCTCTTTCAGTATAGCTTTCGAAAATTAATTTGCAACTTTAAGTCGCCAGTATGTAGCTGGCCTAAGTCCCTTCCTATTAAGCACCTCACGACTGGCTCCAGGGCCTAATTTGGACCACAGCATACATATCCGTAATCCGTTACACTTAGCAGTCCGAGACATAATTTTGTCTAGATTACTTGAATCCATCTTTATATCCATAGGAATGTGATGTTGTTGGCCGTGGGAAGGATGGTTTAAAGTAGGCTAATAATAAGTTTATGAATTATCGCAACATGCCACAATTTGAACTGCCATGTTTCATTTTATACCAATACGGCGGTATACAAGTTATCGGCTAGCCTAATGAGAAGCGGTTATTGTATTGTACTGTTTGCAACATTGTAAGTTTTGGATTACGGACTATTTAAAAACTTTTACATACATATACGTACATCTGCATCCCCGAAGGGGTAGACACAGGCTTATTGAACGCCCACATTTTGTCGACTATCCTTTAGTCCCACTTACTTAATGGGGGCAAGCCTATTGTCGTCAACCCGGGCATTTTGGGAATGCAATCGGAAAATTCAGAGTATATTGAAAGGGAGAGGTAGGTAAGAAGGGAATCCAATGGAAGGAAAGGGATATTGCTTATACGGATGGATTACACTTACATTATTAAGTGAGTGAGACTAAATATTTGGTAAAATTTGGATATTTAAATCTGACTTGTTGTTCTACAAAAAAAAACTCTAACTTTATCATATTATAGATCACGGGGTTATCAAATTTCGCGGACTGGTCCGGACCAGAACGGACCGGACCACGGTCGGCATTCGGACCACGGTCCGGATCCAGACCGCCGATCTACTTTATAATATATTTGTTTAACAGAAACTTAATAGAGGTATACTTCTGCTTACCCGTTCGGGATTACAGGCGTGAGTGTATGAATGTTAACAGTCTTAAAAAATAAGTATTTACTATGAATATAACAGATATATAACTGATGGAACGCTATGGACAGAGTTAAGTTATTTTCCTGTGCCCTACAGGTCACACATGTATGTCTCTGTGTTACCTACTTACTCGACCACCGGACGACTAGTAATTACCCCAATAGGGATGTGGCAGCTATAGTTGCACGAGATTTTTTACTCGATTTATGCGATTCGAGTTGTCAACGGTGAGAATTAAATTACTATTTACACTCTTGTTTTTCTTACATATTCTTAAAGTTACACAAAAAATTATGTTGTAATTTATTTATTTATATACATGTGTAACAAAGTGGTACTCGTGACAGTACCTAATAAGCTAAATTACGCAATAGAGCTCATAAAAGAGGATTCAAAATAAAAGCCAGGTTATCCTCGCGTGTACATATTTATATATTTTTGCGCGGAACCCTAATTCTTTTTCTCCTTATAACACCAGCTATCTGCCAGTAAAAGTGCCATGAAAATCGGTCCACCCATTCTGGAGATTAGCCAGAACTAACAAACAGACAGGCAGATAGATAGACAGACAAAAATTTTAAAAACTGATTTTTAGGCATAGGTACCTATTGTGCAAATAACTGTATGAGCTTAAAAAAAAACAAATCTATTGATATTACAAACAGACACTTTAATTCTATTTATTTGTATTGATGATGTATTGATAAAAATAAACCAGAAGACAAGGTATAGATCAAGATATATTATGTTAAAGTGATATTTTTAGTAATTGTGAAAGGATGTTTAGAGCAATTCTATATACAATTTAGAAGATTTTTTATTACAAAAGGGTGACCGTCCTATGGAAGTTTCAACAACAAGTTTGTAATACCGAGTACTGTAGTAGATCCTTATAAAAAATACGTGTATGTACGTACATATAATAACAAAAAAAAAAACAAACTGGAATTTAAATATAGAATTACCGTACAACAAATAAGACGCAACCGAGACCGAATACGCAACTTTCAACTCATCGACAAACTTAACTCTTTGTGGCACATCACTAAACAGGATAGTTACGACACTAAGCCTCGGTACAAGTTATAATCACCACCTGTTTATCGCCAAAGCAGCAGTACTGCCACTGGCAGTTACACGTAATTATTCCCGTTAAATATTTAGCACCTTCTATAGTGAGAAACGCCGATGTAGTCGTTCAATTCGAGTTTAGAATGCAGATTTTGGTGTGAGGTAACCTTTTGCGACAAGTTAGAAAAAATGGCGGCTTCTTTTTCTATTCACTCCGTTATTATATAAACTAACCAAAAAAAAATTATGCATGCTACTTTAACTTAACCTGCATAATATAAATGTTGAAGTGAAACTTCTTTAGAACCGTTCTCATTTGAAATTCGTTGATACGAAAGACTCACACTAATAATTCTTTAAAAAAAACCGATTTCAACAAAAAAAAAACTATTCCATAAAAGACTTATATATGGTTTTCTCATGGATGCCATTGTCAGAACTGAACCAAATTGAAATGGGACCACACGAAGGAAGCACCAGCTTTCAAATAAAAAAAGAATCATCAAAATCGGTTCACCCAGTCAAAAGTTCTGAGGTAACAAACATAAAAAAAAAAACATTGAGTTTTAGCCTGCGAGAGAATGAGATAGAATACAAGTAGACAGTGTTGCTTATAATCTTTGTCTTTGTGCCTGCATACTACGAAGGCTTCAAAAGGCTTGAAAATGCGTCAAAGTCCACGTGGTGTCATTTTTGTGCATTTGCATATTAAAATTCGTTGTTACATCTGTGTTAATTTGACCAATAACTTTAATATAAATGTTCTAAAATTAAATTAATTAACATTAGTAAATTATTTGTATTGATTTTACTTTCATTTCTCATTCTCTCGTAGGCTACTTTTCTGAAGTTTCACTTGAATTTGGATTGCACTTTGAATTGCACACACAAACTTTTTTTTAAAGGTAGTTTTTATGGATTTTCTCAATAACGGAGCGACTAAATACAAAATAAAAATATGTGTTCGATTTAAAATCTTTAACTTTACACATTCCACTTGCATTTTTGAGTACTGGAGGTAATAATATAATACCTATGTCATTTCATATCTTTTCGGTGCTTTAACTTACACCTGCTTACACCCAAAGGGGTATGTAAATTGTAAATTATTATTGTTGTTTTTTTTTTGGTATTTTGCTGATTTATTTTCCACAAATTTACTGATTAAATATATCGATATCGAATAAATCCATACGTTGACAAGAAGAGGGTTTGTAATTGTTTGTTTATTGAATCGAATACTTAGCTCACACGATTTCTTCACATGTATTCTGGAAAAGATTCTCACTCGACTCACTCTTACTCTCTATCTGCGTGTATAAAATAACCTAATGAAACTAATTATCGATGTTTACATCCGCTAGTGTTGCCATGTTGAATAGCGTTCTTTATGCAAAGAAAACTGGAAAGTGCAAGCTTTTTAATATCTAATATCTTTATTGTGCACAAAATAACAATTTTATAAGTACCGAAAGAAAAATAGCATGTACAAAGGCGAGCTTAACCCATAGTTGAGTTTTCTTCCAGCAAACCTTGGTAGTGAAGAGAGGATAGTAAAGAATAAATAGAGGCAAAGTGCGTACGTTAATTTAATTAAAATCGTTTATGTTTTAAACATCTACCATTATTTTTAATGTACCTAGATATTTTTATGTTGTATAGAAAATCCCACTTCCCACTAATATTATAAATGTGAAAGTTTGGATCGATGTACGGATGGATGTTTGTTACTCTTTCACGCAAAAACCACTGAACCGATTGCGATGAAACTTGGTATGTAAATAGCTGGAGACCTGGATTAACGCATAAGCTACTTTTTATCCCGATATTCCAACGATCGGAACTTACGCGGGTGAAACCGCGGGGCGCTGCTAGTACTTTATAATAATTGCAGCTGGAGATACTTCAGAAAAGGAAGTGATCATAGACTAAAACATATTTTACTATACAGAGCCGTTATCAACCTGTCGTTGGCAACATAGCTGGCGTAAAGTTCTGCCCTTCTTGCCCTACTGACAGCCAATAAAGCTTGTCAAGCGTATCTGGATCAGTGTTTGAAATTCTTTCCAATCTCTAACTCTAATATTTATAAATTTGATTGAATTAGTATAAAATCAAAAAGCGATCTCAAAATACAAAATTCCGGCCGTAAAATACAAAATAGCGGTCTTTAAATACAAATTAGCGGCATTGCGATACAACAAAATAAAAATGGTCTATTAAGTGACATTTTACGGAATATACTTTTAATATTATGATAATGTTTTTTGGGACTATTTTATAGACGTAAGCTCAGTTTATGTTTACGCAAGTAAGAAGTTGAATAAAACTTAAAAGGTATTAAAGATAAAAATAAATAAAAACACAAGAAGTGAATTAAATTGATAGAAATATGATGACTTATGTAAATAAAAAACTTTTTAACAAAAAATTAAACCGACGAAAAGAACTAAAAAGCAAAAAATAAATAAACTTTTTAAGTCTTGAGTATTGAGCTTATTTACATAAAGTATAAAATTTTATATCAACTAATTCTGAGTCAGTGAGTTGCTAGTATTAGTATAGATAATAAATTTATTGGCCGCACCTGTTCCATTTGCATAGGTACCTACTTACTTATTTCTGACTACGTTTCGTGTCTGCTCGTCCCTTCGGTAATAAAAAAGAAAACTGACTAAAAAAAACAATATATTTCTACGCGCTTTGTTAATTTGAATTTCGAATATCATGTTACATACGGTGTAAGTAGTATTAAATATGCTTTTAGATGTGGCATGTCCAACGTTAGCCAGAACCAGCCAGCAAGAAACGAAAGAGCCCACGGTGCATCCCTGGTGGCTTTGTAGCTACCCCCTTCTTAAATCCTAGAACAAAAATCACATTCCTTTGTTTACAACAAACAGCCAACTCATTCATTATGTAGCTACTTATTATATATCATCAACAAATACATTCAACTTTCAAAACCCCGACCGATTTTTTTTATTTTCGAAATTTTGAACATTAGTACCTATTTAAACTGTTGATGAATTAGTATTCAAAATTCAAATATAAATAGCTAAATAAATTTCATTAAAAATGAAATTCTAGTTTTAAAATGTTTCAAAGACAATCCGTTCGTATTTTACAGTTTCGATATTTAAAAAAAAAAAAATTTTAAACATCTACATTTTTAAATTATATTCGAAATTTTAATTGCACGTGTTAAATCCATGTCAAAATTTAATTGAAAAATAAATTATAATTTAATACCCATTAGCAACTGTGACTTGTTCCATAAACAATAAGTGTTTAACCAACAGGGAGACTTTTTCCTTATAAAGTAATCTAAGTATTTATTTTTACTTAGAGAATGTAACTTCATACAATATTCAATCGTTAAGTGTTTTTTATAACGTGGCGAGGCCTGGGCACAGATAACATAATACTGCCTGGGTCAATGATTCCCGCGAAAAAAGCTGATCGGAATATGAATTCTCTTATTTTACTGTATTTCTTTAGGTGATTTTTATTTAAGTATTTTACGTAAGTCGTCTTAACGTCCCAAACGAAGTCCTGTTTTTAAAACTCGTGAATTTGCAATTTTATTTCTCTTTATTGTACACCTTTAAATAGTAAATAGTGCAAAACAAGTTACAAAGGTATAACAATCGGCGGTCTTATCACACACGGCGATTTCTTCCAGACAACCTTTGTAAGTTTGTACGGATATTGTCAAATATAATTGAGGGTAGTCTGTGGTGTACAATTTAAGGTTGTTAATGTACTATATACTGAAAACGATTTTTACCTATAAACATTTTACACACATATATTAATATTCATATTACTTTTAATAATATAATTAAAAAGTATTTATAATGACAAATAATAATCCTTCACTTGTTTTTTAAATGAGTGCAAGGTTTTGGCTTGTCGAATTGTTACAGGCAAGTCGTTCCATAACCTGACCGCTTGCACCGAAAAGGACTTGTCCGTAAACTGAGTGGAATGTCTCGGCATTTTCAACTTTAAATTCTCCGATGATCTCAGGCTCAAAATTCAAGAATGCAGACTTTCGATTCGAGAATTTATTGATGAAACTAATAGAGTTGTTCTCATTAATAGTCTCTTACAAATTCTATTTAAAACAAAACTATTGAACCTCTGAAATAATTAAAGTTTTAGCAAATTTTATCTTTTTTGTTAACGTTTTTGAAGTGAAAACTTCTTTAGGCACTTCGTTTGTGCACTTTTGCTATGGGGAAAAGCACTGAACTCCTGACCGTCACGCTAATAATACATATATAGATCCACTAGAGGGTGCTAATGTAAACATTGAGACTGTCAGCTCCTTATTCATTCATGTCACCAACCTGCTAATGTGACATTTTAAGTTCGTCGTTTCGTTTAAGTTTTCACTTCAGTCGGCAGTCCCATGACTGCCTATTTTTTTTTTTTGCGTTATGTACCCACCTACCGTACTTACGTACTTATGTATTTAATCACTTAATTAATCACTAAAATACTCTTCTGTTTATGTGTATTTAGTTATATTTATTAAACAAATCGATATTGAGGTTATCTTTGTATATTTCATTTTTCCTTTGAAGCCCCCGCTTACAGCAACTAGTTTAATAAAACGAAACAGTACAACTCTTTCTTTGAACGCAATTGCAACTATGTAACAAATAATTAAAAATCAATAAGGTTTTAAATCGAAGCCATAAGCCTGTGTAATTACATTCAGTAAAGTGTACCCCATAACCTATTTTTAAAACCTGTCCTATAAAATAGCTAGCTTACCATATAAGGAACATGTTCCATTTGTGGTATATTTTGCACCTGTCTTAAAGCTAGATATATTAAGACAGCTATTGAATAGGGTTCTGTAACTCTGTGAAACAGGGATCCTCTTTTTAACCTCCGACGCAAAAACGACGGGTTTGTTTGAAAGGTGAATTAATCGGGAGTGTTCTTAGCTATGTTTGATGAAAATCGGTCCAAGATGGCCGCCGTCAGAAAATGGCGGATTACATATTTTTTTCACAACTTCCTCAATATGGGTATCAAATGAAAGGGCTTGACTAGTAGAATACTATACACTATGATAAATTTCAAATCCAAGATGGCCGTTCATACCATTTTTATTATTTTGTGTCGTGGGTTTTTAATTTTTAATTTATAGTTATTTTAACACATTTATTAGCATCACTTGTAACCATTTTGTAACTCACTAAGTGTGTAAACAAATCTTCGAAGTAAATTTTGACCTTCTTATAATTGTCGTATCGAAATGAAACTTTGTATGTATACATGTTATTTTATAATTTAGCTTCTTGGAGCTGATCTGATAGAGTCAGATGGCGGTGGATGGTGGAACTCTTCAGGGGCTACTAGTAAACCCCTCGAGTTTGGGCTCATATGATTCGTTTTGACGAGTCCAACAGATTGAGCTTACTTGTAGTCTTAAAAAAACCCGTTCAATTATATCATACTAGAGCGGTCCGTAAATTACGTAGTGCTGTATCACCCACGTAAGTTCCGATCCTTGCGTTAAGTAGTTTTTGCGTCGTTGAACAAACATCCATACATTCTCACAAACTTTTACATTTATAATATTAGTAGTAATAGGCATCGTAGAATGAAAACGTTCATTGTGCGATGCAGCGTCAACATTTGCTAAATAGTTCGCCATCTCTCGTTTAGATGTCACTAAAAAATATTTTTCATATTTTTTTATTCCCTCATTTATTCCCCATGTACGGAACTTTTACAGGCAGATTATCATACCTGTCCCTTATTAACACATTACAAACATGTTGAGACCTGTTCCATAGCTTGAGCATGTAACATGTTGTACGTAGAAGTATGTCGGACTAGTCGTGTGTTATAAATCCTTAACTTGGACTATGTCAGCGTGTCAACAGTAGACATATAACTTGGCGATGAACAGCGGAATATTAATATCGGATTCAGCATACACAACATAATGTTTTTGCCCGTTTTGTCGATCAATTAGGGTTGTCGGTTGATTGTAATGGCAGCTTATGGCAGACGACGGAAAATTTATTTTCTAAAACATTCGAAATTCAAACATTTATGAGCGGCCAGGAGCGCAGAACTTCCAGTGTACCCTATGTATTCATTTAGATATGTTATTACCTACTTTTTATTTTTAAACTAATTATATATATACAGATGTGCGTGTGTGTGTGTGTATATGTGCAAATACATTGTGAAGTTATTTTTTCGCTTCTGACGTGCAGTCCTACGACTGATAGTTTTTTTTATGTATGTAAGGTACTCTATGCTTTGACAGCTCCTTTTTGGTTCGACTCGCCAAAGTGTGAGATGAACTGGTTGCTTTTACTACCAGACAATTATAATTTTGAAATGTTCATGAGTAGAGGGGTGTTATAAGTAGGGCTGCCATCCGTCCGGGTCCTAGTTTGGAGGGCGTCCGGGGAGCGTCCGGACGGGGTTTTCAAAAAGTGTCCGTGTAAAACCCGAACTCTGTGCCAGGGGCAAAAATTTTAGTGAACAAGCTGTTTAATTTTGTAAAAAAAATTGGAATCGGCGTTTTTTTTAAGGTGTCCGGGTAAGAATATCGATTTCACACATGTGTCCGGGATTTTTGAAGAGCTTGTCTGGCGTCGGCAATTTATCTGTACAGCTGTTCTAAGATCATCAGCTCTTTTCTAATCGTTAAAGGATTTTTTGAGTCTTATTTTAAAATAAGACGGGTGGCCGAGGACCGAGAGGAGTGGAAGCGTAGGGGGAGGCCTTTGCCCAGCAGTGGGACACGTGCAAGGCTAACGAAAAAAAAAAAATATTTTATTACCCTATTTTAATTTTTTATTATATGCTTGTGTATGAATTTGTATATTTATATTGACCTGGTTGTTTTTATATGTATGTTGTAAGAGGAGAGGGCTAGTACTCTCTCGTTCCGAAGAAGAGGCACCAGGTTCCGGAGAGCGCAGAATGACCTCCATGAGCGCTGGCCTGGGGGTAACGGGTGAGGCTGCCCGTTACCCTGGCAGATGCAGGCCTGAGACGATTGCGCTCTAAACTGGAAGGGGCCATGGCACGCAATGGTGCGGCTGCATACAGTTTTAAGAGGCAGCTAAGGTCTGCCGAGGTTCACGGGAACTTCCTTCCTAGGGTATACCCGAGCCCCTTGCAATAGACTCACTTGTAACGGCACAACATGTGATTTTAGTCGGTTCCACTCTACCATTAGCACCGCACCGTACCACTTCATCGTTAGCCCCGGTGAGGTGATGACCCGTTGGGGTTTCCACACGATAAAATTATGCTCAGTTTGTGGCTAGATGGCGATGTGTAATGTCCTAACAAAAAACATTTCTGGCTTATGTAGTTCTAGAGCACACATCCCATTCCTACAAGGCGACTGGGCAAGCCTGATAGCCATATGTGGACAGGGTTTGCAGAAACTGGAACAAATAGATACAGTCCGGTCATTAAAGCAAAAAATGTTGTGTGCCTATGTGCTAGACTTATTTGTATTGAAATAAAATGTTTATGTAAACCGAGTTAGTTTCATGCTGTTTCTTTTTTTAACCGACTTCAAAAAAGGAGGAGGTTCTATGATCCACTGTATATATTTTTTTTATGTATGTTCAAAGATTACCTACTCAAAGATGCCTAGACTGATTTGGAAAATTCTTCTTATTTTTGAAAGAGTTAAGAGTATAGTTCCCAGGTGGTCCCATGGTCATCAGGTTAGGATCTGATGATGGGATCCTGGAGAAATTGAGGGAACTCTTAAAATTTTATAGGCACACTTGAAGCGATTTGGGTATATTTGGGTTCATTGAAGTCGTTGATACTTTTTTAAAGATAATTAATGTTTCCTTACTTTGACATCGAAAACGGAACCTTGTAAGATAATTAGTTTCTTCGCCTCTCTGTCGATTTGTATATCAAGATATTTTCTCATAAACCCACTAAAATTGAGGTTTGAATAAAAATAATTCGTCAAATATTTTCAAACGACTTAAAATTATGTGGTTTTCTTTTTTCGTGTATTCTTTTTAGGGTTTCGTTCCTTAAAAAGGAAAAGGAACCCTTATAGGATCACTTTATTGTCCGTCTGTCTGTCTGTCTGTTTATCTGTCAAGACCCTTTTTCTCAAGTTCAATTCAGTTATGAAAAAAAGAATTGTATCAACCAAGGGTAGAAAAAATATGTTTTTACGGTTTTAATTCCTTGTAGTGGCATTATCGAGCTTGTTAAAGTCGGTAATAGGTACTAGTTAACCCACTTCCAACAAAAGCATTTAGTTTAGCTGGATGGTATACTAAGAATAGCAGTGATGTACCACTGTGCTAGAATTCCGTTTAAAAAAAAGTGTTGTACGCTGCTCTAAGAACGCTTTTTTGTTTACACTGTAATTAATGTATGCATCAATTTATTACTGTAAATAATTTTAATACTCCATTTTGTTGCTCATTACACTCATATTAAAATGTTCGGATTCATACCATAGTACAGGCTCTGCCTAATTTCGGTTCAAACGGCCGTGTGTGTCAAGTTGTTATACTAAATTTTAAACTTTCGCGTTCGAATATAATTATGTACTTTAACGCAATCACGAAATAGATATTCGTAATAATCCTACTAATATTATGAACGTGAAAGTTTTTGAAGATCAATGGATGTTTGTTACTCTTTCACGCAAAAACTATTGAACCTCCTCATCCTCTGCATAAAAAGCTGTCTGTCGTATTAATTTTGAATAGATACCGATTGCCGATGAAGCAGTAGCATACTATATGGACCTATACGACCTTCAAACCTTCAAGACAAGAGCGTACTTCCACCTCAAAGGCCGGCAACGCACTTGTGACTCTTGAGTGGTTCATAGGCGACGGTATATAGTCACTTACCATCAGGTCTATGCTCGTTTGCCCGCTATACCATAAAAATTACTATACATACATATAAAAGAGTAACTCAAAATAGGGCGCAATCACAATCACGTTGCGCAGACACCAAGTAGTTGCTCGTGCGCTTTACATCCGGTGTCGACGCAAAAGCGCCACCGCGCGTGACCAGACTGCATAACAGAAGCTGTCTGGCTGACGTCACAATGATATTATGCGCTTTGATGTTACCGATGTGAATGTGTTGCCAGTCCAAAAAAATAAAATGAATTTGTGGGCAATATTTTGAGTTGATTTCCCGGAAATGTGTACGAATATATCAGCACAGGTTATTTCTGATAGAGCAGCGCTTCCCAAAGTGGGTTCCGTGGAAAAGTCACTAGGGTTCCGTCAAATTAGTTAGGTTACTTATTACTTACGCTAACTACATTAGTAATGGAACTTTTAAGTAGTTATCGAGAATCTTACGGCCCCCGGACGCGTTGATAAAAATGCTACTTCAGTGCGTCCTCGTGGGTCGAGACGAACTGAATTAGTATATCCAGGCGATAAACAAGCGTAAATGTTTTTTCGATACTTCTCAAAGGTGACGTACCTATTGCATTAGTGTTTTTAAGTAAGAAACCCTCATATTATTCGTTTCTCACACGACGGGACGTATTGGCGTAGGATTTCTAGTACAGAAAAAAATTTACGTGCGAATATACACATAATTTAGGACGGTGTCTACTAAGTTTTAAGTACTGTAATAAACTTTTGTAGCAAAGAAAAATAGTACTAACATATCACTACATATTATAAAACAAAGTCCTCCGCCGCGTCTGTTTGTCTGTCTGCGATAAACTGAAAAACTACTGAACGAATTTTCCTGCGATTTTCACTAATAGACAGAATGGTTCATGAGGAAGGTTTTGGTGTATAATTTGTACCCGTGCGAAGCCGGGGCGGGTTGCTAGTTAATAATATAATTAAATTATTACACCCGGACTATGCTACCCCTGATATGCTCATACAACTGTCGGACTTACGCGTAAGAGAGCAGTTGACCATCCCCCGCACCCCGCTGATATGATATACTGACGTTCCTATTAAGTTTATTAAAGTAACGTTTGAGTGTCACCTTTAACCCCCCTTCTCTCCCCGGGGAAGTTAAAGAAGCACGGAATAATTTAAAAAAACAGGATATACCCATGAATGTAGGTTCCGTAACCTTAAAAGTTTGGGAACCCCTGTAATAGAGGCTAGTGGTGAACCGGACACTTTGGGAATTAAAGAAGGGAGCTTTGGGAGTATATTCAAAGGGCAAACTAGGCAATGGAAGGAAAAATTTTTTTATTATTTAGACGGATGGATTGGCAATTATAAGCGCTAGTTCGAGCAAGCCAGGGTCTCATACGTGTACCTCGAACTGGCTCGAATTGCTAAAGTTAATAAATTTAATTTTAGATAATTTATATAAAAGTTATTGGTCAAATTAACACAGATGTGTTAAATTGACTTAACGCACTTGTGACTCTCGAGTGGCAGGTGCCCATGGGCGGCGGTAGTCATTTACCATCAGGTGACCCGTCTGCTCGTTTGCCCCCTATACAATAAAAAAAAAAAAATAATTAACATAAATTAATTAACCAACGAATTTTAATCCGCAAATGCACAAAAATTACACCACGTTGACTATGACGCATTTTCTGAAGGCCTCGTAGTACACAGGCGCAAAGACAAAGATTATAGGAAACACTGTAAACTTGTATTCTATCTCATTCTCTCGCAGGCTAAATCCTATTTATGAATATGTTTGTCTCTTTCAAAGATTATAGGAAACACTGTATACTCTTATTCTATCTCAGTCTCTCGCAGGCTAAATCCTATTTATGAATATGTTTGTCTCTTTTCAAAGATTATAGGAAACACTGTATACTCTTATTCTATCTCAGTCTCTCGCAAGCTAAATCCTATTTATGAATATGTTTGTCTCTTTTCAAAGATTATATGAAACACTGTATACTCTTATTCTATCTCAGTCTCTCGCAGGCTAAATCCTATTTATGAATATGTTTGTCTCGTTTTAGTGTGACCTTATATTTATTTTCAAATCACAACGATTCTAATGAAGTTTTACTTCAAAAAACTATCAACAAAATGTCATGGTCACACTATGACCACTTATGTTAGAACTAAATAAAAACTTTTGTTAGCGGTATCCATATTAATTAAGGACTAAGTGTTCCCACGCGGTTCGTTCGCGTGTTCATATTTATATATTTTGCACGGAACCCTAATTATTTTTCCAAAATAAAAGTAGCCACAGTTACTCCCTATAACACTAGCTATCTGACAGTGATAATCCCGTGGAAATCAGTCCACCCGTTCCGGAGATTAGCTGGAAGAAACGGAGACAGACAAAAACTTTTAAAATGATTTTTTGGTGTGTATATACCTTGTAAACAATCGGATGCATTTAGTAAATGGCTCAACAGTCAAGATGACAAACTACTAGACAAACAGGCCAGTCAAACGAGAGCTTCTCAACACTCACGAGAGTGAAGTCACGCGCAAAACTTAGTGACTTATATTTATTAAATTCTCAAAGAATATTTATGCAAAATCCAACAGAAAATTTCACACGTAGTGGCAAAGTGAATATAGTCATAGACCAACAAGTTGTACAATTATTCGGTCACCGAGCTCCGGTCACTCTTATTGTTTCCGTGTTTTACGTTCCAAGCCATAAGCGGTAGCGGGTTATACACATGGAGGTAGATAATAGACAAGAGTTTTAAAATAATTCTCGTTATAGAAGGCTTTAGTAATGTCATCTTTCAAATATTCTTATTTCCTTTTCTGGCTCTAATAATAAAAACCTTCTATAATAAAAACCTTAACAAGTGAATTAGTACAAATATATGACGTAAAAAGCCCGCCAAATGGCGTAGGTATCCTTCAGTAAGGCAACACATGTGCAGTTGGAGTGACGTTTGCTCCTCATACACGTAAGTGGATTACTTGCAAAAATAGTAAGAAGTAAAGAAACTCTTTGAAACGAAGTTCAAAGATGAATTATCTGGTTGTTTATAAAAGTTAAATCTTGTATTATTTTATAAAATATAAATTTAAAAATTTCGGTTGTATAACTTTCAAGGGGTTCTTAATTTTTTTGTTGCCGATAGACCAAATATTAAGACTTTACTTTTGTACAAACATAATATATTTACTTTCAAATCCCATGACACACTAATGCCGCGTTCCTATAATTAAGAAACGATTCGTTTTGCTTACGGACGGTAAAATTTTCGTTGAAAATTCAACGACCATTTACCGTCCGTAAACAAAACGAATCGTTTCTTAATTATAGGAACGCGGCATATATCTTTCAGTCGTCAGTCAGTTTAAAAGCAATTAAAACACATACCTTTTTTGTTTATATTATTTTTGTTGCGGGTTCTAAATAAATATATTTTCTTTCTTTCTTTCTTTCTTTCTTTCTTTCTTTCTTTCTTTCTTTCTTTCTTTCTTTCTTTCTATACCGCCAATTCCTCCTAAACTCAATCTCCCATAACTTAACCCGCCGCCTAACCTACCGTTTAACCCTCGCATCGTCCGATAAGGAACTCCCCTGAGTTATGTGGAGGACACGCTGTAAATCTGGCCATATACAGATGAATAAATTAACTAGCTATCTTCAGTTAATGGCGGTAGCTTAACGTAGAAAGTGTCTGAAATTCCATCAAAGGATTGGTGGTTTGATTCCCACCGCGAAACTATTAATCGTTTTTGTTTCGCCAGGAGAGTTTTTTAAAAATAAGTTGGATATTACCTATGATAGAATAAACAGCTTTCATGAATGAGTTTTTTTTTATGGTGTAGGGGCAAACGAGCAGACGGGTCACCTGATGGTAAGTGACTGCCGCCCATGGGCACCTGCAACTCAAGAGTCACAAGTGCGTTGGCGGCCTTAAAGGTGGGAGTAGGGGAAGAGTGGAAGAAGAAGAGGTGGGGAAAAGGAAGGTTTTGGGCCTCCGAAAACCTCACTCACTCAGCGAAAAGCAATGCAAGCATTGCTTCATTGCCGGTTTTCTGTCAGGCCGTGGTATCACTCCAATGCCGGCTCCAATGTGCCATATCATTGCATAGACTAACCATACAATGGCAGGTCTGCATAATAAACTTGACACTTGTAACATTTTGTGGCAGTTTCCCATAATTTTTAAATTTCTAACACATTTTGATAAAAAAAAGGAATGTGTCAGCTCTAACGCAGGACTGTAGTTTACAATTTACTGGAGGTTCTCTCTCTTTCTCTCTTTCTCTCCTCCGCTCTCTCTCTCCCTCTCCCTCGCTCTCATCATTTCTAGATGCTGTACAGTATAAATTCTATATATATATATAACCAATCAATCAATCATCATTTATTTGCTGATCAAGGGTGTTAACATTACATTTGATAACATAAGGCATCACTACATAGTATAAAACGAAGTCGCTTCCCGCTGTCCGTCTGTCCCTATGTATGCTTAGATTTTTAAAACTACGCAACGGATTTTGATGTGGTTTTTTTAATAGATAGAGTGATTCAAGGGGTAGGTTTATATTTATAATACATGCATAATATAGTAGAGAAACACTGAAAATTTTAGAGGTTTCTAATGTGATGTCGTAATAAACACATTTTTTTGGGCTTACATTGCAAACGCTGGCTGAACCCTACGAGATAGATCAAAATAATGTACTACAGTATTGTACACTTGAAAAAGGTCTATAAAAAAGTCCGCCATGGTATATGTCTATCTCTTAGGGATAACCCACAATAACCATTTTATATCCTTTACTTTTTACGAGAAATAATGGCTTATTCACGAAGCGATTTTAAGCAATACTGCATTAATCCTTATCCAATTAAGTACCTTAAATACATTGTACATTTAATATAGATCAATATGGCCCTTTACAGCATGCAATTTAAATGAATATTTTCGAAGATATTACAGATTTAATCTAGCGAGGCAAATAACAATTATCACTACATATTATAAAACAATTTCCACCGCTGTGTCTGTCTGTCTGTCCGCGATAAACTGAAAAACTACTGAACGGATTTTCATGCGGTTTTCACTAATAGACAGAGTGATTCATGAGGAAGGTTTAGGTGTATAATTTGTACCCGTGCGAAGACGGGGCGGGTTGCTAGTAAAGGATAACATACAGGTAAACTTCAAAAATTTAACTTTCTGCACTTTTTCTATATATAAACTTTAAGTGTTATAATTTCATATTCCTCCATCCGTGAAATATGCTTAAGAAGGAGTACAAAGAATTATATATACTAGAGATCCCGTGGTGGTCGAATTTCGACCATGGTTTATTTCATTGGCCAATATTACTTGACCTGTCATTGTATAGACTTTTGTACCATGACAGGTCAAAATATATACTGGACACTCATAGCTGTATGTACCCCTTTTTTGCATTTTTTTTAACTTTGTAGCAAATATTGTTAAAAAATTTTAGCATTCGTCACTTCTTCTCTGTATAAACTATAAGTGTGCGAAATTTCATACTCCTCCGTCCGTCCAATTTTCGTAAAAAGAGATCCAAAGTTTTTGCTTCACGTATTAATATTTAGATAAACATCTTTTTATGGTTTTTGTTTATTCTTTGATCTATGGTTAGGATGATAAATTAAAAAAAGTCCCTTTCATTAGTCTATGGTAGAGTTATCAGATCGTTGACCCACTACACAAAGTTAAGCCATCCGTGTGTGTTCCTTTGTCTATTACAATAAACTTAACAAGGTGAGCCGTGAACCGTGGCAGCGCTTCCTAGTCTCGCTAACACAATAACATCTTAATTAAAAATGTATTATTTTATTATTTTGAAGGAAATGGTAGCACATTATTTTTATTATCTCCTCTTATAACTTACTAACGAAGGAAGTCATTTTAACCGACTTCTAAAAAGGAGGAGGTTCTCAATTCGACGCGCACACCGTCACGAAAAACCGACACCCTGAAGTTAGCTAGTCAACATTTTTGTTTTTCAAAAAAAGTTACCAAGTTTTGTATCAGTCCGAATAAAATATATATAAATAATATATTTTTTCAAATAATATATCTTGGTGGGTGACTGATAATTATTTACAATTTATTGATTTAAAGATAATTTTACTGTGATTATAAGTGATAAAAATGGTTTTTACATATTACTTTGAGTACGTTTGTAGAATTTGAGGTTAGTTGACGGTATGTATTATTTATTATGATATTTAAATAAACTTTATTTAACTAGATAATGCTTTATAATAAAACTTCCAATGTATTAAATACCTTTTTTTTCTATTATTAGTGTCGTTTTTTCTACAAACGTAGGATAACGCGAAAGATAAAATTTTTAGGAAGATTTTGTTACGCCAAAGAAGTATAACTTCTTACGTGCGTACATAGGTACACAGACAGTTTTTTTTTTAATTTGGTTCGTCATTTGTGAACATATTTCAAATTTTATTTTAATTGAATCGGCTGTACTCAATGTTGATACCATTTAATTTTAAATAAAAAAGTATTTTGGTTTTCATTTTACTAAACTTAGCAAGGCATTACTGATATTTACATCATTGTTGTTACTCGTAGTCAATTTAGCTGAAAACTAAAACTTAAAAATACCCTACCTAATTGTTTTTTACCGTTATTGCAATATGAAATAACATAAGCTGAAACCATACATGCGTTTTTGACATATATAACACAATGTTAAGCGTTAACGGGCCTCTTTGTCTAGTGACAGAGATCGTGGGTTCTATTCCCACCCAGGACAAATAATTGAGTGATGAGCATGATCATTTGTTCTGTGTCTGCGTGTAATTTATCTATAACTAGCAACCCGCCCCGGTTTCGCACGGGTAGCAGGTACATCTTCAACAAGCATCATCATATTTTAATCATTTTACACAAAATTTTAACAAATTATACACCTAAACCTTCCTCAAGAATCGCTCTGTCTATTAGTGAAAATCTCATGAAAATCCATTCAGTACTTTTTCAGTTTATCGCGAACAGAGAGACAGACAGACAGACAGACGCGGCGGAGCACTTTGTTTTATAATATGTGGTGATATGAATGTATTTTCTGGTTACATTGCTTATAAGCGCAAATGAAATGTGAGGACAATGTAACATATTATTCTAAAATATAAACAGTCGCGCAAATTACTACTAAATGTAAGTAATATTATTCTTAACTATTTTTAGACTGTTGATGATGATGATGATAGTTGAAGATGTTGGAAAAAATCAATACATGCTTTGCTGCCCGTGCGAAGCCGGGCGGGTTGCTAGTATAGTACACTACTATTATTACATGATTGCAAACACCAACCAAATTACGTCAACTTCAACTTTTGGTTTGTGGCTTTGTGGAGTTACCACAATTTTGCCAATGTCAAGTAGGTATACGGAGGACAAACTGTCAAAGGATTTTATATAGAGCTGTGGTAGAGCCAAAAAAAAAAATATTGTAGAGATGTAGAGACTATAAACAATCGTGAATTCTAAACTACTACAGGCATAATTAAGCATGAATAAAAGAGCCAATCATTTGAAAACATAGAAATTAATACATAGTTTAAAATAAATATTGAATTATGTTATGATCACAAAATTACAACTTAATCTTATTTACATTAATTTACTTGCCTAATAAATATATGTACAAAAGGGGTGAAGACCAAATTACGTCATTAGAACCGATAAAGAAGCTGACAGCTGTCAGTCGGTATCATAATATTTATTACCTACATACATACTTATTCTTGTTTATGGAGCGCTGTCAGTTTCTCGGGTAGTGTCGTAATCAAAGTCATGTGGTAGCGAGAAATGTTAAAAGTAACTCGGTACTGCTTTTCTTTTATACCTAGGCCTTTATTTAACACAAAAAACTTTCATCCCCATCACCTGGATAATTGGCAATCCACCACTGTGCGGTTCTCCAGAAGTTTTTTGCCTCGCACAACCAATCTCTGGAACAAATTGTCGCCTGCGGTATTTCCGGACCGATACGACCTTCAAACCTTCAAGAAAAGAGTGTACTCCTCCCTCCTCTTGAGTTGCAGGTGTCCGTGGGCGACGGTAGTCACTTACCATCAGGTGACCCGTCTGTTCGTTTGCCTCCTATAATATAAAAAAAAAACATTCTACGTAAAAAACTTTATTGTAAAGAAACAAAAATTAGAAGTTTATTTCTGTTCAATTAAGTTTTTTTAGTGCGAGTCCTATGGGGCCATTAATAGCCCCATCAGCTAATCTTGCAACTCCATATGCAGAGATTGGCGAGCTCGATAGCTATGTTTCGGAAAATGAAAGTGATTACGACGAAAATGGACGTAATCTTTTCTAAAAAAAGGAAAACAGACCACATGTTCTGGTGGGATTGGTTGAAATTATGGCAAAGTCGGATAACCACCGCCCTGGTCACTGCAGCAATCGTTTATCCTACACTATAAAACCTGGACGGCCAATTTGGATTGCTAAATTACTATGAGTAGTGTCGCCTTCCACATACAGCAGAAACATACTTCAACGTCATCTAGCGAAGACGAGCTAAACTATGTAGTAACTACTAATAATGCATCGCATTTTTTACGTGGGAGAGCCATGCTTCGGCACGTATGGGCCGGCTCGACTCCCCTCGATACCACGGCCTCACAGAAAACCGGCAGCGAAACAATGCTTCATTGCTTTTCGCCGCGTGAGTGAGTTTACCGGAGGCCCTAACTTTTTCCTCTCCCCTATTCCCGTCCTTCCCCTCTCCCCCCTCTCCCCCTATTCCCACCTTAAAGGGCGGCAACGCACTTGTGACTCTTGAGTTACATGTGCCCATGGGCGGCGGTAGTCATTTACCATCAGGTGACCCGTCTGCTCGTTTACCCCCTATAACATAAAAAAAATCGCGCTATGAAAGTTCTCACGGCGATTAGTATATTTACAATTTCTCAACATCAACCATTGGGACGCGGTCTGCCAGGCATGATCACCTTGCCTGGTCGTAGGATCCTTCCTTTGTATTGGAGGGATATAACACCCGTTTCTTCATAAGTACGACAGTCCTGGTTATTATATAACCGCTCCCGAACAGATTAGAGATGTGCTTAATTGTAAGCACACCTCTGATTTGATCGAAAGCGTTCATATTAACTTTAAAACAACACTTGGAAGTATTTCCCCAGAGTTCACGTCCGAGTACAATCTGTTTTGTCCTAGTTTTCTTAAAGAAATATTATGAACGAAGATAGCGTGTCTGAGCGTATCGTTATAGATAATCCTCCGGGTGAAAAATAGGGACTTAAGATATGTAATGGGGCGAACCCGTCGGCATAATAAGATAACAAATTGCTTCATCCCATAAAACGGCAGACAGAAGTTGAATTAATGTCAAATGATTTGCAATATAATTTATTTATGTTTCGAAGCTCCAACACTCCACATTCTTATTCTTAGGTAGGGTGAACGTGATTTGCGACGGACATTCGTTTTAGAATCGTATATGCGAATGTAAGTTTTTTTGAAGTGAAAACTTCTTTAGCGGCGTTGTGCACCTTTTGGGATGGGTAAAAAATGTTAAACTTGCCTCAGGACACGTGACCTGATTGAAAATTCGTAAGACAGAGCCGAGTTTGTTATATTTAAAAAAATATAACATTCGAAATTCAAACATTTATGAGCGGCCAGGAGCGCAGAACTTCCAGTGTACCCTATGTATACATTTAGATATGTCATTACCTACTTTTTAGTTTTAACCTAATTATATTATATACAGATGTGTGTGTATATGTATATGCAAATACATTGTGAAGTTATGTTTTCACTTCTGACGTGCAGTCCTACGACTGACTGTTTTTTTTTGTTTGTAACGCTTTCATGCCTAAACTACTCATCCGATTATCATTAAATTTTGCATATTTTTAAGGGCACAAAAAAGGACATGGGGCCATCAGGTTTCATTTAAATAAATGAACTGTTTCCGAGGGATTTATAACATTATCACTACATATTATAAAACAAATTCCCCTGCCGCGTCTGTCTGTCTGTTACGATATATAGGTTTTCACCTATAGACAGTGATTCATGAGGAAGGTTTATGTGCATAAATAAATTGTTAAGGTTTTATGTAAATTGGTTGAAATATGACGATAAATATGGAGGCATAATATGCCCTACTACCTGTGCAAAGTCGGGATGGGTTACTAGCAGTGCCCCGCGGTTTCACCCACGTAAGTCCCGATCCCGTGGGAATATCGAGATAAAAAGTAACCTATGCGTTAATCCAGGTCTCCAGCTATCTACATACCAAGTTTCATCGCAATCGGTTCAGTGGTTTTTGCATGAAAGAGTAACAAACATCCATCCATCCATCCATCCACCCATCCAAACTTTCACATTTATAATATTAGTGGGATTATTATTTTTTACTATCTCAAAATAACGTCAATCACTTCAGGAAAATTTATCAATAATACTTATTTTCTTTAAGTGTTACTTTTGTGTTTAAGTTAGAAGAGATTACTTTCTATATTTGCGATAACAAAACCACAAGTTACAGGTAAAATATGCAAATTAATGCCTTGTTAAAAATATTCTGACAATAAAATTACAAATGCTAATTTTAGAAGTCACATAATGGCGATAGAACTGGAAATTACCCATGAAAGAGCATCTTGTATATGTTCAAATAACAGGGAAGTAATGCAGGAGGCAATAAATCTCATTATCACGCACAGTAATCGAACACGCGACCCCTAACACGTACGTTTAGATCGCTATCATCTTGTCAACAAAACTGTTACTTGCGATTCCTAAATGCTTCAAGTATTTTAGTTACGTTAGAACATTGAAAATCTCGATAGATATTATTTTAAGGTTTTTATTTCAATTTTTGAGTATGACTGAAGACATAGCGGTTCGTCAGGATTAGCTCATCGTTTCAAGAAGTTTTTAAACCTTCCAAGTGTATTAAATAATTTCTTACTATTGGATCCTATAGTATTAACAGCTACGAGAATCTAAACAACTGGGAAAAAGATGTTACAATTGATAAAACTGAAAAAGTTGTCGTTAATAATTTCTGGGAGAAGTTTTGACGCCATCAGCCTTAGTTTAATAACTTCTCAGAGGCGTTTGAGCTCAATAACTCCCTGTTTCACCCTGTATTTAAATGTAACCTTTTTCAGGTTTAACTTTGGTCAAAGAATTGTTATTACTAAAAATATTCTATGAGTAGCCAAAATACATAGTTGGATATTTTTTTTTTTTTTATTAAAAGACTCCCGCATAAGGAATTACTCCTGTGTGCAAAGTACAAAGCGTTCTTGTTAAAAAATTTCATAAATTTGAGACCCTTGACGAAAGAAAAATTAGAGAAGCAACTAGGCGAAAGGCTCTTCCCAATACTATAATACCTAGGTTAAACATTGTTAAACACTACTCGGGTGTACAGTCTATATCTCTGTTTAATCAATTGCCAGTAGAATTAAAAACAATGTATAGCTTAAATAAGTTTGAAGTTAAATTGCGTGCTATATTGTTGGAAAAGTGTTATTATAGTATTGAAGATTACCTTAATGACAAATCTCTGTGAATATGTTAAATAATTATGAAATCTACGTAAAATTATTGGCTTATTTATTTCCTACTGAATTATTAATTGACTTTCTATTTATTAAATTGACATTAATTTACTATTTTGACATTTATTTATCTTGTTTAACATTAATTTATCATTTTGACATTAGTTTGTTGTTTTGATATTTTCGTATTATTATTTTTGACATTAACTTAATATTGTAGATTAATGTAATACTTTGACATTATTCCAATAATTGTATAACACTAGTCATCATTATTTTATTATAATTTTGATTTTATTATTTTAATTGTAATTTTTATTTCATTGTAACTTATTTGTAATTGTATAAAATTGTATAGAAGATCAAATTGTTAAATGAAAAATCATTATGGTATTCAACACAAATATATTTTGTAATGAATAAATGCAATACAATACAATACAATACAAAGAACACCCAGTTTCGGGTGGGAATCGAACCCACGGCCTATGGCATAGTCCTAGGCCAGTCGTTCTTTTTGTTTACCCTTTGGGGGTACGGAACCCTAATTATTAATTTTATGTCAAATTTAGGTATTATCTTCCAACACCAAAGAATGCTTGTAGATATCCATCATACGTAGATACGTCAAGAAACGGCATCTTGCTTTCGATTCTGTTGTTAATGTTGTAGATAAACCACGTGAGATAAATTCAATGTAAGAATTTTAACTGCACGATGCAGGATGATTTGAAATTCGAAGCGTTCGGTTCAGAGTACTTAAGTTTCTCAACTCTAGATGGCGTTTAGTTAATTCACCAAAATTATATAGTGAATCCCACTAATATCATAAATGTGAAAGTTTGGATGGATGGATGTTTGTTACTCTTTCACGCAAAATCCACAGAACCGATTGCTATGAAACTTGGTATGTAGATAGCTGGGAACTTGGATTAATGCATAAGCTACTTTTTATCCCGATATTCCCACGGGATCGGGACTTACGTGGGTGAAACCGCGGGGTGCTGCTAGTGTGGAATAATTCTATGTGTGGCACGTTACATACACTTTTTTTTAATTCAGCTAAGACTGAGTTAGTCTGAGTTTCTTTTTTTTGTATTATAAGCAATGTTAACCATTCTTCTAAATCAAATCCTGTCCTAGTAGTCTCTTCAGTCACATGAAATAACCGGGCCTCTGCGTGTTCCTGCAGTGTCAATTCCGTTCCGTTGAGACTTGCTGTATCCCTTACTCTAGGTTCCTCTACCTACCCATTTTTCCTTATACAAATTTATCTTCTTTTTTTTCAGTCTTAAAACGACTACAATCCCAAGGAGGGTTGGCATCAGGCAGCCGACCATAATAAAAATAGGCCAAACCCATTGCAATCTTACACATAACGCCGACCCCAGTGTTGAGAAAAGGGTGGCTAGATGACGTAAGCAGTCTTAACAATTATAAGTGAGCTAATGACTGAAAAAAAACTGTCAGTCGTAAGATTGCACGTCAGAAGTGAAAACACATTTTTTAAAGATTAATTAATAAGGAGCTGTTAATACTCAATGATTAGATTAGCGCCTTCTAGCGGATCTATACAATATAATACATAAGTATATATCAAACTACAGTAGTATCGCGCAGAATCCACAGATGGCGTAAAAATATTTTTTAAATACAAGAAACTCGGCTCCGTCTTACGAATTTTCGATCAGAGCACGTGTCCTGACGCGAGTTTAACATTTTTTACCCATCCCAAAAAGTGCACAACGCCGCTAAAGAAGTTTTCACTTTAAAAGTCACGACTTATCCTAATAAAATCGTTGACAATGGCCACCCTAGTCGCGTCCATCGTGATGCGATAGTTCGTCGTCCGTTCCGTCCGGCTGCGCTGTTGCGTGTGAACCAACCTTTATGTTATCTGCACCAGAATAATGAACTAAACTTCAACGCAATTTGATTTAGATTTAAGTTACGACAGAAGAAAATTTATGAGAGGTTCGTTTCCTTGTGATAATTCGTTTCCTTGACTGGCCTGTTGGCCTGGTGGTTAGTGACCCTGACTGCTATGCGATAGGTCGTGGGTTCGATTCCCACCCGATTCTGGGTGTTATTTGTATCCGTTGTTTGTATGTTTGTAAAGTCCCCCGCGACACAGGAGTAATTCCTAATGCGGGAGTTGTCTTTAAAAAAAAAAATTAAAAATTGTTGGAATAGCACATATTACTTAAGAGGGTTCCGTATTCTGTATTATGTCCGAGTTTGTTTGTTACGCTATCATCCACATACGCATACGCATCCTCACAAATTTTCACCTTTATAATATCAGCTGTTGTACGGGAATTTAAGTGAAATCTATCAAACCGTACATTTTCCCGGGGTAAAAAGTAGCCTATGTGCTTTTCCATTCTATAATCTATCTCCGTACCAAATTTCATCTAGATCCGTTCATCCGTTTTTGGGTAAAAGAGTAACAAACATCCATGCGTCTACAAAGTTTTTTTTGTGTTAAAATTCCACTCTCGCATTAGGAATATTCCTGTGTCGCGGGGGACTTCACAAACATTCCAACAACGTACACAAAGAACACCTAGACTCGAGAAAACTATTTATGAATCTCACAAATTTTTGTTCCGTGTGGGTTTTGAACCCACAACACTCGGCGCGGCGTAGTGGCGAGGTGCCAACCATACAGTCTAGTTAATTATGTAATATTAGTGAGATATTGATTAAAAAATTTTGCTTGCTTATAAACTTTAAATATTCTAAACATGATTCCTCCGTGCACGAAATTTGCTTAAAAAGAAGTACAAAGAATTATCTTTACTAGAAATCGCGTGGTGGTCGAATTTCGACCACGGTTTTTTCATTGGCCAGTATAACTTGAGCTGTCATTATATATACTTACCGTGACAGGTAATCACATATACCGGACGCGTGTAATTTCATTAAGCCGTTTTCACGTATTTTTTAAAGTTGTAAGACATATTGTTTAAAAATTTTAGCTTTCTGCACTTCTATATATCTATATATTAATACGTGAAGCGAAAACTTTGGATCCCTTTTTACGAAAATTGGGCGGACGGAGGAGTATGAAATTTCGCACACTTATAGTTTAAACAGAGAAGAAGTGACGAATGCTAAAATTTTTGAACAATATTTGCTACAAAGTTAAAAAAAATGCAAAAACGGGTACACACAGCTATGAGTGTCCAGTATATATTTTGACCTGTCATGGTACAAAAGTCTATACAATGACAGGTCAAGTAATATTGGCCAATGAAATAAACCATGGTCGAAATTCGACCACCAATCTCTAGTAAACTGTAAATATTCCAAAATTCACTTTACTACGTTCGCGAAATTTTCATAAAAAGGGGTACAAACAATTCTCTTCACGTATTAATATAATCCCACCAATATTATAAATGTGAAAGTTTGGATGAATGGATGAATGTTTGTTACTCTTTCAGGCAAAAACCACGGAACCGATTGCGATGAAACTTGGTATGTAGGTAGCTGGAGACCTGGATTAACGCATAGGCTACTTTTTATCCCGAAATTCCCACGGGATCGGGACTTACGCGGGTGAAACCGCGGGGCGCTACTGATCTATAAATATAATGATGATTGAATGATGTAATCAAATGCATTAAGGATTAATCTGTACGAACTTGTTTTGCCAGATTTTAGCGATACCGGTTCGAAAGGTTGCCTTTTTCGTTTCTCCATGTTTTTAAATATAGTTTTAATGTTCAAACGTTTTCGTGGTACAGCAGAGGAAAAAATTCAACTATTTGTACGTACAATGTAAGCAGTAGTAGCATAATGATTAACACCCGTATTCACAAATAATGATATGAGGTCTCACAGTGAGCCCGGACACATAGAGTCGGCAATTTCAATTCTTAAACAATACTTGAGCGATTGACAACGCTAAGCGTTCATTAAAAGCAACCCTTATGTAAAGTAGCTCGACAGCTATTTTACGCAAAGCGTCGGTGGGAGTGACAGTTGATGAACATTGCTATTTTATTTCATACCTTAGATTGAACAGTAGATAATAATTACGAGAATTGAATTGAATTGATTTGAGACTTGCGAGAAATGGTTGTGGGTTCGCACCCCACCCACTGCACTACTGACGTGAACCCACTTCTCACACAAGCATTAGCCTTAGCTGGTGGGGTTGACGAGAATACTAGTAATTTGCGACCCACATTACTAATAACCATTTTTTTAGTTATAACCCCCGACGCAAAATTAAAGAGTGTCATAAGTTTAACATGTCGCCACCCGGTAAAAAAAGTGTCATAATACAAAAACAGCTATTTCGATAAAACACGACTTTTATGCCGGTGAATTTAACAAAACAGCTCAGTGAAAAAGGCAACTTTGTTCCCTTTTTCACTGAGTTAATAACAATGTTTTTACAGCTGACCAAATGTAACATTTGCTATTCAATGCTATAAAAATGACAAAACGTACCTAACATGTGATATGACACTTTTTTTGGAATATGACACTTTTTTTGGAATATGACACTTTTTTTGGAATATGACACTTTTTTGCTGGGTGGCGATGTGTATCTGAGTGTCTGTCTGTGACATCATAGCTTCCAAACTCTAAACGGATGGACCGATTTGGATTTAGTGGTTTTTTCATCCGAAGATCATCAGCTCTTTTGTAATTATTGAAGGGATTTTTGAGACGTTTATTTGAAATTTTTTATTCAAATATAATAAATTTAAAGGGAAAATGGAAAAGCTTTTACTTACAGGAATTCGAAATGTCTTCCTTGTACAATATACAGTTTTATGACTTTTACAGTTGTACAACTTTCACACATTAATTTCGCTATGACGTCCAAAATAGGACCTCATAGCGAAATAAAAAAAAAACAAAAAAAAATCGGCAATTCTTTTTCTGTTTTACTAACTATGTTACATTATTAATATGGGAATATTCCACGGCTACCCTTTAGAGCCTTGTGGTCAGTACGCCAAGACTCCCAACGACTATCAATATGGTATTTTCCTATGGTTAAAAAATAGAAAAAAAGAAAAAAAATATAATTTATTGCAAAAACTTCAGCGTACATTTTTTTTCTGTGTTCCCTACACACTGATATTATTCACTTACTTCACAAACATCATATTTTTAGTCTGTGATGTGTCTACAATACGTCATTTATGTCATGTAGAATGTATGTAGGTGACGTGTCATTCTTGACGTGGTAACATGTGGTTATTCCTTTTTTTTTTAAGAATAATTTTAAAGAAATTATCACTCATAGTTGCTACTTTGCAATTTCGGGTTGACACTCAGTAAACACTGCAATGGTATAAAACTTTCCAGTACTGATTTTCATTGCCAACCGCATTTTCAGTGCCAACCGCGTTATCTAAAGTTGGTTGGTTAAAATAAACTATATAACTTCAGATTATAATAATTTGAGACACCTCACACACGGCCGTTTGATCCCAAACTAGGCAGAGCCTGTACTATGATAACCAGACTGCTGATAAACATACTTATATATTTCTAAATACATACATATTATAGATAAATTACACCCAGACACATGACAAATGATCATACTCATCACAGTATCACTTACCCCTAGACCAACAGGCCAGTCAATAATAATGTCTACGAAGAAAGAAGGACGAACCAGTGTGATCTTATGCATATTTAATTAAACTAGAGATCGCGTGGTGGTCGAATTTCGACCATGGTTTATTTCATTGGCCAATATTACTTGACCTGTCATTGTATAGACTTTTGTACCATGACAGGTCAAAATATATACTGGACACTCATAGCTGTATGTACCCGATTTTGCATTTTTTCTAACTTTGTAGCAAATATTGTTCAAAAATTTTAGCATTCGTCACTTCTTCTCTGTATAAACTATAAGTGTGCGAAATTTCATACTCCTCCGTCGGCCCAATTTTCGTAAAAAGGGATCCAAAGTTTTCGCTTCACGTATTAATATATAGATAAATATATTTTTTTGTTTCAGGTTCCGTGTCCAAAATAGAATGCACGCCAGAAATCATGAAGGTCGTCGTTCCTATGGACGGAGACCGAAGAATCTCGTACCTGGATCAACTGAAAGGTAAATTAAACATTGTTCTTTAACTATATGATAGTATAGTGATATAGTTCACACATTAGTAGGAGAATAGAAATCCACACCGGGTTGAAAGAAGATTTAGCGGTGAGAATTGAGACGGAAATGCGAATGGCTAAAGGAATTCATAACGCTCCTGTAAGTGGGCAAGTCGGTACGGTTAGGCCCCGAAAGACGTATATTGACCAGATCGGCAGTGCCCAAATGGGCCGGCTCAACCGGAGTAATACCAGGGCCTCATTCTGCGAATCGTTGCGATTTGAAAATTCGATGAAACGAAAAAGTCACACTAAAAAGAGACAAACATATTCATAAATAGGATATACCCTGCGAGAGAATGAGATAGAATACAAGTATAAAGTGTTTCCTAAAATATTCGTATGCTAGCACGTGTCTTTGCATCTACGTACTACAAAGCCTTCAGAAAATGCGTCATAGTCAAGGTGGTGTTTTTCTGAAGTTTCATTTTACTACACATTATACACTTTTTTCTATCTCAGTATATTTATGTATGTTAAAGCTTTATCAATGGTTTTGTAAATTATTTGTTTATTATTATTTATATCTATGCGTATTCTAATGGTAGAAGTTTATTTTTTTTTTTTTCCTGTGGCAGCCCCCTCGGGTCGTCACCTCACCATGGCTATTGGTGAAGTGGTATGTCGGAATCGAACCGACTAAAACCACACGGTGTTCCGTAACAAGTGAGTCTATCGCAAGGGACTGGGGTATACCCTAGGAAGGAAGTCCTCGAGAATTGTAGAAGCTTTACTTAGCATGGGTTTAAATATTGTTGTGTACCTAATATCCGTGGCTGGCGTGAACACATTGACATGTCAACTTGCATGTTTTTTTTTTATTGGCGTAATACCTCCTACGCATAAGGAATTCATATGAAAAAAATTTATAGTATCAAATATACATAAATTTTGGAGATATCGACTTTGGAAACATTTGACGTTTCGCATTTTAATGTGTCTAACTTGGCAAAACCTCATGTCAAATTAACGATTCACATGATTTTGTGAATGAACATAGATATTTTCTTATATCAACTTACACTCGGTCACCAAAAAAATATTCGTTACTTGAAATCTCAACATATACATATAACCTCAAAACTTAAAAATGGCCACCCTGAAAAATAGCAATTTTAGACATGTCAACATATTACGCCAGCCACGGATATGTCAAAGTACATTAGTTATTGTACTGTTATTATTACAGCTAAATCAGCAAAATTTTATTTCAAGTTCGTAATAAAAGTTAGTCGCTAACATACATAAAACTTTGCCAATTATAACAACAAGTAGACTTTCCCCCGGTTTCTGAACGAAACAAGGATGACAATGTACAAGATGGCGGCCTAATTAGCATGAGAAATAACACTTTCTCTCAACACAATGACACGTGGGAACGTGTGCCAATACACTCAATGTAAATGGCAAGAATACTGAACGTATTGCAAAAAGGCGTAGGTAATCATGTTTTAGGAGTCTTATTTGTAGCAGAATAATGCTTGAGATAGCATGAAAATAATATTGGTTTAGAGAAAAAACATCTTAAGTCTAATCTTTTCCTGCTTTATGCAAACATTTTCGGATAAATAAAGACATTTCATCAACATCCTTGATATTAACATCTATAATTTCAATCCTGTCAGCCGCAAATTGATCGATAAGCTAAAAATAAATTTGGAAGTTCAATATGTCAATTTCAAAATAGGATTTCTGTATTAAATATCGCGAATTTTCCTAAAATTGTAAACACTACGTTTTTCACTAATCTGTACTAATATCATAAAGCTGAAGAGATTGTTTGTTTGTTTGTGCGCTAATCTCAGATACTACTGGGTCGAATTGAAAAATTATTTTAGTGTTGGATAGCCCATTTATCGAGGAAGGCTATAGGCTATAAAACATCACGCTTCGACCAATAGGAGGAGAGCAGTGACCATAAACGCAGGTGAAACTGCGGGGACGGCTAGTTCTATTATACAGCCCTATAATATAACCTCTCTTTTCTGTAGTCTTTTGTAATACCTTGAATAACTTCAAATCATCGCTTTTTGTTAATAAAGTTCATAAAAAACACAATACTCATAAACTGGAAAAAAATCTTTTAACAAATTAATATTTTTTACACAAGACCGAACAATTTTAATATTCTTGTTATACCTAGCTAACTTTTGGGTTTGTAACGTTTGAATATCTTTACAATTTTGAAATACAAAAACTTTTAGATTGGATTGTGTTTTAATATGTCGACTGTAAATAAATTAAGTTTAAACATGATAAATCACTGTAGAATATGGTTTTAATGGGTGGCTTGCAAGTTACCAATAAATTGTAATCAAATTACAAATGGCCGCATGTTTAATTCATAAATCTGTCTAAAAATAAAGATGTCCGCGGAAACTCACTTTACTGACATTTCAATGGCGGGAAAGAGACGGTAGATAAATCTGAGTGTCTCGCTTTTGATTTCACAACAGCTAAAGCTAGACACTTCACGATTTTATCTTGAAAATATTAAATTTGATATATTAGCTGTTTCAAACCATTTATAAACAGTTTTATACAATTATTGTAACAATAACATGTAAATAATCACAAGAATAAAAATAGATTAATACCCATACAATTGCTTTAAATATTAGATTGAGAGAACTTATTAGATGGAAACAAGATAACTTTAATATATTTCGAATATTTAAGAAATTTAATATATTTATCTGTATCTCTAAATGTTGAGACAGTTTCCGTGGATGGTTATTTACGCCTGACGCTTGAAAGTTATATAACGGAAGTTTTATTAGTCTGAGTCTTGATTTTTATATCTGATGTTTAGAGAACTATTTTAATGACATTTGTAAGCAACCAGACAAATCCTAGGGACCAAAACATACACTCAATATGCTTTAATAACTTTCCCGACATTTCACATATTTCAGCCGCCATTTTGTTATTATTATTAAAATAAAACCTTACCTACTAGCGCCTGGTTTAAACGAATTGTTAGCCGAATGAAATAATAAATGAATTAATCAAATAACCGCCTAGCCATTTTAATGTTTTGATGGTATAAAGAATAAAAGATAAAAATTCAAAAAACTAGAAAGCATCTTTTTAACATTATTTTCTAAGAAGAAGGGGGAAACGGTCATCAGGTTGCATCTCCCCTTGATAAATGGACAGAAACTAGTCAACTGTCTCCGAAAAAACACTATATTATTTGTCAACATAACCAATAATATCATAACGAAAAACATCTTTGACGCAAGCGAAACCGAGGGCTTAAGCAAGTATTTAATAAATATGAACACCAATTACGGAAGTTTTCATTTTAAACGTAAAGTACTTCTAAAATGAGAACGTCTCATGGAAAAATGACAGCAATTATTTTTGTATTATTTCAAGCACTGAAAACACTCTACACAAAAGATGGCTCAAGTATTGTCTCAATTTTAAATGCTTTATAAAGTTGTTTTGTGCTGGATAGATATAATTTAGTTGCGTTTTCTTCAAGCTTTGTTTCTGGGTGAATTTTGAGGATTGATTATCACGGAATGCTCGTTATTGGTAGCCGTATTATTTGAACACGTTTGGACGAATTTGGATAAATTTGATTTTAAAATATCCATGATAGTATAAACTAGATATTTAGATATAAATAAACTCTAAATATTTCCTGCAATGATAAATATAATATTGTTTATTCGGTGGCAAGCGTTGAGAACGGCTGGATGGATTTGACTAACTCTTTCTTATATTATGTTAATAATAGTCTGAATAAGTCAGTTTTTAAGGAAAGAAAAAGTTGTCTGAATGCCGATGGCTTGCAACTGTACCCCCAAACTAATGTTGAAGACATAACATCAGCTATTGACACGATTAATAGCCACCTGGAAGCGGGAAGTTAGAAATTGAAAACTGGTCTAATAAGTTTGGGTCATTAGTTAACCCGACAAAGTGTCAAGCCATTATGATCGGTAGTCACCAATCGAAGAGTAAAGTCGACTTCGAGGCGCTTCCGAATATTTGTGTATTATGTGGACAAATTTTAGTATATATTTTAACATAATTTTAAAGTGCACCTGTGCACCTGTGCGTTCTTCTTTTCTCGACGTTACCCAGCGGTTGGCTGGTAGAGAATGACTTAGGCATTAAATCCGCCTATGTACTGTTACGAACCTAAATTGACGCTCGGGCGCCATCTAGTCATGAGTAACGGGAACTAAATTGAGACGTACAGCGCCATCTTTTAACGAATGACGGAACTAATATGTCTATCAAATAATAATGTTCTACTGGGCTCTAGAAGTTCGAACAGCCGTCGATTCAAGTAGATTGTACGAGATGTAGGTTCAGATTAGTTCACGAGCTTTCTATTAGATGTTTTTCGAATGATGGCGCAATGGTGTAAGTGGTCATCTCGCCCCTACGCCGCGACAGTTGTTGTGGGTTCAAATCCCGCACGGAACAAAATTTTGTGTGATCCACAAATAATTGTCCCGAGTCTAGATGTTCTTTGTGTCCGTTGTTTAAATGTTTGTGAAGTTCCCGCGACACAGCAATATTCCTAATGCGGGAGTTGTCTTTTATAAAAACCAAAAAAATACTATTTAAGGAAGTTGCATGGCGGTATGGACATATTGGACATTCAGTTGCAGTTGAGCGATATTACGAGTAACTAGTGCGAAGTATAGCGAATAGCACAAGTGAATAGTGAGTGGGAATAATGAGAATTGTAACAGTGACTTGTAATTGTGTTAATTACTAATTATTTCAATTAACTGTGTCTTTTTCGTTATTAATTGGCACCTATCTAATCCACAGAACCTTGGCTCGTAACAGGACTAAATGTGCAAAAAATTGAAATAAATAAAAAACTGTCAGTCGTAGGACTGCACGTCTGAAGTGAAAACATAACTGACACATCTGTCATCTGTGAGCATGACAGTCACGCGAGTTACTGCTATTTACCCATACCAAACGTGCCTAAAGAAGTTTTCATTTAAAAAACTGTAATAGTTTTTACATTAAATAAAACAAATTTAATAAAAATGTCCGGACAACGTCTGTCCGGGCAGCCAGTAAGTAATAAATTCCACAATCAATTAAAGCCCGCCTACATATCCGGGTCACGTAAAACAATGATTAATTCAATCCCCTGGACAGATATATCCAGGATTAATATGTGTTTACATAATTGAATCTAGAGGCTAAGATCTATGTTAGTGTTTCCCCGGGGCACATCATAACTTGATACTAGTTGCTAACAGAAGACGTGTACTATAAACAAATGGATATCGACTCTCTGTTCTACGTTATAAAGATAAATCTAGCTTGAACGCTGATCCACCTGTATGAAAATAGTTGCTTATAGCATGCGAAGCATTCTGATTAAGCATGTTCAGTTTGTCAACCTATTTTCTCTTGATTAGGGTTCCGTAGTACCAACAAGGAACCATTTTAGTTTCACCATGTCCATCTGTCTGTCCGAATGCTGTAAGTTTCCGTTTGCGAAATATTAAACTGTTTTGCTTGTTGTTGTTGAGCTTGTTCTGGTTGTTAGAATCGAGTGCCCTACGCCCTAGGGTCCCGTTTTACCTTTTGGGTACGGAACCCTAAAAATTTAAGTGTAATGGGCCGTCATATCGTTAATAGCGATCTGTGCCAGATTCTTGTCTGTAATATTTAATTAATTTTTTTATTGAGAGTTTATCTCTTTTTATTTGATTACTTTTTATTATTCTTATCTGTGGCCTACCTTAGTGCATTGCTAAGGTTGTTTTGTTAATTTGCGTAATTTTTATGTTTTCAGAATACAAGCCTTGTCAACCAGAACTGGACGGGAAGACAGCAATGTTCGTGCTTGATCTGCAGGATCCTTACAAATGTGCAGTGACCAGGGTGCTTCAACATAAGACCGTAAGTTCACAGTTTTATTTAACAGATTTTGATCACTAATGCTTATATTTTAGACTGACTTTTAAAAACAGTGGCCATGAGTTTTTTTTCCAGTATTCTTCTCATAAGGCTCTACGCATTTTGGAAACTGGAAGTTATAGATCGACACAAGCAGACAGTAGATTTTGGTGTTTTCACCTGATTTACCTCGACAATCCAGTACATGCTGTGGCGTCTGTTTGCGTCGATCTATGATTTTTAACAGTTAGCTTCAACTTAACGTTTATAAATGTCACTTAGTGTCTTAATAGAATAAATGATTTTGAATTTGAATTTGAATTAGAGTCTAAATTTGACACATGGAACTCTAACAGGTGTTACAGACTTCCCCGTTAGTCATTGTGACATACTGACCTTATGGGTTACAAAATGTCAAAAAAATATGATTGATTGGCATAAGATTATCTGGGTTTTAACCACTAGTTTCGGTCCGGACCGATAAGAAAGGACAGGGGGTATATGTAAAAAGGGCATAGGATATATAAGAAAGGGCATAGAGTATAAGTAAGTTGTACCGGATTTGACTGTCGGTACTATTTAAATAAGTTCGTAGTAGCCTGTGTACTGAACGGGAGATGGCCTTTATAATTTCTAGGATTTCGGAATAAAACAAGTGTAACGTTGAAGATACCAAGTCAGAGTGTCTATATTTTTGAATTTAAATTTTACGTCGATTTACCGACTTATTATTGAGGGGGTAGGGAACAATATTCAACCAATTGCAATAAGCGTTTATCACATCATGTTCTAATGATTTGATTGGTGACGAAAAGTGATGTCAGCCTCCAGGAATGATGTACGTCTTTAGCATCATACATCTTTAGCATATGCGTGAACATAAGTCACAGAGACAGAAATGTAACATGCTTTTATAGGGTAAAAACTTGGTTTTCCCTAACATTTCACTCGTTATTCGATTATAAGATTCAAAAGGATTTCTTTAAATCTAGAACTGTTAGAACTATAGATGGAACTATATCCTAACTCTATAATATTTTTATCGTGGGAGAGCCATGCTTCGGCACGTATGATACCACGGCCTCACAGAAAACCGGCAGTGAAGCAATGCAAGCATTGCTTTTCGCCGAGTGAGTGAGGTTACCGGCCGCCCTAAATCTTCCCTCCCCCTCTTCCACCCTTCCCCTATTCCTACCTTAAAAGCCGGCAACGCACTTGTGACTTTTGAGTTGCAAGTGCTCATGGGCGGTGGTAGTCATTTACCACCAGGTGACCCGTCTGCTCGTTTGCCCCCTAAGCCATAACAAAAAAATAGTCAGTTGTAGGACTGCACGTCAGAAGTGAAAACATAACTTCACAATCTATTTACATATACATACACACACACATCTGTATATATATAATTAGGTTAAAAATAAAAGTAGGTAATAACACATCTAAATGTATATCTAGTGTATGTATAGGGTACACTGGAAGTTCTGAGCTCCTGGCCGCTCATAAATGTTTGAGTTTCGAATGTTATATTTTTTTAAATATAAGAAACTCGGCTTCGTCTTACGAATTTTCGATCAGGGTCACGTGTCCTGACGCGAGTTTAACATTTTTTACCCATCCTAAAAAGTGCACAACGCCGCTAAAGAAGTTTTCACTTCAAAAATGCATTGCATGCTATATAAAATGCTATTATCTACGAGTCTAAAATAATTCGTGTATACAGAACTAGTCAGAACTTGTTAATGCCTGTTGTCCCTTCCCTAGAGATAAACAAATCATTGTACAAGTTGAAATAGGCACATTATAGCGCTCCAGCCCTCCTCATAATTTTTGGTGAAATGTTTACTTTAAAGCTAGATTTTGAGGTCCGTTGTGTCCTTGGAGAGTTCACCTACTAACTGTGTTGGATGTATTTGCGGTGATATAAGTAGCTTGAATCTTCCATTGTAGAAGAAAGGATAGTTTATCCTCCTATCCTCGAAGGGGTAGGCAGAGATGTAGTTTGCGACCACATTTTGATTTCTTTTTCTATGGTACATGGGGCAAATGACTACTGCCGCCCATGGGCACTCGGATGGGGAACGGGACTGAGATTGCAGTAGCTCGCAGAGGCCAGGGTCACGTACCCCAATGTCCTGTATTTCCTGTGGCTGGAAAGACCACTAGAACAGGAATACCAGCTTCATTCATCCCATTACAACACAATTTATTGATAGATAATTCTTGGCTCTTAAGATTCTCGGAAGAAGATCGACTATCTGGTCAAAGTGGCAAAGAGCCACTTCAAAATCTTATTAAATCTTTTTTTTTTCAGGGTAAACGCACCTTCTACCACAAGATTGTCATTGAGGATAATGCAGGCGGCCAAGAGACTGTCGCTGTCAAATGCGTGGTACTAGGAAAACAGAGGATAGTCAGAAGAGATGTCCAAGCCTTTCCACTGGATTTCGATGAACCTGAGTAAGTTTTGTTATCCTTTGGCTAATTATACGTCCCCTGTTGCGCGGTGGCAGTGCATCGACTGCAAAGTCAGGAGTCGAAGTTGACTCCCGATCAGTACAAATATTGGTATGCATGAATATGTCTATTTGCAATGGTCTGCCAGGGTAACATCGCTGGCGTCGGAAGTATTCATAGCTAGCTGTAATCACTTACCATCAGATCGACCATGTTCTTGTTTAGTACTAGTCCTGCTTTATCAAAAGTGCTACCATGGTACCATGGGCGTATCAAGAGGATGCGGGAAAGGCAGCTGCCCGCCCTCCTGGCTTTTTGAGAAATTTTGAGTCTAATTTTCTATTTGCCCCCCCCCCCCCCCTCCCTCTGCAAACTCTGCGAACCGATAAAAAACTTTTCTCCTGCCCTAGAACAATGAAAAATATTTCTTCCCTTTCTTCTAATAGACTCATGAATGCAATATCTTTCTTTACGTTTCATATTCTGTCTTCTTGCTTAGTACTGGTCGTCCTTCACCAAGAGTGCTATAATATCTTCTTAACATGTTTCAGTGTGCTCAACATCACCAGGTACGAAGAAGGAAAAGCCCCAGAGCCAATACTTGGTGCCATTGTTAAGCAGAATGGAAAGCAGTAAGTGCCTTTAACCAACTTGTAGTTCCCTCTCCATCACTGCCCCGCTCCTAAAGCTCAAAGCGTTATATTACAAAGCCTATAACCTTCCTCAATGAATAGTCTATCATATACAAAAAGAATTATTGATATCTGACTGATGGTTTCAGAGATTCGCGTGTTTAAACAAACAAGCAAACAAAAACTGTTTAGCTTCATTATATTATTAACAATGATCGGAATAGATAGATCTATTTTATGTACTTGCGATACGTAGTCTTAATATGGACAGTCCCGTAATCATGGAATTTGGAATATATATCCCACTAATGTTATAAATGTGAAAGTTTGGATGGATGGATGTATGGATGTTTGTTACTCTTTCACGCCAAAACTACTGAACCGTTTGCGATGAAACTTGGTATGTAGATAGCTGGAGACCTGGATTAACGTTTAGGCTATTTTTATCCCGATATTCCCACGGGATCGGGACTTACGCGGGTGAAACCGTGGGGCGCTGCTAGTTATTTAATAAGTTAGAGATTACTTTGTAAAAAGTAATTCACGTCTTAAGGAATTATGAACGAACACATGTCCATCCACGGGTAAATACGGTGTATAAGACGGACACGTTTGATTAAATAATGAAATTAAAAACTTTATTTTTTAAATAATATTTTTTTTTTTATTTCCGTGACATTTTTTATAGACAATTATCAATAGCCGTTACAAACTTATTCTGACGTTACAAGATCATGTTACCTTACAAATTGTTTGTTCCTTCGATATTTAAGATACTTTAGAAAGGAAAAAAACTATTTGATAAAAATTCCGTCTTTCAGTCAAGCTGCAGACATAAAATAACCACGAGTAATTTATATCATATTCTTCTTCTTTACTTCTTTAAAAAAGACAACTCCCGCATTAGGATCTACTCCTGTGTCGCGGGGGACTTTACAAACATACAAACAACGGACACAAAGAACACCCAGACTCGGGTGGGAATCGAACCCACGACCTATGGCATAGCAGTCAGGGTCACTAACCACTAGGCCAACAGGCCAGTCCAACGTGTATTTCAACGTGTATTAGTTTTTAAGACCAATGAACAGACAAGGTTGGTACACGTTCTTTTGATTACACCATTCGTTAACCTCCATGTTTTTGTCTTCGATTTCAATGGAAGATTGATTATGGCCCGAGTAATTAATGACAATTAATTTTCTAACTAAAGTTGTCCAATTTCAGCCTGTTGCTTTTCACATCTAATATTCCTTTATACATTGTAAATGAGCGTTCGAAATCTTCTACAGATGTTAGATGTTAAAGGAGCTAATTTGTAGTGCAAAATTTGGTCATTTATTTTACACTACATTCTCTAATACTCTTCACTCTCTTCACTATATACTCTAATGTCAATATCTGGATTTCTCTCCAAAACCTTTTTAATTTGTTTTTTATTCTATTGAAATCGCATTCATTTAATGCATCTCTACTCATCACCGGAAAGCGCAGTGTAGGACGTCCATTATCGCGGTGGACAGACAACCTGGTAAAGATCGCAGGACGTCGGTGGATGCAGGCCGCTTCCAACCAGTCTTCTTGGAAGTCGTTAAGGGAGGCCTATGTCCAACAATGGACGTCCTATGGCTGAAATGATGAAAAATGAATGCTTCTCTGACTTGGTCAGAAAAGCTAAAAATGAGTCGCCTAGTGTTAAAAGTTATTTATGCAACTCATTTATGAAAAATGGGATGACCATTATAATGTTCTTCCATACATTTTAATTTTGTAAATTTTAGTTTTCTAATACATTTTTCGCGTTTCGGATTGCCATTGAATCAGATCTGCTTAAATGAGATAAAACTTCTTCTGTTTCACGCGTTGCGCGTTACATCTGAGCAGCAACATCGCGCGTGTGCGCGTCGCTGATGTTAGTTTGACAGCGCTCACTGCTGATACATAAAACAAGCTTTCTTTTATCAAAAAAAAAAACAGTCAATCGTAGGACTGCACGTCAGAAGTGAAAACATAACTTCACAATGTATTTGCATACACATACACACACACACATCTGTATATATATAATTAGGTTAAAAATAAAAAGTAGGTTATAACATATCTAAATGTATACATAGGGTACACTGGAAGTTCTGCGCTCCTGGCCGTTCATAAATGTTTGAATTTCGAATGTTATATTTTTTTAAATATAAGAAACTCGGCTCCGTCTTACGAATTTTCGATCAGGTCACGTGTCCTGAAGCGAGTTTAACATTTTTTACACATCCCAAAAAGTGCACAACGCCGCTAAAGAAGTTTAGAAGTTTTCACTTCAAAAAAACAATTTATTTTTTCAAATGCCCATATTAACATCAACGTTTGCTGTCATTGAACCGAAATAGTTCTATCTACTCCGATTACTGATTATTATAGATAACAATGAACCATTAAATATTTGCTAATAATTGTAACTTAAAATTAAAATGCGACAGTTATATTCACCTAGAAGTCGCGTTTCTTTGTATGGCGTACCTAACTCTTATCTGTTATGACGACGCTGCGGTATTATGGTTGTCTTTTTTCAAAGAATTATTTAATCTAAATATTTAATTACCACTAAGTTATGTTCCTATTACTCTATATTTGTAAACAAATAAACCTAGGCTAGGTAAAGTTATTACAACTTGATAGTCTAGAACAAACGACAATGATGGTGACGCGCCGCAGCGCGTGAGTGAGCATCGAACTTACGTGCGACCAGGCCGACGCGCGGCTGTCTACTGAATTTTTGGCACGATTAGTCGAGCCCACCGCTTACTTGTAGTTTTATACCTATATATAAGTACGGAGTGGAATTGACCTGGCTCTTGAAAAGAGTATAAAACCGGGTATTTTCATAAAGTTCTTAATACCATCTTCCAGAGTATCGGGCGAGATCTCAGTGACTCCGGGCACCCCTCTGACCATGGAGATCTTCTTGAACGAGCAGTCAGCGTCCGTTTACGGTCTTTTGGTGAACTACATGCACGTCACCGACACTGGGAAACAGCAAGAAACCATTATATTGAACGGGTAAGTAAGAGCGTAATAAACAGAATTTTATAGAGTTACAAGAGGTTGTTATTGATGAAGAAGTGTGTAGTACAAATTCAAGTAATGTTGACATTGGGCTAATTATAATTAGTGAATAAAATACAGACGCCGTGAACCGCCATTTAATACCGTCCATAGACACCCCGAATACAGACCATGAATACTTATAGATAATTAATGCTTAGCTTAATACACTATGATATGCAACAATAATATGTACTGGAAATCACCAGGTGGTTGAATTATGAACATAATTGAATAACTTTAAATGTTTTGTTTTATATTGTTGATCATTACATATCTTGAATTATGTATAGACATTCGTACAATGACGGGTCAAGATATCGCTCGTTTGCGACAATGGTGTCAATTCTCTTGTATTTCTCTCTTAACTATAATTGACTAAATTTTCTTCATACAAGATGTAAACCTTGTATCCTTCCAAACAAGGTCTTATTTCAAATATAAACAAGTAGGTAACTTACGTCGCTATCGAAATCAGCAATTTATTTGTCGACTAAAGTCTGACACGCTTAAATAAACTTTAATACCACGTAGCGAGAGCTGCTATCCGTTGAATGCCATCTCTTTTGCTCTGTGTTTTTAGTAAGCGTCTTTGTAGGTGTCGATTAAAATAACGTCATCTTAGCAATTATACGGCATTTGAATAAATGGGGACTCTCGCTGCGTGGAAATAAAGTTGAGTATACGTTGCCAGGTTTTAGTGAAATTTATTGGCGCTGACAAATTGATGCCAGTAACAAATAAACCTTGTTGCGAAGAAGACAAGGTTCATTTCATTTGAAGAAATTAAGTTAGGTTTTAGTTTAGTGAGTCTGACAATAGAATCAACACCAATAGCGAGATGACTAAAAATTATTGATTTTAGAGAATGGCAATGTTTTGTGATTTCCGCTAGAGTATTTTGTTCTAAATATATAATGAACTTGTCGCTTTCTAACGAACGTCAGAACGAAATCGGCGTTGCATCTTTGTTCGCTATAAATTATCAAAGATTTATGATCGTTTGGCACACTTAGTTCAATTCGACTGAATTTTGAATTATGTCGATATTCTCGCAAACGAGCGATATATACTGGATTAATATACCTTTTTGTAGCCGATTACGCATACATTTTAAATTTATAATACATAACTAGCAACCCGCCCCGGCTTCGCACGGGTAGCAGAGACATCGTACATTATTTTATTCTTTCATCAATAGTAGTTTTCGAAGCGCACGCGATTTAAAGAATATTTTAGATATATTTTTTACACCTTGGGTTACATTATTGGAGTTTTAGCAAGGATCCCATTTTTTTTTTGTAAATATAATATAGCCTATGTCACCCGAGGATAGTGTAGCTTCCCAACAGTGAAATAATTTTTCAAATCGGTTCATTAGTTTCGGAGCCTATTCAATTCAAACAAACAATCAAATCATTCCTCTTTATAATATTAGTATAGATTAAAATCTATTACATACATATTGATTTTTTTTTTTTGATTTCTGCACTTTTTCTTTAACTTTAATTATTCAAAATTTCACATTCTTCTGTCGCTACAATTTCTTTAAAAAGACGTACAAAGAATTCTCTTCATGTTTTAATATATAACTCATTTATATTTCAGTTGTTCCGTGGATCCATATCTGTTCGACAACTTCTTGACCACTGACGGTGACACTCTGACAGCCAAGTTCAAGGCATTCAAATTCCCCGACACCACATACGTGCAGTTCAAAGGCACAGTCACCGTGTGTCTCGATAAATGCCAGGGGGTAAGTTGATCCAAGGTCTTATTTTATGTAACATTGCAATAGTAATGAATTTAGATTTAGGCATGCGAGGCTTGGAGATACGACGGCACAGTTTGAGGGTAATTAAAATTAGACAGTCCAGCATAACTGTCGTGGTTTTTGAACGCCACTGTCACATATATGTGACAACAAATATATAAACATTTTAATAAGAGAAAAAAAAAACAATAGCGTAAATAACAGATGGCGCAATGGTTTAAGTGGTCATCTCATCACTACGCCACGCCGAGTATTGTGGGTTCAAATCCCACACGATATAAAAGTTTATATAAAATTTAAGTTTATATAAAATTTAAGTTTATATAAAATTTGATAGTTTAAATAAATAAGCTCCATACTTAAGACCTTAAAGGTTTATTTATTTTCGTCTTTTTATTTTTTTGTTAAAAAGATTTTTATGTTGAGTATGGTGAGTATGAGATTAAGTACTAATGATTTATTTTAAATGCTCCAGGTGCAATGCAGTAATGGACAGTTCGCGTACGGTCGTAAACGACGTTCGATCGCTTCGACAGACTCCAACAAAGTGTATGAAGTATCACTCACTACCTTCATCAAGGTGGACTACGAAAAAGGACAGAACGAGGCAGGTTAGATGTGGAATCATTGTATTATAAGCTTTATAACTTCTGTTCCTGTTTGTACATTACTTATACTAAAAACTCAATTAAAAACAAAAAATAGGCAGTCATGGGACTGCCGACAGATGTGAAAACTTAAACGAAACGACGAACTTAAAACGTCACATTAGCAGGTTAGTGACATTAATTAATAAGGAGCTGACATAACTCAATGTTTAGATAACCGCCCTCTAGTGGATCTATATATGTATTATTAGCTTGACGGTCACGAGTTCAGTGCTTTTCCCCATAGCAAAAGTGCACAAACATGCCTAAAGAAGTTTTCACTTCAAAAATTTTGGCTGTATCTTTGTTCCGGCTAATCTCTGAAACGGTTACAAAGATTTACACGGGACATTTATTTTATAAGGAGTAACTTAGACTACTTTTATTTTGGGGAAATATTTAGGGTTCCACGCAAAAATAACTTACACACGAACGAAGCCGCGGCACAGATAGTATATTTATTTCTAACTTTTAAACATTCGCGTTCTATGATGTAATTACGACCAGGTTGCACTGTCAGCCTGTGACCACGGCCAGTGCAACCTGGTCGAACACAACATCAGGCAATTCAGTGAGATGTTATACCTATTTCGTGATCGCGTTAATTCCCGTATAAATGCGCAAATAGTATACATTTTAATAAAATTACACCAACTGAAGAAAAAAATAGAAACACGATTATTCAATACAAATTTTTGCCCGCGGCTCTACTCGCGTAAAAGCTATTTTGTCTATTCCTTCGGAAAATTCTTCTTTTCTCTGCATCACCCAATGGTTGGCTGGTAGAGAATGCCTTAGACATTAAGTCCGCCAATGTACCAAATGTGCATAAAGTTATAAATAAATAAATAATTAAATAAAAAAATAAAAGCACTATTTTTCTGAAAAAAAGACACCCTATTTTTCTGTGCTTCTGGCAATGTGTATGGAAAATTTTATTCAAAAATTTAAAAAAAAAAATATTATTTTATATTATTATATAATTTTATTTATATTTATTATAATATTTATATTCATGATTATCGGTTCAGTAATTAAGACAGAAAGCGTTACAGACAAACAAATTCACTTTTGCATTAATAATACTAGCTGTTGCCCGCGACTTCGTTCACGTGAAAACACAAATTTATCTCACGGTAACCGTACATTTTCCGGAATAAAAAGTAGCGTATGTGCTATGTCAGACTATAATCTATGTCTGTGCCAAATTTTATCCATATCCATTCAGCCGTTTTTGCGTGAAAGAGCAACAAACATCCATCTATACTCACAAACTTTCGCCTTAAAAATATTAGTAAGACTAGCTGCACCCCACAGTTTCACCCGCGTAAGTCCCGATCCCGTGGGAATATCGGGATAAAAAGTAGCCTATGTGTTAATCCAGATCTCCAGCTATCGACATACCAAGTTTCATTGCAATCGGTTCAGTAGTTTTTGCGTGAAAGAGTAACAAACATCCATCTATCCACTCTCAAGTAAGATAATAAAGTGGCGATAACATCCTCCCTCCCACAAACATGCTACCGATTTATGAACACAGTTGAGGATTGACTTAAGTATCTTTTTCCACCCCAAACGTTAGGTTTTTCAGATATATACTTTATATCGTGGGAGAGCCATGCTTCGGCAACGTATTATGGGCCGGCTCGACCGGAGTGATACCACGGCCTCACTGAAAACTGGCAGTGAAGCAATGCTTTCACCGAGTGAGGGAGGTTACCGGAGGCCATAACCCTTCCTTCCCCTCTCCCCCCCTCCCTACTCCCACCTTATAGGCCGGCAACGCACTTGCGACTCTTGAGTTGCAGGTGTCCATGGGCGGCGTTAGTCATTTACCATCTGGTGACCCGTCTGCTAGTGTCCCCTATATCATAAAATATATATATATATTTTTTTAGTACAAAAATATTGAGGAAACAAAACAACCTTATATATTATGTAAACAATATGTCGTTGTTAAATAGAAATACATAAATTCAAACACGTCAAATAAAACGAATACGGCTGTTAGCTACCGGGCTAATAGATCCATTTATAAGAACCGCCATCATTTGCCTGTCAACTCATCCATTTTTATTCTGCTCAAGCTCTGAAATAGGATAAATGGCCGACATATTTATTCATTACGAAAAATTGGAGATTTTTTTTTGTGTCAACTGATGAAACGATTTTTACGGTAGGTTTTGGAGATTATGGTGATTTGTTTATGTTTTGGGACATTTTCATTTTTAGAATCAAACTTTTTGAACCATAAGGTTTAAAAAGTCGGTTTAAAAAAACATACATGGATATTTTTATAAATATTTTTGTAATGTAATTTTTTGGTAATCATATTTTATTTTATGGCACCTGTGCCCGCCGCGGCTTAACACGCCTGTACATATTTATATTTTCACGCGGAACCCTAATTCTCTTTCTAAAATAAAAGATATAACATTGGCTATCCGCCATTGAAAGTCCCGTTAAAGTCCGGTCCTACCGTTTCGGAGACTGACAAACATTTTAAAAATAGATTTTTTGGGAAGTATATACAGAAAAGTGTTTTCATATTTTAGGATCGTATAGCAGACCCCATGAATAACGTAAAGCGCTAATTATTTTAGAAAAAATCATGAATTTTAATACAGAAATCTTAAACTAAATAAATCATGTCGATATAATGGATAGTCCGTTGCTGTAAAGGTCATCAGACACTATAATGGCACTGCAACGGCACAGCTGCAGCACGGCGCCGCCTGAAATTGAGGCTACCGCTAGCCGCCAGCGTGCTTTACCACGCGTCAGCGGCGAGGTGCAAGCTCGCAGTCCGCGCGTAATTTCATCGTCTTCATGTGCCACACGACGCGTCGTCTTTTGGCTGGCTGGTCGCAATCGGCGCGCTATAAGCACGCGGACCGCGCGCTGTAAGCGAGCTGACCGCGAGTTTACAGCGAGTCGAGTTGTATGGTTGCTATGATGTGGTCTTTAGGGAGCAAATTTAAACACGTGCGTACGTGTAGGCTTACATTTACTTAATTAACAGTAGGGCTGTACCATACCATATTGCAGCAAACGCGCTTACTACCCGCCGTTAGCTTTTACATTTTGACATTATGAAATATATTTTACGACCACGTTTTAATGCTCAGATTTGGATGACAACTTAATTGCTAGGTTGGAGCCGTGCCGTTACCGTGACGATATAGTGTGCGATGACCTTAAGCCGGTCTTGACGGTGGGCCGGTCTAATTCACTGTCAACTACGATTAATGAGATCAGGAAAAAGTCATATTAGTGTGAAACTAAGACTTACACAGAACGGATATTAAGCAAATAAGATATACTTACTCACACTTATACTGTTGTATGCATCGGCATAATTCGGCGGCTATTTTATCCCATATTGACATTACAAAAGTCGCCATTTTTACATGTTAGAAGGTTCGATCTATATAATGCAAGTTAATGCAATGAACCTATACCGTTGTCAATATTATCCTAACTAGTAATAAGGTTGTGAACTAAAGTATTAGTTTTTTTGTCACGCTTATACGCCATAACTACCCATTCGATTAGTATAATATTTTCCATCACGTTGTACAGAACATAGGGTACCATAGCATAACGAAAGAAGAAAAAATATTACCCGATGGATGAAAAATCACTTTAACGTGAGCTATGTCGCGGGCAGGAGCTAATTTTAAATATTTTTATGAATACATAGGTACATAAAACTTATTTTTTCTTTTACAGAAGACGTTTTAGCTCTTCTCCGTCACCTGAAAGTCGCGAACCAGCGTCTAGGAGACTTGGACGGCACTCCCGCCACAGTAGCTGAACAAACTTCCGACAACAGACTCATTTTAGTTGACCACCACGATTCGCTTCCTGGCAAATCCAATATGGCGGTTGTCAGCTGCCTACTATTTTTAGTTTGTTTGTTAGTACACTTTAAATAAATGAACTAAAATTTAAATGGCAACACTGTTACTAACTGATATCACACTATAGGATTTTTTAATCTAACTGTTAAACTTATGTGAAGTGTTCAATAACTTTTTTATTCTTAATACTCGACTCAATTTCGCGCGCTTTCATATAGGCGGGAAAAAAATGCGCGCTAATTCTTCAGTTAATAATCTGTGGATAGATAGAAAAAAATATATAGTTTTAAAACGTTTTTTGACACTATTACTACCGTTATTTTATTACGAGTGTTTGGAATTTACAAGTTATCATAGATGAACACATTTTTAAAACATTGCTCATATTTTTTTATAATCTGTTGCCAAATAATAGACATTTTTTAAAGTTAAAAATTTTACACCATTCCATTAGATATTTTCACAACTAGTTTTAAAATAAAGTGATTTAACGATAACGTAAGGACGTAATTAACTTAGTTTAGATTTTAATACCAGTGTAAAGTTAAATGCACATTAAGTATAACTATTAAAATAACGTTAAATAGTGTACTAGGCCAGTTTCGTAGTACAATATTTATTGACTTTACGAGATGTTTTCAGAACTTCAGGCTGTGACAAACGCTGTTAAAAACTTAAACTTAACCACTCTTTTCAGCCAGGTTCTTGAGATTTTGTATTTTTTTTATTTCCGTGATATTGATTGACGCCTATCTCAAAGTCTACCAATTACAACGTTTTTTTATTCTGGCAATTTAAAAAAACAAGATGTTCTATTTAAAAAAATGCGTAGGTAATGTGCATTTAACTGTTAAGATAATGCTAACGCATTTAAATCCACTAGTCTTATGATAACTTTCAGTAAGAACTCAAATCAATAATAAATAAAGTGTGAATATAACATAGTTGCTTCAACTTGTAATACCTATACTTAAGCCAACTGGCAATACTTAACCATTATTTTTCATGGTCACATTTCTATTAGGGTTACCACAGTTAATAGAAATCAGTAGGAAGAATGAAATGATACCGTTCTTAAACGAACCAGTTATTTCAAATTGAGAATAACAAATTCATCAATGAATTTACCTTCATTTATTACCCTTATTTATACTTTAGACAAAGCGAAGAAAGCTGAAATTGCACACACATGTTCACATCATGGTGTAGAGTTATCGATAGATATTTTACTCCTCCAAAAAACAATTTCGTCGCCACCAGCAGATTATCAATGGCGAGTAATATTGGAAGTTTGATATAATATCACAAAATTACTAGTTCCATGTAATGATAGATTGAATTATAAAGAATATTATTGCCGAATGACAAACTGGCGAATACTGAGTATACCTACTTTCAACTTCAACTTTTGGTTTGTGGCTTTGTGGATATACCTACTTTAAATTTGCATCTATCATATTTGACACATGACATGTGTCAAGACCAAAAACAACAACTTCTGTTTTTGTTTTCTAATTTTTATCAGAAAACTAAACTATATTTTAAACATGAATAAAAAATGAAAAAAAAAGTATCCAGACAGATCAGTGTTATCATAATAGGGTACCAAAAGGTACCAAAAGTTTTGGAACTCTTTATCTTGAAATAGAAATTAAACTATACTTTTGTAAATATAATTGCTTTTCAGTTAATTCATAAACAAGCTGCATTATTTTCTTGCAAAATACATTTGCGGTTCCTACGGTGCTAACGTCAATAAATACAACACTAAGAATTTCAGTTTCACAAATTTGTGACGCTATCAACTAGTGATGTGACCTCTTTCATTGCATTGAAAAAAGACGAGAATGCAGGAATGAAATACACATACAAGAGAGTATTTTATGATTAAAAAAGAACATGTATAATTGGCCATATTTTTGTACTAAATAGTTTTTATTTTTTGGTGCTTGCAATACTTACTTTCACGTTTTGTGATTACTTTTAATTTAGCTTTTGATAGGACCCCTTTTACAGATGATCGGCACGAATTGGGGTATGGATATAGCTGATGGGCCTGTTTACCACTGCTATTTTATTCACAAATAATTCTCTCTCTTTTTAATCATCATGAAGACAAAGATAGCACGGTTCATGTTAAATCTATATCTTATGGTACACGTAATTGGGATTGGTGATGGGATTATATTATTAATTCAATTTTATATTGATGGTGCAAGGGATTTTTCGGAACAACAAATTTAAATCAATAAAAATAAAAAATATTTATCCCTGTATAATATATGTATATATATTTTACAAATACTACACTATTTTTTTTTATTTGTAAAGGGGGTCCTTAGCCTAATTGTAAGTATAGGAAATTAAATTAAATAATAATAAAAAAATTAAAAACTGCCAAAAAAATTGTTTTATTTTGTAGAAGCTAGGTTTTCTGGCTTAAAATTTAAACACTACTGTGAGGGTAAGCTAATCTCGCCTTTATACATCCTCGTATTATTTTGTTGCACTATTTAAAAACTCTATTTTTTAAAGTGGTTAGTGATCGTGACTGCTGAGGCAGAGGTCGTGGGCTCGATTCCCACTCAGGACAAGTAATTTTGTGATGTGCACGAGCAGTAGTTGATTGTCTGCGTGTATTTAGATCATAGATGTATATATAAGTATAGTTTCGTCGATCATTGGTGTTACCACACCAATTGATCTAAATAAGCCACCACACCAATCAATCGAAGTCGTCGCTAAATTGGAGTGCTTGGCACCCTTAATATCTAATAAGGCTTGTAGCTTTATTTTTTAATTACCTACTAAGTAAAGTGACAGGTTGGAAGACATTGAAATTGTAAACAATTTCTAGGAGAATGATATACAGGTGTTACAATATGGTCATATTTTAGGGTCGTATAGGAGACCCCGTGCATAAAGAAAAGCGCTAACAATTTTAGGAAAATTCGTGATATTTAATACAGAAATAATATTTTTAACAGACAAATTGGCAAAATGAAAATTAACCGCTGAAGCTAATATTTCATATGAGAGAGGGCTGACATGAATTAGACTATGTGTATTTAATAACAAGGCTGTTGGTTCTTGATGGAATGTTCAGATTTTTCTGAAAACATCAGTATAAAGAAAACAAAATCATTAAAATTTACCTGAAAATTCATAAATTAGTTAAAAGAAAAAAGGGTGTGTACAATTCACACACGGCAGAAGTGAAACTTCAGAAAAGTACCTCCGAGAGAATGAGAAATAAAATATAAAAACAACACAAGTAATTTACTAATGTTTATAAATTTTATTTTAGCTAATTTACATAAAAGTTATTGCTCAAATTAACGCAGTTGTGTTAAATAATTAACGTAAATTAATTAACCAACGAATTTTAATACGCAAATGCACAAAAATGACACCACGTTAACATTGACACATTTTCTGAAGGCTTGGTAGTACCAGGCGCAAAGACAAAGGTAGGAAATACTGACAATTGTATTCTATCTCATTCTCTCGCAGGCTAAATCCTATTTATGAATATGTTTGTTTCTTTTTACTGTCGCTTTCTCGTTTCATCGAATTTCAAATCGCAATGATTTTAAAGAAGTTTCACTTCAAAAAAATGAATCCCTTTTTTTTCAATCTATATCAACTATTTCTCGGAAGCGGCGGTAGCGTAATGCCTAAGTGGTTGCGGGTTCAAACCCCACCCAGTGCACTACCGTCGTGAACCTACTCCTAACACAAGCGTTAAGCTTAGCTGGAGGGGTTAACGAGATTTAGTAATCTCGTTAACCCGTAACGTAACGTAACATTACTAGTGTAATGTGTGACCCACGTTACTAGTAATCTTTAAAACAAAAAGAAACAGTTAATTCTCAGTAATTCTATTCTATTACACGTTGGAAAAAAACTCAGCAAAAAGATTTCAGTCTTTTAATAGAACCATTATTAATAATATCGATCTAACAAAGTAGGTACAATGAAAAATAATCCTATTCATTAATAGTAAAGAAACAACACAATTATTGATACACATTTTAGTTATAAATCACTTATTATTTATTACAAATTGATAGAAAAAAATTGATGTACGTACACTATTAAGTCTTCCAAACATACAATAGTACTTGTTATTGCTATAGTTTTGATACTTGATGATAAAGGAAACTATATCAAGATTTATTGTTGCAAAGTAATGTACTACTAGATATACACTACTTTGTCTGATGATCGAAATTAGCCATTTCGCACCATGACAAGTCAACATAATATATACACTACAATCCTTCTCTCCTGCGCAAAATTTAGAAGTATAGAAATTGATCCATCCATATTATTTCTTTAATATATTAGCCATATTTAAAAACCAACGTAGTTGAATTTTAATAGTCTACCAATGTCAATCGTTGGATTTGTGTACATAAGATATGTATAAACAAAGAGTGTCATTTTAAACTTAGTATAACAAATCCTATTTCACAAACACAATTTTCTCTAACATTAGGTAAAATTACTTTTAACACGCACTAAAAAATAATATACACAAACTGTTCAATGCTTAAACAATTACTGTATACAGAGTGTTTCAACTAACATGATGAGATAAACATGTAACAAATAATGTTAATAATGGTTTTTAACGTTATATCAAAAACAAAAGATAAGTCATTAAAAATCAATTATCGTTATATTTTACACCCTGTATACACAGTAAAACAATTCCATATAGGCATTACAGACGAATCTAACAACTACTCGAATAAAGTGTAGGAACATTTACATAAATATACCAAATGGGAGAAATTCAATATTAACTGGCAACAAATCCCTCGGCGCAACTACCCGCTGCAGAAGATTAAAAAATGGAAGTACAAATCAGAAACCTTAAAACCTAAGTCATTTGGGGAACGAGTTTTGCTGGAATCGTGTTGGCTTGAACGTTGCATGACATAGCCCTATGACCATAGGGCTAAATAAATTAGGCCGATAAATATATAAGAAGTAAACCTACCAGGAGCAAATGTCATAAGTATTTAAGAAAAACCCTCGATTATACAATATGTTTCTGTGCGATTGTTATTTCCGGTCCCACTCCTTAGGCCTTCAACAGGTGATACCAATGCTTTCACAGAGATAAAACCCCAAGACGTATAAGTTTAATAAATATTACTACACCTTATGTTTAGAATAATAGACAAAAAATTACAATATACGCTTATAATATATAAAATATTTACAAAACGTATTGCTTTTCATGGAAGAATAAAACAATGCTTTATGGCAACATTTATTCGATAAAATAATACTTTTTTCTTATTGTTGAGTGCCTATTTATTATAGAAACAAATCACCATCTACCTATTTATTACGGGGAGTAATGAGGTACCTGTTGTATTAGAATGAATGATTTGACCACTGAAAGAATAAACGATAACATTGAAAGAGATAAAAGTATAATAAATGAAACATTGATTTCGCTTTTGCATAGACATTCTTTAAATAAATAATTGGGTGAGTTTTAATGTAGCGTTAAAAATCAGTACATATATTATTAGTCTTTGAGCTATTACTGGTTATAACAAATTGCTAATGATGAACGAATGACTGAATGTATGAATGAGTAGAAGGATGGACGGACAAATATAAAATAAATAACATTTAAACAGAGCATTATTTCAAGTACCTCTTAACATACATAGAGTCTACAATACAAGATCATAGGAATCTAAGTTTGGTCGATTTTATTATAAAAAAGCTATCTGTATGTTGAAGTGGATACTAGTTTCAAATTTTCTCTAAAACGATTAAACGCATATCACACCGACACTACTACTGATATCCGTTGTTAGCCAATTCGTTCAGTTTTTTCTTTTTCCGTTTATTTAATTCATTCCCATTAAATGAACAGAGTGTACAAGGAAACGACTGAACGAATGAATGAATGAACGATGTTTTAGCTACTGAGTGTAAAATAATCGAAATCTCAATCAATTCATATAAAATTTTGTCTCGTTATAAAGATTTGGCCATATATAATAATGTATAATGGTAGATTAATCAATGAATTTAATATAGTCGGTGTTCGAAGTTTAATTGAGCTAGTATCGACTCCAATATACAAAGAATATCTGAAATTATTACACATAGTCTACTTGGCACATTTACTAAATATTCACATTACATAAGTATATATAGAAAGTCGTTATTACAATTGGCAAGTTCACAGTTTTAGAGCTAGATATTGCTCAGAAAAACTGTACTGCATATTAAAAAGTACTATTATTCATACAAAATATCAGTATTACTAAGCACATCCATTTTAAACTACCAAGGTTCGTTGTACCTGAAAATATGGTACGTTTTCAAATCTTGGTTATAAAGATTTATCTTGAATAAACACTTTCACACTAGATGATGAATTGATACTAGTTTTTCGTAACTGTTTTTTCTAGGATGAAATGAGAATGTAGAAATAATTTACAATATCTCTGAAGGCCGAAATTCTATTGATGTAATTTTAAGTATTAATTACATAAGTAACTACAAATAATAATCTCAATTCAATAGATGATTAATAATACATTGATATTAATGTACATAGATAATTCAATACGTAGTACAATAAATTACGGAAAAAAATTTCAAACGCATTTACAACAATATATTTCTTTAATTAATATTCGGTTTGTCGTTGCTTTGTCTAAAACTAGACTTTTATTTTAACCATTCACTAAAGGCGATAGAATTGAGTGAATGATATATTGAATGAAAGACCGAATGAGTAATTTAAAAAATTACAAGCAAACGGTGCAAATGCCACATTTAAACAATGAATGCATATAATACGAATATATGATGACATATTAATCATAAATTTAATCACTCAATGTTGAATTTAAATTTAGTGAATGAAAGACCGAATGATATATCATTAAAAAATCTACCAGCGAACGATACAAATGCTGTAATAAAACAATTAATACCTATGATACGCATACGAATTATATATTTAATCATTCAATGTTGAATTTAATTTCAAATAAATGTATTGATTAATGTCTATCCTTTCAACCCCACAAGGAAATCAATTTCTAATAAACTTTTAATATACCTAAACGTACTAATTACGTTGGTCTACGCAACTAAGGTTTCGATTTAGAACAATACGCGTCATAAGGCCCAAAGTAGACGAAAGACAATCTCTGTGGTACTATGAAGAAATAAATTTAGTACATTCCCAGGGGGTAAGCATACCCTTGACGCATTGTATATGTTCCTTGTTCTTTGCACATCTTTATAGCAGATCTCGTCCTGTATAAAATTGTATCGTATCGTTTTCTATACAATGTGTATTTTGAAGGACTTATTCATATATTATTGTAAGGCAAGAAGTCTCCGGTCTCAATAACAAGTGTCTCTCGTCTACACAGGTACTAACAGCACAACCCACACACACGACAATAATGTAAAAATGTGGAAAAAATCCTAAATATCATTGATGACATTATATTATAGATACAACTATAATTTACAATAAATTTCATAGATTTAGCACAGCTTATAGAACACATCACACACGCACAAAAACAGGTAAATTACATTATCTGTTTTTCTAATAAAGAAGTTTAACGGAAAGTTCAAATAGGCTGTTTTAGATTATACATAGTGATTACACATATACGAATAAAATGTGGGTGTTGGATACCTTTTCTGCCTTCCCCTTCGGAGATGCAGGCGTTAGAGTATGTATGTATATAAAGTGGTTATAAAACAAATGATATTGTTTTAATTTCATTTTTGTCTTTGTCGAATACCAATCTACATAAAAATTAATTTCAAATTAAAATTCGAAACGTACAATTTATACTTATACTTTTAAGTATAAAATTAATAAAAAATATTCAAAAGGAAATTACGTAAAACATATCCTGTGAAGTTTTTTTAATTTTTCATACATTATTGTGTGTGTGCGAACCACAATAACGTATGAAAATTAACAAAAAAAAAACTTTACATGTCAACACTAATATCAAAATGGCTGCCGTCTGTATTCTGCCTTAGAATAGTAGGCATAATTCGTTTACAGAACAATCAAAGCAACAATTACACTAATTAGTAACATAAATTTGTTTCTATTTCTGTATTTTAATCATAATATTATTACCATATCTGATGTTGACTGAATCTGATGATGACTATAGCTGATGACATGTCCGATAACCCATTTCAAGAAATTTCAACTTTCAATTTGATTATTTAATTAACTTCTGGTATCGGTTTTAAAGTAATATTTGGCAGTTCTTCAAAGTGTTAGTTTTAATAAAAATACCTTCGTACCTTTGAAAAACCACTACTAGTAATATAAACTGCATTGGGGTAATTCCGATCACAAAATTATTCCAAATAAGAGATTTAGCAATTTAGCAAGAGCAAATAGCGTGATCTGCAGCAATAATAAAACTTTCGAAACTGTTATTGCTTTAGGGACACATTTTCCACTTTTCGGAAAAAATAAATTCATTTTCGTCATTTACCCGAGTCAAAAATTACCCCAATTGGGGTAATTGGCCCTAATAGTCTACTACATTTAATCAGTTACCTGTTTTTCCGAACCACTTTGCCACCCTGAATCCATTGTATTAGTGTCGCTATAGCAATGTATATGATTGATATTACCTTTTAAAATTTCCTCTTTAGACTCCCTAACAGGCTCGTATTGGGAATCAGGCCCTAAACATTTAGAAGATTCTGGATCATTCGAGTACACCTGATCAGGAGTTCCATCGTCAGACAACAACGATTCTTCGGTATTTGGAGATAGTGGTGATATTTGAGTGAATGTTTTCGGGTCAGATTGTCTTTCTTTAGGTTTTGGACTCGACCTGAGGCGTAGAGGTGAAATATGCGAGCGTTGGCCTTCCATTCGTACACTTGAATTTAGTTCACTCATTCGTTCAATACGAGGATCGATGCGGTCACTGCGGTCACTTAGCTTAGAGTCGTTCATTCTTTCTATTCTTGAATCGTTTAGTCGCTCAATACGGCTTTCATTCATGCGTTCACTAAGACGGGTTTCGTTCATGCGATCACTGATTCTGGAATCGTTGAGCCTTTCTATACGTGAGTCACTTATAGGTTCACAGTTTCTTGAGTCATTTATTCTGTCACGGGAATCATTCATTCGTTCATTTAAGCGTGTATCATTAATTCTATCCCGGGAATCATTCATTCGCTCATTTAAGCGTGTATCATTAATTCTGTCCCGTTCACTTAAACGAGTTTCATTTATTCTTTCCCGTTCACTCAGACGAGTTTCGTTCATTCTTTCCCGTTCACTCAAACGAGATTCGTTCATTCTATCGCTGATACGTGAATCGTTTATCCGCTCACTCAAACGAGTCTCATTCATACGATCACTGATCCTCGAATCATTAATTCGTTCCATACGTTCACATCTCTCATTCAATCGGTCTCTGGAATCATTCATTCTCTCACTCAATCGGGTTTCGTTCATGCGGTCACTGATCCTAACATCATGCATGCGTTCCCTGTCTCTATCTCTTGAATCATTCATTCGTTCACCCATTCGCTCTCTTTCTATGCGTTCCGTCATTCTCATGGAATTATTTAACTGTTCAATTTGATGTTCGGTTAACCGGACAGAACTGTTTAATACTTGACGCATTTTTTCTTGGTTTTTAACATGTTTCTCTTGACGGGGTCTTCTCTTTGATCCCACTTGAGGCTGGGGTCTTTGCTGACGGGTCAGAGTGAATGACCCCGTGTCTGATTCGGAAGTTGATTCTGGATGATTCTCTATGGTGCCTACTAAAGCTGAGACATTGGCGTTCATGCAACAGTCGGCCTGAAAACAAAAGTAGGTTTTAATGGCTTTTGTAATAAAATAACTTCTGTGAGAGGTTGGGAGAACAGATCCGGGAGAACGACCGTGGGGATGTCAAGAAGTCTAAAAGATAAGACTCGTCCATAGTTGGGTTATCGATTTCATCAAAAGACTAATTAAACAAAGTATGATTGGACTTAGCAGGGGTGATGATCTCTATTACTGCATCAACACCGGTTCACTTTTGGAAAATGGACTTATTACATCATAAAGTTTGCCTATTATAAGGAATTTGGCAATATACCGAGCAGCATCTAAGGAACACAAGTGGAACTACTTTGAAACTACTAATCCTGCATCGCGCTACAGAAGTTCTCAAGCTCTCAGCCTGTTCGCTAAGCATATCACTTAGTATCAAAGGTCCGTCTTGTCTTCGTTGGATGGGGCTGAGTATTTCATCCAAGCGACAGCAACAACAGCCACTCACAAATGTCTTGTTCTACTTATTTTACATAGATTAAGCATTGATAGCACTCAGCGGGCTATGGAGCGAGTTACGCTTGGAGTCTCAAATTCGCAATAAGATCATCCGACAAAGAACCGGCAAAGAACATAGCTCGCAGGGTAAGCATGCTGAAGTGGCAATGGGCTGGCCACGTATGAAGAAGGACCGATGGCCTTTGGAGCAGACGGGTCCTAGAGTGGAGACCGCGAATCGGTAAACGGAAAGTAGATCGCCACCCAGCCAGCTTGACCGACGACCTGAAGAAGGTAGCAGGGATGGACTGGATGCGGAAGGCGGAGGACCGGGTGCTATAGCGCGCATTAGGAGAGGTCTATGTCCAGCTGTGGACTATGATAGGCAGATTGATTGATTGAAGCATTGATATTCTACGTGCATTTGTGATGAGAAAATAAATAATTATTATTATTAAACTTGAAAAACCTGATCTAGAGAAGTACCCATGTGGGTTATTTTTTTGTAGGGAGTATGTACTCCCTACAAAAAAATAATCTTGCGCTAATTCTAGAAGTTAATGGAAGCTCCTGATTGCCTTACCTTGACAGACACGTTGCAACAGCTGGATACATCAGCGAAGTACACTTCAGATTCAGCATTCTGATTCGCAGCGAGCTGGCGACAGTCCTGCATTGAGGACCTGGAGAAGTAAAAAGTAAATTTACACAAATAACCTTAACACCAACTTAGTAGAGAAATGAGACAATGGACAAAGGAGTAATTCCTAATGCGGCTGTTGTCTTTTAAAAAAAAATGGATTTCTGTGACTGCCTCATTGGCTCAAAAATGCGTGGGGTGCTAGGTGTCAATTATTGTAAATATTTTATTGACAGATATTGGTAAAAGTACCCACGCTTTTTTACGATAAAATGATTTATTTCTTAATCACTCTTTTTTTTTAACTAGAAAATTATTTTCTACTTTTTAGTTCAGCTAAGTACAAAAGCGTGTTTTTTGTTTTTTAAACTATTATTTATTTTTGCTTTTTTAGTATTTAATATTGTATTGTCATCGGTCCTTGATAAGTGTGCGAAGTTTCAAATCAATCCGACTTTTTAAGGTGGGTGAAAATCACGTTCAAAGATTCCGTTACATAGATACATACATACAAAGCTAATAAAAGTGTGTTAAAAAAAATTGGTTGTCTGTAAAGTCAGTTTACGAACGATAATTTTACCTGATAATGTCATAAGAAAACAGTGGAAGAGAGATAGATGCGTCACAAGCCGAACGCTTATGCCGAACGTGCCTCTCTATCGCTTGTTCCGCGCTCTGGCTTGCACGCTCGGCTTAGGCGGAACGTGACAATGAGTTACACTTTTTCGTGCGTGCAGTCATCGATTTATAAGACGTTATCACGTCAAAAGTATTGCACTTCAGTTTGTGATCGTGAGATCCCCGTATCTTTTGCCGGGTCGAGTAAATTGCGATCGAGTTTAACTAGTAATTCAGTGCTTTCGTTATTTACATATGTAGTGATGAGATTCTGTGTAAAACAAAACTTACCTTAGAGGCGAATGTTTGTCATTCTGGAAGCCCAAATTTTCTTTGCCTTGTTTTTGGCAAGAATCTGTGCTTTGGTCTGAAACTAAATTTATTTATTTATTTATTTATTCTTAGAGAGACTTACAGACATATAACATATAACAATATGATTATTGTAATACAAATACAATAATCATATTGCTAATTACAAGTGTCCACATATAGGTACTCTAAAGAGAACTATCAATTTAGATTGAACAAAAATAAAAGTAATATACAAGATGCATGCATATATATACACTCATATATACATACATATACATTCACCGGACCGTACACGTACGCGTGTCGCGTTACATTGCATAGTTCAAAATCAAACTATTGACTGTAAATCCTTAATATTGAATTTTTATTATGAACTGGCTTTTGCATTGTAATAAGTATCACAAGAAAGACGTATTTGTAAATTATTTGCGACGGTGTTACTTACACGCAGTATAGACATGCTCAAAATAAAACAATCAATCAAAATGATAGGTACAGTTTGAGTGCCGCTTTAAGTTTCAAAAAATGGTTGAGCTAATACCCTTCTAACTAAACTAAAGCACTATATTTAGTGTTGATGGTCAACAGAACAGAATTGTTAACTACAAGTTTGGTATTTTTTATAGAGGTAGGAAAAGAGGGTATGATGACTATTAAAAAGCTTCGCACGGGTAGCAGAGCATATAAATCTACTATTCGTTATATTTCAGCCAATTTACACGATCCCTTAATAAATTATACACCTAAACCTTCCTCATAAATAACTCTGTTTATTGGTAAAAACCGTATGAAAATCCGTTCGTTAAACAGGTTCAGACAGACGCGGTGGGGGGGACTGTCTTTTTAACGAGGCGGTGGGGGCTGGTCATCTCCGGACTGCTATTACTTAAATATGTATAGTAGTAATTAGCGCGTCTATTTATATTTTAGAACTAGCGGCTCCCCGCGGTTTCACTCTCGTAAGTCCCGATCCCATGGGAATATCGGAATAAAAAGTAGCCTATATGTTAATCCTGGTCTCCAGCTATCTATACACCAAGTTTCATCGCAATCGGTTGAGTAGTTTTTGCGTGAAAGAGTAACAAACATTAACAAACATCCATCCATCCATACATCCATACATCCTCACAAACTTTCACGTTTATAATATTAGTAGGATATTAGGATATGTAATAGGTATATTACATTGTATTCACATTTCATTTACGCTTATAAGCAATGTAACCAGAAGTTTGTAAAAAACATTTTGAAATAGAGTGTCTTTGGAGTTTCTTGCCTGTACTTCTCCATAGGATCTACGTATTGGAACAGGCAACTAGCTTCACGACTGACTTAGTCTGACTGACTACTACTCCTGACAATTCAAAAATACCTATAATTGGTTTAATTGAAATAAATTGTTTTGATTGATTGATTGATATTATATTATATAGAGATATTTAATGCAGTTAAGTTTTGCGCTGTTTATCTAAGGATATTTAATGAGTGTTACCTTTGCATTTAAGTACTTAAGGCTAGAGTCCTATCGTTAAAATAAATAATATAAGTCGTCAGTCAGTTAGAAGTAGATTGATTACTTTTAAATGTTTCTTATTATTGTGAAATTGTTAAACAAGACATTAAAGTCAATTATTTAACTATAGCAAACTATGACGTCACTAGTTGTTATTTTACACAAGTGTTATACAAAACTAATTTGATTTGACCATCAACTACCGTATCTTCTATTATATGGTAAGGTTCTTGTTTACACTGTCTTCATCTAAATACCGTTCCCCATATTTACATAAATCCATTCATTCATTCATCAATCATTCGTTCATTCATTCACCAATCATTCGTTCAATCATTCATTCAATCATTCATTCACCTCCATAATTTCTACAAAAACGCTCACCTTTACTTCCAGTCTTTTGATGCAAGCACTCAATGGCAACATTATCATCAGGCAGCCTGCAATCTCTATGCAAATTGCTGGCACTCATACCTAACCTTTGGCACCTGTACGGTACTAAATGACCCCTCAGTGTATTAAATCGAGCTTCCGGCATGTGTGACGACATTTCCTGTATCACTTCAGGGGGATAGTGCCCAATTGGCGCCATCTGCCCCATGTGAGCCAGTTCTGGGCTCATTAGCGCTAATTCCGGGTTCAACCGAGCTAATTCTGGGTTCAATCGAGCCAATTCCGGGTTCAATCGAGCCAATTCTGGGTTCAACCTAGCGAATTCGGTTAATTCCGGATTGATTCGGGTTAGTTCGGGACGGTTGAGGTCCGTATGCCTTGAATGGGTCTCTGGCTGGTGCATTAGGTAGGAGTTTCGACAGGTGTGGGGTTGATTGTGGTCTGGACGGTCGATGTGATGGTGGTGGAGTAAAGTTGCCGCTGCTGGGTCTTGGTGATGGAGATGGTGTCTGAAATGGGTAAACACGTATTATAGAGGACTATTTTTTTTGTATTAATTTTATCACAACTCATCTTTGCGTCCGGGGTTTAAAATTAAAAATACTTTATATTGTAAATACTGAGATACGAATATTAGCAAGAGGACCCTTCTCCAGGTTTCAAATATTAAAACAGTGAGTGTACCGACCTGCTTCCACTTCTTCCTTGAGGACTGTAGGGGGGTGGAGGACCCCAGACTCCGGTGGCTGCATCAAAACTTCCACTCGATTCCCCAAACTGTTCTTGGGTAAAATTGGCTGGTTGGAAGTTTGGCTGAGCCTAGGGAGACAATAGTAATATCAGCTGTGCCACCATAAACAGAAAATGACGTCACAAAAGTTTCAGTTAGGTTAAAGATATGAAGCTAATGGGTAAGTTTGACTGGCCTGTTGGTCTAGTTATTAGTGACCCTGACTGCTATGCCATAGGTCGTGGGTTCGATTCCCACCCGAGTCTGGGTGTTCTTTGTGTCCGTTGTTTGTATGTTTGTAAAGTCCCCCGCGACACAGGAGTAATTCCTAATGCGGGAGTTGTCTTTTAAAAAAAAAAAAAATGTGTGTGGGGGCTAATTAGTAGTTTTGTGACGAAGAGACGTACGACAATAACATAATAAATTTGAAATTGGCCTGAAATTTTATTGTATTTTATTGATTGTTTTAATAAATTGTATTTTTTACAAAAAAAGAATTTATGCACTATCGTCTGTCTTCATTTTCGGGAGTGTAGTGTATGTAAGGTAGAACTAAATAATAGTTATATGCACTATCTCGTGCTTACTGTAGAGATCACAGGTTAGTCAGTATTGCATGAGCCACATTCGAGTGCAGACGTGTCAGCTTGCGTATCTATAGTAAGTGGGCGAGCCAGTCAAGTGTACGAATGTACGCGGGGTATAGTGTATAAAGGGATACACTATAGGGAGCGTTTCACTAACACCCTGTATGTTATATCCTTGTGTCAATAAAGTTTCTTTCTTTCTTTCTTTCTAACTGGAACTGGCTGTTGTCGGGCAGTCCGAGCTCTCAGTAACGCGTCTTACTAAAATAAAGACTGATTCATACCTGGGCAAAATTCTGTTGATGCTGCGCAAATTCTCGATGCTGGTTGAAGGCCTGTGGATTATGGACTTGTGCCCGTTGGAACGGCTGCTCGAAGTTATGGGGGTACCGGGCGTCATATCCGGTGGCGTTTTGGGGGGGAACTTCCGTCTCGCAGAAGCCGTACGCGCTGTCTCCTGATTGGGGGACGCCTCCCATACGGCAACGAGAACTGGAAGGAGTTTGGACTAATGAGAATTGGGTAGTTATTGGTGCGTTGTATGTATATTTGTGTCTTTCGGACACCACTGCATGAAAATCCGTTCAGTAGTTTTTGAGTTTATCGCGAACAGACAGGCAGAAGCGGCGGGGGAATTTGTTTTATAATATATTGTGATTAGTACCTATACAACAACATCAAAGTATAGTAGTATCACGTAAAATCCACAGATGGCGTAAACAAAATAAATCAATTCGCGGTCAGCATTTTTTGTTGCGCTAACACTTTTTTTTTATGTGTAACGTGCTTTAAGGAACTTTATTCCAACAAATTCGAAGTTTTCATAAAATTAAGTCTTATGAGAGAATTAGAAAAATTTGATTCGTTATTATTTTCACTTTGTTATTATTTTTAAATGTAAATCCAAACATTAATAGAAAATGATATGACGATAGCGAAGTATGACGTCATAATTGTTATTTTATTCAAATATCTATAGAACGTACCGTACCACTTTTTGCATCGGGGGTTATTTTAACCAAAGCAAAGAGGGGTGTTATACGTTTGACGTGTCTTTGTGTCTATGTATCTGTGTGTCTGTGTGTCTGTCTGTGGCATCGTAGCTCCCAAACGAATGGACCGATTTAAGTGCGTTTTTGTTTGTTTGAGATGTGACTTGATCGAGAATGTTCTTAGATATCATTCAAGATAATCTGTTCAGCCGTTCGAAGATCATCAGCTCTTTTGTAATCGTTGAAGGGATTTTCGAGTCGGTGGTGATTTAAATTTTAAATTTATGATTATTACATACGAAGTAAATATAATGAAGGTAAATAAAATAACGAAGTAAATGTAAGAAATTGTTATATTACCTTTCAAACAAAAGAAAACGCACTTAAATCGGTCCATTCGTTTGGGAGATACGATGACAGACAGACACACAGATACTTATATATATATATATATATATATATACACGTCAAACTTGTAACACCCCTCTTTTTGCATCGAGGGTTAAAAGGGACCATAGCGAAGACTTGAAGATTTGAGAGAAAATTCCGAGAATTAAAAAAAAAATTAGTAAAAAGAATTCAGATTTTTAAGATAATTTTAGTTAAACATGGTGAGGTTTACTTAACTACTGACTTACTTATTTTAGTAAAACTAAAAAAACAAACTTTAATGTTAAAAAAATGCTCTGAAGTAGAATGCGCTACTTACTTCTGGCTGTTACTCCTTGGCCAAGGGAACCAGCTCCAAGCAGAAGTCTTTCGCCCAGTACCAGGGTTCGGAGAATATAGATTGCCTATACGACCTGAAAAAAGGCCTGTTTTTAAACTATCATGTATTTAGAATTAATTCAATCAATTTTCAAGTTTAATTTTTCAGTTTCAAAATAAGATTTGTATATTAAAAATCACGAATGGGATATGGCGGCCGGCCATAAAAAATCCAGCCAAAACCCTGTCCAATTGCGCCGACCCTAATGAGAATTGGGAAAAAAGCAGGAAGATGATGAGTACAGATAACAATTAAATGACAATATAACGTACCTGGTGCCCAGAATCGATGTTGTAAACTGATGTCCCAGGCCGGTTGTGTTGGGTGACATTGGGCACAGCAACTGCAGTTGCTCTGTAAATATAACCAGCTGTTAAAAGTGTGAAGGGTAACATGGAATGTCAGTCATTCTTGGCCGGTAATATTGAATGTCACCCGCAGAGTCCCAAACACCTGCGGGTTGCTGGGCTGGCATCTAGGACGCTGGATGATATCTCGATATATAGCTATAAATATATAATACTTCGCTACGTGTGTGTCACGAAACTCCTCTTAAGGCTGCTGGACCGATTCAGCATAATGCTGCTTTTGTGTGGGTTAATTCTTACAATGACTTTTTTTTATATTATGGGGGCAAACGAGCAGACGGGTCACCTGATGGTAAGTAACTGCCGCCGCCCATGGACACCTGCAACTCAAAGAGTCACAAGTGCGTTGCCGGCCTTTGAAATGGGAGTACGCTCTTTACGTCCGAAAATACCGCAGGCGACAATTTGTTCCAGAGATTGGTTGTGCGAGCCAAAAAAAATCTGGAGAACCACACAGTGGTGGATTGCCAATTATCCAGGAGATGGGGATGAAAGTTTTGTCGCGTGACTTCCTTTAAAGGATGGGTGTAAAGTCCTCCGAGACATATGCAATATTCTTTACAGAAGTGGACTTTGAGAGAAAGAGATCTCACCTGTACTTGTCTCCCGGTAGCTGGTGTAGGCTGGCCGGTAGAAGGTCGGTACAAGGATCTGCATCGCAGCTCCAACTGTTCCCAGTACATTTTCTTTCGTTCATGGCTGTAACAAACATATTTTTTTATTACCTATTAAATATTACCTATTAATATAAACCCATCGAGTTCGGGCTCACTTATTTTGTCTAGGTGAATACTTTGGTGCTAATGAAAGTTTGTTTTTTTTTTTTTTACAATTAATTTATCTGTACTCTGTATAACAATGTGTATACAACGTTTCAGGATGATCGGTTGAGTAGTTTAGGCGTGAAAGCGTAACAAACAAACAAAAATTTTGGAAACAGAATTTTTGAAAACTCAATTAAAAATCAAGCATTGATATCCTAGTGACCAAGTTTATAACTACAGCAAGCGCTTAAAACACCCGAAGGGTCCAACAAAGGCTGTCAGTCCCTATCACACGCAAAGTTACCAACAGTTACCATGTACAGACAATTTTTAATCTAATTACAAAGTACTAGAACCTATTTTACTTTGACGGCAGATCTCAAAGAGTTAAGGCTGTAATTAGATTATTGTGGGTAAGTATACTCATATATTGATATTTGCAAAATAATTAAGGCCACGCTCAGACAAAGCCGCTATTTTATGCTACCTTTAAAGACTTGCAGTAACAGGAATGTCTCTAACTTTTGTTCAACAGGGAGCCAAGTCTGCCAGGGTTCACAGAAATTTCCTTTCAAGGCTACACCTGAGACTCTGGCAATAAAGACTGAAACGGAACATCATGTGGTTTTAGTGGGTTCGAATCCAACATACCACCCTACCGCTTAGCACCGGTGGGTGACGACCCGTGGGAGTTGCCACACGTTTAAAATAAAAGTGTTTCTAACACGCCAAACGCTTTCTCCTTCCTCTGTTAAACACAGCTAATGTTACGTAAGGTAGCCAGAAGTTTACATGTTTTTAACACTCTTGACACTTGTTATCAAATACCAGTAGTTAGTGTATCGTGGGAGAGCCATGCTTCGGCATGTATGGCGCGGCTCGAACGGACTGATACCAAGGCCTCACAGAAAACCGGCAGTGAGGCAATGCTTTGTTGTTTTTCGCCGAGTGAGTGAAGTTACCGGAGGCCCTAACCCTTTTCTCTCCCCCCACTCCCACCTTACAAGGTCGGCAACGCACTTGTGACTCTTGAATTGCAGGTGTACATGGGCGGCAGTAGTCACTTACCATCAGGTGACCCGTCTGCTCGTTTGCTCCCTATTCTCGTCTGCTCGTTTTCCTGTTTGTATTCTTAAAAAGATTTTTTTTTTAATTGGTGTGACCTAATTCTATTCGTATGTTAGAGAGTTTTAACATCCCGGCAATAGGCAGTTCAAGTGACAGGCATGCGACCCTGACCTTCTGGAGCTATCGCTTACACTGCGCAATTCATCCGTATAAGCATATCCCTTTTCTTCCACATACCTACCTTTTTTGTTTATGGTATAGTGGGCAAACGAGCAGACGGGTCACCTGATGGTAAATGACTACAGTCGCCCAGGGGCACCTGCAACTCAAGAGTCAAAAGTGAATTGCCAGGGACGGGGGGAATAAGAGGCGAGGAAGAGGGAGAGGAAGAGGTAAGGGTTAGGTCCTCCGGTAACCCCACTTACTCGGCGATAAGGAATGCCAGCATTGCTTTACTGACAATTGATTGATTTAATTGGTTTCAATATACTTTTTTTTCCATCTCTAATTCCCAAAGTGTCCGGTTAACGACAATAGGCTTAGCCCCTATTACGTCAGTAGGATCAAATTGTAGTTGACAACAAAAAGTAGGTATTTAATACACCTCTGAAACTGCCACCATTACATATATGTTGTAATATATATTACATAAATGTGGACATATTTTTCTTAAAACATCCATAACAAAAAATCAAGTCATCTATATATAACCCAAAACTCAGACAACGACCTCTAGACGCCAAAGTAAAATAAAGTAAATATATTAGACGACAAACGATTTATGATTTCATGTTCACATACAATAACAATCTATACAAAGGTCAAACAACTATTTTGTAGGCTTTATAGACAGCTCCGAATGGCACCTTAAACCAGCACAACGACGGTTGCCTAGCAACCACACACGACATCTCCTAACACCCCATATGAGTTAGAACCTGACAGACCACTGACAGAACCATAGTATTTTTGTGTAAATCGAATATACCTTTATTTTTATTTGTTCTTTATTAAGAGAAAACCAACAAAAATGTCGCAATTACATGCGACCCAGAGAAGCAGTGTGAGTCAATATTCGCAGCCTTCGCGATCTATAAGCCACGGGAATAATGAAGCCTTTGAATTGACTGATGAAGAACTTATACAATTAGTAAATGATAGTAAATTTCAAGTCAAAATTCTTACTATTGAGAATGAGATCCTGGAGAAGACTATATACAGACTTGATGCATCGCTGATGACGGGTGTTTCACAAGCAATAGAATTAGCAGCGAAATTGCAAAGCAGTTCATCGCTTAATTTAGGAAGTTTGACAAAATCGCAAGTATCGAAATTTGCGTTGGGTGAATCAGTAACGAGCCCCTCAAGAATGATATTGAGTCCTTCGAAGGGATCCACACGAAGGGTCGACTCATCAGCCAAACTCGGAGGCACTGTTGTATTTGGATCGGGACCCAGGATTAACGTTTTAGAGAGATCTGAATTAGTGTCAACGGAAATGGAGATAGTGGTCAAAAATTTGGAGCGAGCAAGGCGTAATGCTGCAAAAAAGCAAGGTTTACTCAAAGCCCAATTAGAAGAAGTAGGCGTGAGAGTAAGTGACATCGAAAGGTCTGAAAAGATGTTTAAAGAAGACGTCATAGTTCAAGGTTGGGATAAAATAGCTCAAAGAATTCCAGCCGAAATGTGGATCAGATTTATGACTGAGTGGGTGAAAATATGTGATAGTCAAATTGGCAAGCTGAGGTTGAGAACCAGTACGTTAAATACTCAGTATAGCAAATTAAAAGGACAGATTAGAGTAAAAGAAGAGTTGAGCGAGAGTTTACGACCTGTGGATTTTGAGAAGTTGAGAATAGAGAATTCTGAATGTGAGGCAATTATAGAACAGAAACTTCAACAGTTAGGGGAACTAAAGAAAATGACCGGAGACGCAAATTTGAACTTAACGATACATAAAAAGTCAATGATGGCACAAAATTCCTATTTAACCAGCATCCTAAAGTCGATAAAACAAAAAGAACTACAGACAATACAATTAGACCGAGAGAGGGATATTATAGCAATTCAAGCAGATAGCTTGGCTGTAAAGCTAGATGAAGTGAGAAAAGTGAGAGGCGCGTATGAGGTCCCAGATGTAATGGACTATGTTTTGGTAAAAGCTGAAGTCACAGACTTGAAGAATGGTATCAGAATGCTGGAGAACAGACTGCGTATACAACAGATTGCTCTTACGTCAATAAACAGGAAACTTCAACTACAGACGATGTTAATGAATGAGCCAGAAGAAAAGTGATAAGGTTTTAAATTTAATCATATTTATTTGATCTATTGTCTTAATATTGGTATTGTGTTATGATTGATTATATTTGAGTATTTGTGTTTTATTAATATTGAGTTATTAGCACACGCCTACGCGAGTAACATTATTAGGGCTCAACTTTACAACTTACGTAACAACAAAAGGATTGGAATATATTGACGGGCCTGTTGCTCTAGTGGTTAGTGATCCTGACTGCTGAGCCAGAGGTCGTGGGTTCGATTCCCACCCAGGACAAATAATTGTGATGAGCATGATCATTTGTTCTACGTCTGGGTGTAATTTATCTATAACTAGTAACCCGCCCCGGCAGCGGGGACAAATTACACACCTAAACCTTCTTCATGAATCACTCTGTCTATTATTGAAAAGCCCCAACCCCACTCAAGAAAAATAATTGTGTGATGAGCACATAAAAATATACTAAGCTGAGCATGATCATTTGTTCTGTGTCTGGGTGTAAAATGAAACAATACTATTATTTAAATAAAAAATGAAACAAAATGAGACCAAATTGTATGCGAAATTAAAAAAGTTAGCTTTACCGAAAAGCTATTCCTTTGAACAATTACAAAATCTATGATGCAATTACTATAGACTTTCAAATATCTCTCTCTCTCTTTCATGGAGTCATGGACTAAAAACTTTTTATGTGTAATTTTATGTACACAGCATAAATATCACTAGCTCATAGACAGTAGAATAACAATGTCATGCGAATATTACAAAGAAAATATCGATAACTAACAATAATAAATACTACGATGTCAAATGATAAAATAAAAAAACAAGAGGCTCTCATAAGTCATGGTTTAAATTACACTCCTATTTTCTTTAAAAATGTAAAATTAAATAAAATGACATAGATATTCATTCCGATTGATTTGAATAAGAAGAAAAACTAATAAATTGCAGTATTAAGCACAGTGCCGGATTTTGGGACTGTATTGAAACCACAATCATGAAAGAACACGTACACGAGACTACTAACGAAATATGTTGGTCTACTACCATTGATTATAGCCGTATACCGAAAGTATTTTATAAACGATACTGGGTTACGACCGCCCACAATGCTCGCGCTGGAGTCCGAAACAGCCTCGAGAAGAACAAACCAAAAATCGACCATGCAAAAGAACAAGTTGGACGCACTTGTAGGAGCATATATCAACCAGCCAGAACATGTGCCGTACGTGCGGGTAGATATGCTGGCAGAAGCTCTAGCTGGGCAGCTGGATATGCAGGAAACTCGTTCAAATATGCCGGCAATTACATGGGAAGATCCACCATGGATGCCGGTAAATATGTTGGGAGAAAATGGATGAATACTGGCCGGTTTCTGAGCAGAACTTCTATAGGTGCAGGTAGGTATCTGGGTAGTAGTTCATATGGTGCAGGTAGATATATGGGTAGGTATTCAATGACTGCTGGAAGATATTTGGGAAGGGCATCCAGGGCTACTGGAAGATTTTTGAGAAGGAGTTCTATAACTGCAGGTTCCTATTTTAGAAGAGGATCCAGGAGTTTGTACCAAACTTTAAGGAGTTTCTCCATACGGTCAGGAAGAGCTGTGCGCAGTAGAGCCTCAAGTCTGACTTCTTATACCATCGATCGCGCGAGAGAAATGTCCTATGTTTCTGGGCCTTACTACGCAAGGAAATTTAAGAGCTACTTTAGAGGCAGAGTAAATAACTCAAAAGCTGCAAGAACCCTGAATAATATATTGGAGAAATCCAGAGAACCAAAAGCGTGCCATGATTCTAACTGCGACTGCAAGGAGTGTCCTACACACCTAATATAATTTATTGTTTTGTATCCTTTGGCTGTTTAATTTTTTTGTACTATTTTGCCCTAGAGGTGGCCTCTAACGAACCCTCTAAAAATAAGAATGCACATGGTTTCATGCCATCAGTACCTAATCGTTCTGTGCCCAAACTGCCATGACCACAGACTTCATAATAGTACCAGTACGAAATACCATTTATTCTTCGCTATCAGCTGAAAGGATTCCACTAATTCGAAAAGGAAGCCGATTGTAACTGTGTGTAACTTTAACTCGTCTAACCGGTCTTCTTTATTTAATTTCTTTATTATTCTTTATATATATTCGTGGGAGAGCCATACTTCGGCACGTATGGGCCGGCTCGACCGGAGCGATACCACAGCCTCATAGAAAACCGGCAGTTAAGCAATGCTTGCATTGCTTTTCACCGCATGAGTGAGGTTACCGGAGGCCGTAAACCTTCGGGGAGAGACCCCTCTTCCCCCTCCTCCCCCCTCTTCCCCCTTAAAGGCCGGCAATGCACTTGTCACTCTAGAGTTGCAGGTGTCCATGGGCGACGGTAGTCATTTACCATCAGGTGACCCGTCTGCTCGTTTGCCCCATATACCATAAAAAAAGAAAAATATATATATATATGGAGATTTTTTTTTATTTTGTTCGGAATACCAACAGCATGAAATACATACAATAAATGCTATAGGAAATAACAACGAAAGCTATTGACAGGTGTTCGCAATTATCCAAAGATGATGATTAGATTGATAGATAGATGGGTCAACTATCCAAATAGGTCTTGGTAACGTAGCTCTGTTTACTCTTTCTATAAAATAAAGTGAAAATTATAGCTTACTAGTAAGTAGGTATGTAAGAAAACAACACAACACATCATTCATTCATCATTCTTTTCCAACTAAGTTGGGGTCGACTTTCAATCTAACTATGATACGGCCGAACTTTGATATTTTACGTGAAGCGACTGCCATCAGACCTCCACAACCCAAGTACTAGCCAATATCGAAGTTCTGTAATTAGACGGTTGTCGAACCCGTAACGAATGCCACAGATGTTTGTATGGCACCCGAGGGTTTAACGTGCTCTCCGAAGCACGGAGAGGGCTCAATGTGTTAAGAATGGTCACCCACCCTAGACTGACTTGGCCAGTATTTCTTAACTTTGTAATGTGCTTACACACTCGGTTACCACTTAGCCACGAGCCCCTCATATCACCTAGGCGGAGAGAGGAATCTCGCAGCAAGTCTCGGATGGGGAACGGGACTGAGACTGCAGTAGCTCGCAGAATGTCCTGTATTTCATCGTGGTGTTTCGCCGAGTGAGTGAGATTACTGGAGGCTCCCCTCGCGTCGTTTCCCTACTCCTACCCTTCCCCTAGTCCTTAAAGAAATCTGACTTTAAGAATCAGGCCTGAGACGACGGCACGACGTATTTCGCGAACGCCTCTCTAAACCAGAAGGGGGCCAAGGATCCCGCACGCAATAGTGTGGCTGCCTATTGTTTAAAAGGCGGTTAAAGTCTGCCGGGGTTCTCGGGGACTTACTTCCTACGGTATATCTGAGTCCCGTGCAGTAGCCTTACTAGTGACGTAACACCGTGTGGTTTTAGTCGGTTCGATTCCCACATGCGACTTCACCATTAGCCAAAAAAAGTAGGCAGTCATGGGACTACCGATAGAAGTGAAAGCACACTCTTTAAAGATTAATTAACAAGGAGCTGAAAAAACTCCCTTAGATTACTCCCTTAAACTAGATTAGCGCCCTCTAGTGGATCTATACCATACAATACATAAGTATATATCAAACTACAGTAGTATCGCACAGAATCCACAGATGGCGTAAAAATATTTTTTTAAATATAAGAAACTGACACATTTTTGATCAGGTTACATGTCCTAACGCGAGTTTAACATTTTTTACCCATCCCAAAAAGTGCACAACGCCGCTAAAGAAGTTTTCACTTCAAAAACAGCTCTGTGTTATATTATTATTGTTTCAATTCCAGGAGTTTCTTGAGTAGTAATCGTCACATGAAGTTCTAGATTCTGCCATGCGGATTGAATTGTCACATGGAGAAGGCTCCTCAAAATAATCCTCGCAAGGATTCCCGCTGTATCCTCTTTCACTCTGTCTTCCTTGTCTTGAATGGTTCTTTGTTTTAATCTTGATAAGTAAATTATGGACAAATACCGACCAGTATCCTGGGAAGAATATCTTGGGTATTTTACTACGGTCAACAACAGTAGTCCATGACGAGTGGCATTTGCTTCCGCGGTAGTATAGGACTTTTCTCTGATGTCGAAAATTGCACGCATATATTGTTTATTTTTTAAATTTTGGTTTTACATTTTGTGGCGAAAGAACCTTTTTTTTTGTTTGTTAATGTGGTGTTAAAATTCTAATTTGGATCGAATTGTTTCATTATTGTATTTGTGTGTTTGTTTTGTGATTGACATTTTTGACATATAGGTATATTATTTTATTATGGACTCTATCCCGCGCAAGAATCAGCGCAGAAATTCCGCCATTGTCAAGTGTTTTATAATTATACAAGTTAAATAACCAAAACGTAAAAAATGGACGTCTATTCGTCTATCTTGAAAAAGACAATTAAGCTAATTTATTTAAGGTGTAAAATTCATATTTTTGTTTTTATAATTTTTTTTTTTTTTTGTTAAATGTGATATCTTCGAACGGCTGAACAGAACTTCTTGAATCTAAGAACACTCTCGATCAAGTCACCTTTCAAACAAAAAAACGCACTGAAATCGGCCCATTCGTTTGGGAGCTACGATGCCACAGACAGACCCACAAACCCATAGACACACAGACACGTCAAACTTATAGCACCCCTATTTTGGCGTCGGGGGTTAATATGTTAAAAAAATCGGTTAACAAGCAGAGGAAAAAAGGAAATGAACTATTTTGTCTTTTGCCTATATGTATACAGAAGACTAGCAACCCACCCCGGTTTTACACAGGTAGCAGAGACTTCTACAACAATCACCATCATATTTCAACCAATTTACACAAAACCATATCATATACCTAAACCTTCCCCATGAATTGCTCTATCTATTAGTGAAAACCGTATGAAAATCCGTTCAGTAGTTTTTGAGTTTAACGCGAACAGACAGACGCGGCGGGGGACTTTGTTTTATAATATGTAGTCATTAAGTTTTCCCTTCTACGACTTGGTCAGTGTGTTAGGCAGCCTCATACTCCCTAGATCACAGAACTGTGGGAGAGCCATGCTTCGGCACGTATGGGCCGGATCGACCGGAGTAATACCACGGCCTCACAGAAAACCGACAGTGAAGCAATGCATTGCACATTTCGAACTTTTTTTTAACTTTTTCTTGATCTTGACACTAGGCTATTGGATTTTGCGGAAGGATTGTGTGACGTGATAATTTATATTTTATATGTATTACGTGCTTGTGTGGTGTGGACAGGCGCTACCTTTTTAGGCTGTGGCCGCCAAGAATCATTTCGTTTGCGTGGTTATTTTTTTACTATCCGACTTGTTGAAATTGCAACTTACTGCACATTATTTTGAAAGTTGATTAGTTTGGTTAGAATATTAAAACTTTTGCATTTTCTATATTATAAGGGATGTGATTACTTTTCTTAATTTTCCAGCAGAAAATTCCAATGATTTTCAATTCAGAATGATGATCTGAATCCACTATTTCTGTATTCGGCACGTTATCACTTACACCCTGTATATTAATATTAGTTATAGGGTAATTATGTAATAATTAAAACATCTTTATGAAATGAGATCAAACCTCTATTTATTTTGCAGAAAAATAAATTGACTAAACATGTGTTACTAATCCTTAACGTCAAATGTCGTTTGAAGGTCACAAGAATTGGGATCCGCATCCGTACTCGCATATCTAGAGACTAGTATTCCTTATTCGTGTCCGTCTCCGCGGATATACATTTAAGGGCACATCAAAAAATTATGAATTTTCCAGCAGAAATTTCCAATAATTTTTCCACTCAGAATGATGATCTAAAATTCTAAATACACTAGTTCAAGATTCGGTACGATGTCACTTACACCCTGTATATGTAAAGTACGTACCTGAGGAGTTGGTAGGCGAGCATGCAGCTGAAGATGCAGACGAGCACGGCGCTGACGGAGAGCGCGAAGACGCCGCGCAGGCACCAGTACAGCGCGCCGTGCACCACGCCGCACGCCGACACGCCCTCGAACACGCAGCGGACACCTGCACATGCCACGTCACAATTAAGCTAATTTATATAGGGTATAAAATTCATATTTTTGTTTTTATAATTATTATTTTTTTTTGTTAAAAGTGATATCTTCGAACGGCTGAACAGAACTTCTTGAATCTAAGAACACTCTCGATCAAGTCACCTTTCAAACAAAAAAACGCACTGAAATCGGCCCATTCGTTTGGGAGCTACGATGCCACAGACAGACCCACAAACCCATAGACACACAGACACGTCAAACTTATAGCACCCCTATTTTGGCGTCGGGTTAATAAAATAAAGAAAATCGGTTGACACGCAGAGGAAAAAAAGGAAATGAACTGTTTTGTCTTTTGCCTATTTATATGTATATAGAAGACTAGCAACCCGCCCCGGTTTCACACCTGTAGCGGAGACTTCTTCAACAATCATCATCATATTTCAACCAATTTACCCAAAACCTTAACAAATTATATACTTAAACCTTCCCTATGAATTGCTCTATCTATTGGTGAAAACCGCATGAAAATCCGTTCAGTAGTTTTTGAGTTTAACGCGAACAGACAGACGCGGCGGGGGATTTTGTTTTATAATATTTAGTGATTAAGGTTTTCCCTTCTACGATTTAGTCAGTGTGTTAGGCAGCCTCATACTCTCTAGGTCACAGAACTGTGGGAAAGTTATGCTTCGACACGTATGGGCCGGCTCGACCGGAGTGATACCACGGCCTCACAGAAAACCGACAGTGAAGCAATGCATTGCTTTTCGCCGAGTGAGTGAGGTTACCGGAGGCCTTAACCCTTGCCTCTCTCCCTCTTCCCCCCTTCCTCCCCTTCCCCTACTCCCACCTTAAAGGCCGGCAACACTTGTGACTCTCGAGATGCAGGTGCTCATGGGCGGCGGTAGTCGCTTACCATCAGGTGTCCCGTCTGCTCGTTTGCCCCCTATACCATAAAAAAAGGTCTAAACTTACCTTCGTCATCACCACTGTGCTGAGCATCCGGTGGCCTTGAGAAGCAGGTGCACGTGCGAGTGATCTTCGTGTACTCGCAGAACTTCAGAGTCTGCAGTCTAGAACAAATGGATACATTTTAACAGAAAAAAAGGTTAGGATAATAATAATAATAATGTATTTAAAAATGTAATTTATATGTTTTATAGATGTTAATAAAGAGAATAATAATAATAACGTTACATACCTCACTGATCCCAAACTAGGCAGAACCTGTACTATGGTAACCAGACTGTACTATCTGGAATTGTACACATCAGCCATTCTCGGTACTTAGTTAATATATATTCAAAGACCGTTAACCGATTTTCCAATAAAATTACAATTTAAATTTAAATTAATCATGGCGACCAATTGTCTCATTTTATTTGGCACTTGGTAAAGTACCATGAAATTGTATTTAGGTCAATACCAAGGTTGTTACGTCGACCGTTACGCCATGTAATAAGACAATATTTTTTTTTTTTATGTATAAAGAATACTAGTAACGTGGGTCACACATTACTAGTAATCTCGTTAACCCCTCCAGCTAAGCTTAACGCTTGTGTTAGGAGTGGGTTCACGACGATAGTGCACTGGGTAGGGTTCGAACCCGCAACCACTTGATCGCAAGTCCGACGCCTTAGCCATTACGCTACCGCCGCTTTTTGTTTTTTATTTAAATGTAATTAATACACATAGCATACACATAGCATCTTATTCTAACACAAAATAGCATGCTAATTTGAGCACATCTAGAGACGCGGCAGCGTGTCAAGCCAAGTTCAAAAAAAAGAACTGGCGACGCAGCAGCCGTGTGTTATATTACACGAACCATTTGGAGCCACTTTTGACACCTTCATAATTCAAAAGCTATTTAACATATATAGCAAACATTGTTGTAGCAGAGGATATCAAGAATGTGTGTTTTAAATTTATTTTGGAATGTGGTATATTCTTATAAATAAATTTCAGGATTATCTAGAGAACTTGGCACCCATTTAGATTTCAATTCTTTTGTCAGCAAAGTCGACCACCATGCATATTCTTAATATTGAACTTGGCTCCCATTTTCACATTTATGATTTTGATGGGATTATCTATACTTACTTGTTCATGTGTATGACAGTAGTCGTGATGGTAACAAGAACGCAGGTAAGAGCACAAACGAGGCAGCAAGCTCCTACCACTTTGATCTGAGGACAAAACACGAGATAGCTATGTTAATAGAATTTTATTGGTCATCATCTTTATCATTTTCCTGCTCTATTCCCAATTTTCATTAGGGTCGGGATAATTCTGTAACATTGCAAAGGACGTTTTAAGACGGGAAAGAAGGAAGAAGATAAAGTTAAGGAAAAATGGGCAGGGAGAGGAACCTATGGTGAGGGATACCGCAAGTGTCGGATGGGGAACGGGACTGAGACTGCAGTAGCTCGCAGAGGCCGGGTCGCGTACCCGAATGTCTTATATTTCCTGTGATTGGAGAGGCCACTTGGACAGTAATACCAGCTCTATTATAGTTTTTTGAACTAGCAACCCGCCCCGACTTCGCATGGGTACAAATTATATACCGAATCCTTCCTCATGAATTACTCTGTCTATTAGTGAAAACCGCATGAAAATCCGTTCAGTAGTAATTGAGTTTATCATCGTTATCGAACAGACAGACAGACGCGGCGGGGGACTTTGTTTTATAATATGTAGTGATTATATTATTATGAATTATATTATCTTCCAACATGATATTAGAAGTTTCGAGTAAAAATATTAATGATGATAATGAATGATGGATGGATGGACTGAACCGATTGCAATGAAACTTGGTATGTAGATAGCTGGAGACATGGATTAACGGCATAGGCTACTTTTTATCCCGAGATTCATACGGGATCGGAACTTACGCGGGTGAAACCTCGTGGCGCTGCTAGTTAAACATAAGTTTGTAAGGATAGATGGATGTATGTTTAGTGCTCTTTCACGCAAAAACGGTTGTACGGATCTGGATGAAATTTGGCACAGAGAGAGAGATCTGGAATAGCACATAGGCTTTTATCCCGGAAACAGAACGGTTATCGTGGGATAGATTTCACCAAAATTTCTACGGGAACGAAGTCACGCGCAACTAGGGTTGTCACCCGTACTTTATTATAAAGTATTGGACGTTATTTCGTGTAATTGTATTCTATACTTTATGACAATAATAAAGTACGCAAAATTACTTTATTTCGTGTGATATTATTTCTCTTTGATTTATTTTACATAAAGCATAAAAAAAGATTGGTCGTAAGACGGATTCAAAATTAGTCAAAAGATTTTTTATTAAAATAGTAATGAATCTGTTGATTAAAATAAATGACTAATTAAAAAATTAATTACTCATTTATTTTAACTTAAATATAGACTGTAAAAAAAGTGTGCAGATTTTTAGAAGGAATAATTCTTTGCTAAAAGTGACGAAAAGATATTTATAAGAAAGTAAATAAAGTAAAATAAATAGTACTTTATTTTGACACAATGCACTTTTTTTTCTACCTTTAATAACCAATGTACTTTATTTGGACAAAAAAAAGGTGGCAACCCTACGGGCAATAGCTAGTATAGTTAAACAGGAAAATTAGGGAGCATAAGTTTGATATTAAAATATTTATTAAAAAAAAACTAAATGTAATTTAAGTAAGTCTTCTGAAATGTATTCATGCATCATGCTGTAATGAATGTGGAACAGAACATACTTTTCTTACCATATAGCTGTATCTGTTGCGACGTCGAGCTAAACTCATGATGCAGACCCCAGTCAGGACCAGCTGTAATCATTTCATTAGTTTGTTAATAGCGTATTTGTCATATATAAACTACTACTGGTTGGAACACGTTGAGAGAACAATAAAACACACGGTAGACATTTGTGGCTGATGGAACCTTCGGCCTCGGCTTCGGCTTTGGCCACTTTCGGCTTAATACAGTCAACAAACTTTTTAAAAATTTACTCAATCATGGACAAAATTTCTTAGGGCTAATTTGGGACTTCGGCTTCGGCTTCGGCTTCGACTAAAAATGGACCTTCGGGCCGACGCTAGTAAAAATCCCCTTTCAAAATTTATTGTTAGTCAAGGTTTAATAACATAAATTAAATCATCATAATTATCCCATTAAATAAACTCGAATAATCTAAGAGCCCTTTCACACAATGGAAACTACGCGACGGTTATATATCGATATTGGCAGATAGCGATCTTATTTATTTATTTACATTTATAAAGCTGAAGAGATATTTTTAACTAAAACTATTAGTCGTATTCGAAAAATTCTTCTTGTATTAGTTAAAGTATTCATTGGGGAACGCTATAGGCTATGTAACATCAAGCTACGATTCATAGGAGCGGATCAGTGACCATAAACGCGAGTAACACTGCGGGGGACTGTTAGTCATATATAAATCCTCACATTATATAATGCCATTCGAACAATCGTTGCTTAAATTCCTCAGCAAATTATTAACCCTCACCATAGCAGCCGGCACAGCCGCTGGCACGGTCTCCAAGTGCTGCGGTGACGCCGTATAAGCCCGCAGCAGAATGTGCTGCGCTGCCAGCAATCCCCCAAGAGCGGCTGCCAGCGCCCCACATCCCACGCACCACCAAGCATATTTGCGGCGGCGACAGGTACCATCGTTACCGTTGCATCCCACTGATGCTGGAAACAGATAACATTGATTAAAATATACCACAACGCTTTTATACGCAGTCGGATAATTCTTTAAAAAAAACCGACTTCAACAAAAAAAACTATTCCATAAAAGACTTATATATGGTTTTCTCATGGATGCCATTGTCAGAACTGGACCAAATTGAAATGGGACCACACGGGAAGCACCAGCTTTCAAATAAAAAAATAATCATCAAAATCGGTTCATCCAGTCGAAAGTTCTGAGGTAACAAACATAAAAAAAAAAAACATACAGTCGAATCGAGAACCTCCTCCTTTTTTGAAGTCAGTTAATAAACACCAAATTAAGGAAACTGTTAGTATTGTATGTGAGGGTACATAGCGTAATGAATTTATCAAAAATATCGAAAATGTGCGGGTGTATGAAGAACCTTCTACGTCGCAAATTCGACGACGGAATTCGTGCAGTGCATCACTAAGCCAGCCAGCCTGTGACCACGGCCAGTGCGACCTGGTCGAAACGTCAGGTAACTCAAAAGTATATAATCCCTATTACGTGATTGCGTTCATTTCCGTAAACATAATTAAATATAGACTACCTACCTGGTCACGTGTTGCTTTGGCCAGGTAAATTGCAATACAAAAAAAAAATAGGCAGTCATGGGACTGCCGACAGAAGTGAAAACTTAAACGAAACGACGAACTTAAAACGTCACATTAGCAGGTTGATATTAATTAATAAGGAGCTGACAATTCAATGTTAAGTTAGCGCCCTCTAGTGGATCTATATATGTACTATTAGCGTGACAGTTACGAGTTCAGTGGTTTTTCCCCATAGCAAAAGTGCACAAACGTGCCAAAAGAAGTTTTCACTGCAAAAAAAAAACTTTTTAATTCGGTTCGCCATAAAACCGTATTTCATTTTTCTTTTAATTTTTACTCAACCATAATTATTTTTACTGGAATAGTACGTGGGAACTCGGACTCTAGGTACATATAGGAGACACGATACCATTGTATTAAATTTTATGGAATATTTTCAATGATGTAGATTTACTGTTGTACCAGATTACATACTTATATTTATATACTATTGTATAACAACATATGGCTGACGTCGGGAAGTTTTATATACTAATTGGCGTGTGAGAACTGCCATTAAATTATTAAGTAGGTATTATTATATTTACTAAGTAGTTCAACGTGTGTTGGTTAGATGTAGGCCTGCCATCACTTAAATTGCGAACGCCGGAAAAAAAAAATCCGGACAAATGGGTGAAATCGAGATTCTTTCCCGGACTCCTTAAAAAAAACTCCGATTCCATTGAAATTTTTAGCTTGTTAACGATTCATCTAACAATTATAATTGTCCCTTGGCACAGAGTGTCCGGGTTTTGCCCGGACACTCTGTGCCAACGCCGCCGTCTGTACTCCCTGGACGCCCTCTAAACTAGGACAAATCTGGGGAAACGGACAGATGGCAGCCCTAGTTAGATGGCACTGGGAATGGTGTATCAGGTATGTGTTTAATAATACGAAAGTGAAAAAAATGTGTGCGTATGCGTGTGATACATGTACCTACTTATATTATATTGTTTGTGCATGTTAATAAAAGTATAAATAACATTTAGATATTTATTAATAATAGATTTTTTTGACAGTTTAGTATAAAAATTTTTTCATAAAAGTGACAAATAAGTCGTGAAATAAAAACTTGAACTTCTATATATAACTTTTGTGTATTCATAATGGTGAACGTACTACTAATGTAGTCTCAACTTCGATAATTCCGTAACTCACGTTTTGGGCCATTATTTTTTATGAGCTTTTTTTAAGTGCCGACAATCGTGATCTAAAGGAAGCGAGCAGCGAATTTAGTACCTAAGTACGTACTTACTTTTTGTTTAATAATTTTATGAGAGTTTACAACATTCTCGTACAGTACGTTGCGAATTAAGACGATATATTTTTCACAAAAATAGTTCCTTTTTCTAACAGCAAGTTTCTACCTAAAGTGCTATAAGGATCTTACGGCTCGTTCCTTGAATCACTTGACATATTGAAAAAACGTAATTTCAGCGATTTCAGATATTACCAAAAAGTGGGGTAACATACGCTAGACTCGCTAGAGTAATAATAACACAGTGGGTAAAATCTCAAACACCTTTTGCCCCGCTTTCCACTTTCCACTCTAGACTCACGGTGATTCAACTTTTAGTCATCACTATTTATGTCGTACACATTTTAATTTAATAACTTTATTAATTTAATCCTTATTCATAAACATTTTTAATAAAACTACAAAATACAAGCGCTAATTAAAGTAAATAAGTAAGCTTTGATCATAATATTGATCGAAGTAAGTAGGTAATAAAACTTTAAGTAACAGAGTCTGTTATTGTTAGATCTCACTCAAACCTTAGCCACATTTTTTTGTAAAAAATATAATATTTTTTTTTAACTTGCAAAAAATATAGTACTTTTAGAAATCAGGAAAAAAAATAGTACGTAATACTACTCGTATATCGTTCCTAGCTTTTACCCGAGATTTCTCTCGCGTTATTGTAATTTCGTCAAAACGGATGGTTGACTAAAAAATATTTTTCCATCCCTCGGAAATATTTTTTTTTTTCTGGATGGTAGGAACCCTATGTCCTTTTCTGTACCATTGACAACATGTAACCAAAACTTCATGATGCTCGGTTGAGCAATTAAGGAGTGAAAGCGATACAAACTGTTCCAGTTATTGTTAAATTGACGACAGTTGAGTTAGGAATTAAAAATACAGTATTTTTCGTACTATATTATTGTTCTAGAGTATATAGTACAATTGATCTAAATACAGTACAATACTACATATTATAGCACGAGTGGCAACCCTACTCAAACCACAGATAAGATAATAGTTACTTCGTAAACTTAAATAGATATAAAAAGCATAGGTTCGATACCACACAGAATATTACAGTGAGTAGATATCAAGACATAGCAAAAGTTTTTCTTTTTATTAAAAAGTAAAATTACCAAAATATGGTGGTGGAGGCACATAGTGCTGAGCCACATCAGCTGCAATAGTCGACCTCGGCGTCGAGACTTGATATTGCACGACTTGCATAACACCACAAGCTTGCATCCCTAGTCACTCATACACACAACGTTATTCCACTCATAACACTATTTATTTTATTGCACGATTTACTATTTATTGCACAATTTTCACTAAAACAAATAACTATAATATAAATAATTCCAAGTTTCCGCCAAGTCTTTTGTTTTAAACAAGATTATGGATAAAACATATTCTTACAGATTAAAGGAACTTTCAAAACTCGCGCCTTTTCTACAAAATCGATATTTACAGCCCAAGCGGTCCGTAAAGAACAATGACCTCTTTAGATATAACAACAAATAGTATTATCATTTACAAAGCCAAACTTTCTCAACACTGGCACTTCATCGGTGAAATTTAAAAAAAAATCAATTCCAAATTCAAATTCCTTAGTATTCGATACTATTTTTTGTTTCTCCCTCCTTTTTTGTTTTATTATTCCTTATAACACAAACGACACATAATTTGGTTGACTGGCACAAAGTGAAGGATAATTATACTGAAATATTAATTTTAATAAATGTTTTCGTGACAGTAAACATCGCGTTACATTACACAGTTTACGTGTTAGGTTATATGATTTGACAATGGCGTCGCGCAGTCGCAGTAGATTCTATATAATGTCCAGGTAGAAAGGTCTACTCTAAATTTTAACAAGGGTTTTGTGAGTTATGGATTTATTTGTGGATTTGTAAAAACGCGGTTATTGTTGTAACAGATACACAGGTTACTTACATGTACCTGTGCGTACTTTGTGCTCGATTTTTTTTTTAATAGACTCGATTCCGTGGGAAGATATTTCGCCCACATCCTGGTGTTTATTGAATAGTATGAATGACGTTGATATTTATAACAATTAAAAAAAAAAAGTCCTATTGATGACCGAAGAACACCTAACGATAAATCCTCATTCTGTCAATCGTAACCAATCTCATAGAAAGGTTGAATCGCAAAAAGTTTCACGTTAACAAAATCTATAGATGATAAATGACAGTTTTGGCGCAACTACCTGCCTTGTGCCGTTACAAAAAGAAAAAATCATTTCATACTTTTTATTACGAATAAGTAAACTAGTACCGAAATACAAATAATTAACAGAATAGTTCTATAAACATGTAAAGGTAAGCGGCGACATCTAACGAGTTCTGTCAGCTCCTTATTAATTAATGTCACCAACCTGCTAATGTGACTTGTGTGCCAACTTGATTATAAATTTACCCATTCATAGTTTAACTAACTGTGACCTTGGATTACACTATACCTTTAATTAAACTGAAAGGTTTGTTATTTTAGTTAAACGCACTTATCTCTAAAACTACCAGTCAAATTTGAAATTTTCTTTATGAATTTTATAGCCCAATTCTTAAAGAAGGTTATAGGCCATGTAACATTTCTTACGTAGGGGAGCCATGTTTCGGCACGTATGGGCCGGCTCGACTCCGCTCGACACAGAAAACCAGCCGTGAGTTTCGTTTCGCCGCGTGAGTGAGGTTACCGGAGGCCCTAACCCTTCCCTCTCCCCTATTCCCGTCCTTCCCCTTTCTCCCCTCTCCTCCCCTCTAAACCCCCTCTCCCGTCTTCCCCCCTATCCCCCTCTTCCCCTATTCCCCCCTTAAAGGGCGGCAACGCACTTGTGACTCTTGAGCTACAGGCGCCCATGGGCGGCGGTAGTCATTTACCATCAGGTGACCCGTCTGTTCGTTTGTCCCCTATACAATAAAAAAAAAAAAAAAAAACATCACGCTGCGACCGTTAGGAGCGGAGCAGTGACCATAAACGCGGACAACTGCAACAGCTAGTCGATAATTAAGTAGGCGTAGATTTCTTACCATTATTTCTTCTATTAGTAGCAGTGAGCGCGTTGGTGGGAGGTCTAGGTGGAAGTGCTGGCGGCGTGTCGGTCTTCACTGGTGGAGGGGGGCCCGGTTCATCAGCACAGGCGTACTGAGCTGATCCTGGTTTGCACGTGCAGGCTACTTGGTACTGAAACAGAGAATACAAGTAGCGATGGTTATTTGGCTAATATTACAAGTAATTTAGCCAATTCTTAATAGGTGTGTTCCAATGCCCGACTAGTGTGGGGTCCAATGGGGGTCCTGAGGCAAAGCGATCTGCCTCGTGTTTGTCAGGCTCATGATAAACACGAGTCAGGTTGCTTTACCCCTTGGCTACCACATATTAGGGGGCGTCCATTATTTACGTGAGGCGTTTAGGGAAGGAGGTTGAGCCAAGTCTCACCCAATCTGAAGTGGGGGAGAGGGGGGCCTTGGCAGATATCACGTAATTTTTTTTCCGCTAGAAACGGTGTAAAATTGCGCGAAAACTGGTTTTATATATAAATTAAATAAGAAATGTTTTGAAAAAGAATTAATTAAATTGTTTTTTTTTAATAAACCCAACGCAATCAAACACGTATTAACTTATTTACATTAAACACGGAAAATAAATTGTATTAGGGAGACTCTCCCTACTACTTTACATGGTGGAGTAAATGGTACCGTTTTTTTTTTTTTTTTGTGCGTGTGGAAACCCCCTCGGGCCGTCACCCCACCGGGGTTTTCGGTGGGGCGGTGTGTCGAAATCGAACCGACTAAAACCAAACGGTGTGCCGTACTGCGCCTTAAGTAGGAGGGATCCGGGAACAGCTTTATACGACATCCGGAATAACGAACACGAAACGAGTAAATGGTACCTACTACAACCGCAGTTGCTCCTACTACAATTTATTTTCCGTGAACGTATGCATTTTGAAAATTCTCACGTGCGATTAGGGGTGCGGAGGGTTGAACAAAATCTCACGACATCTCACCAGGGGGAGAGGAGGGGACGAAAAATCGCCAAAATCACCTCACCTAATAAATGGATGCCCTCTTACTAGTACTCTTGGTCACCCCTCCATCTAAGCTGTACTTACGTCAGTAGTGTACTAGGTGGGATTCGAACCCGTAACCACTTGATCACAAGATTGACAGCTTAGCCATTACACTACGGTTATATTTGATTGTCCCATTTTGTATTAGCTTTCAGTTGTTTTCAAATAGATTAGTGGAAATAGCCCCATTTTACCAAAAGAACTTCTGGATCTCAAAAGATACAAAACCTGTGCAATAACACGGACTCAAACCAGACTCTATGACTATACTATGGGCCGGCTCGACTCCGCTCGATACCACGGCCTGACAGAAAACCGGCAGTGAAGCAATGCTTGCATTGCATTTCGCCGCGTGAGTGAGTTTACCGGAGGCCCTAACCCTTCCCTCTCCCCTATTCCCGTCCTTCCCCTCTCTCCTCTTCCCATTCTTCCCCCCTCCCCCTCTTCTCCTACTCCAACTTTAAAGGGCGGCAACGCACTTGTGACTCTCGAGATACAGGTGCCCATGGGCACTTGTGTGTGGTTGTCGTTTACCATCAGGTGATCCGTCTACTCGTTTGCCCCCTATTCCATAAAAAAAAACACTGCAACTGAATAAATATATGCTCAATCTAAAGTTGGGCGAAGAATGAAGAATCTCCATTCTGTTCAGAGGCAGAAGTAACTGCAATTCTATGGTCTTGTGGCGCACTGATGCGGTACCGAAGTATTAACCTAGGGTTGCTCATAATACAACCGCAGGAAATACAAACAATCACTCCTCAAAAGATCTGGAGGAGGAGTGAACAAAGCAAGAGTTCGCTACAAAAGACACGAAAGGGTCCAAGTAGCATTAGACTCTCAACAATAATAATTAGACATTCATTTTTGGCTTGTGCTATAGTTTCTAAAACACGGATAAACCAATGGAAACCCCGAAGGGTTCCCCCTCATCACCTCACCAGAGCTAACGCCGAAGTGGTATGTCGGAATCGAACCGACTAAAACCACACGGTGTTCCGTCACAAGATGATCTATTGCAGGGGACACGGGTATACCCTTAGTAGGAAGCCTCCGGAAACCCCTGCAGTTTTTCTTTCTTTCTTTCTTTCTTGGCCGTTGAAGTTCCTTTCACTATAAAGGTATAAATAAATTTAATCCATTGAATAAATTGTATCAAAATATTTAGTAAATATTGTAAAAACTCGAAATTAAAATTGCGCCATCTGTGAAAGTTGCCCGAATCAAATCAAATTACAGTAGTATCACATATCGCGCGAATAAAATAAACCAACTCGCGGTCAGCATTTTTCGTTGCGCTAACACTTTTTTCCGTCTCGCCGTTTAATTTAATAACAATACGTAAAGTACCTTGTGCAAATCGGAAGTAACAGAAGCGCTGGCATCGCATTCAGGGCAAGCTTCGGGTGCTGGCGAGCTGCGGGCTGACGTCACATCTCCCAGCGACATCCCGAGAGCTGAGGCTACGCGGTGCTACTGAAATATTAAAACATATCGTTATACATATGCCCCATCCATAAGGGGCGGTAGCATGATGGCTAAGGTGGACTTGCGATCACGTAATTGCGGGTTCGAAACCCACCCAGTACACTGCCGACATCAACCCTAGCGCCGGCCATAGCCCTTGATAAGAGCGAGAATCTTTTCCAGCAGCCATTTTCCTTTCACTTCACGTAAATTGTATTTAAATATTCCTAAATTACTTATGATACCACCTATCTGCCAGTGAAAGTCCCGTAGAAATCGGTCGGCTCGTTCCGGAGTTTAACCGGAACAAACAGATAGACAGACAAAAATTTAAAAATTGATTTTTGGGATATGTACCGTGTGAACATTCGGATGCATTTAGTAAAATGCTGTTATGACATTACAAACAGACACTTCAATTTTATTTATTTGTATAGAAGATAAATATTAATTACCAAATTTACAAAATTTAATTTTTATTATGAATATCAACACTTATTAGATTCAAATTAAATAGCTTTAATTATATTACTCCATTAAGCGAGTCCCCACCGCTATTGGTGTTCACTTTATTGAAGTGAACACCAATAGCGGTAGTCATTAAATAATAAATAATTCTTTAAAAAAAAACCGACTTCAACAAAAAACAACTATTCCATAAAAGACTTATATATGGTTTTCTCATGGATGTCATTGTCAAAACTGTACCAAATTGAAATGGGACCAGACGGGAAGCACCAGCTTTCAAATAAAAAAGAATCATCAAAATCGGTTCACCCAGTCGACAGTTCTGAGGTAACAAACATAAAAAAAAACATACAGTCGAATTGAGAACCTCCTCCTTTTTTGAAGTCGGTTAAAAATTATTCCTTATGTAGGTATTGTAATAACTAATAAAAGAGCCAGCCGCACACCCCAGCGCCTCTCAACAGGCGCCATCAAAATTTTATTTTCTGCTAGAAATTGTTTTTCGCACTGGGGTCTTTGGGTCCCCTTGGCACCTTTCTCCTTGAGTGACCGCTTCACTCGCTCTACCCCCGTCCCGGTGCTGGTGAACCCACTCCTCACACAAACACGTAGCTGGACGGGTTAACAAACATATTAGTATCTGGCAGTTCCTGCGCGGCTTCGCTCGCGTATACATATTTATATATTTTGCGTGGAACCTTAATTCTTTTTCCAAAATAAAGGTAGCCTAAGTTACTCCTCATAACACCAGCTATCTGCCAGTGAAAGTCCTTATAGCCATATTGTATTAGCCGGCACAAACAGACAGACAGACAAAAATGTTAAAAACTTATTTTTGGGCGTAGGTATCGTGCAAATAACTGTATTAGCTTCTTCTGTTGCTGCTGTTTACACTTCAATTTTATTGATTTGTATTGATGTGTAACCTTCGTTGCTACTATTCTTCAAAAAAAAACTAAATCGTTGGACTGCACGTCAGAAGTGAAAACATAACTGATACATATGCACACACACATACTGTGAGGATATACTCGTATATGTATCTGAGCGTGAGTGTCACACGAGTTCAGTGCTTTTTCCCCGTACTAAAAGTGCCTAACGTGCCTAAAGTTTTCACTTAAAAAAAAGTCAAATATGGGTATTTTGGCCCTATCTAACCAGTTACCGCTGCCTAAAAAAATCGGAACTCCAGTGACGTCACTTGGACAAATCTACAGTGATTTGGTGTCAGACAAGCAGTACTACGGCAGTTTTTTCTGATTAACCATCGTCTTGCATAAGGTGGATTCAGCAACTTCTGTGCCCTATCTTCTCCAACAAGTCATACCACTCAGAATCGACTTCCAGTTCGAATTAAAGGTATGCGACTGCTAGAGCAATATGTTACCTGTTTTCTTTTTAATTATGACCCCTTGTTCTCCTGCCGTGAATAATGTTCAAAATTGACGTAAGATTTTTAATTTTGCTCTCTTAGTTAAGATGATATTATATTGGACACACATTTTAAGCTCACGCAATTAATTGATGTGCCCTTAGACGACCTCCAATCTGTTCAAATCGCCATTTTAATATCAACAGCTGGCTACAAGCACCTGCCTTTTATGTTTAGTTCGTGAAGAGACAATGCAATGTCAACTTTGCAAAGTTACGAAGGTACGGCAAATGAGAAAACGAAAGGCAAATTCATAAAATAATTTAATTATAAAATAGTATTTCCAGTGAGTTTTCATCAGGCTTGCTCTCATTTTGAAAAATAGTGGATTTGAGCGGGAAATGCGACTGAATTTACCTTCAAAAAGCTGACATTTTGCTGAATATTGAATTACCAATTTAACCAGTCAACTAAATTACCAATTTCCTATTTTATAGTCTACCATTCAATAAAATACAGCTGTAAACACATAATACTTTCATTAGCGAATCGGTTAAAACAGCTGGTCGCACCGGATGCGGCCATAGAGGCCGGATGTGTGTAGATTAGCTGTTGTTTTTGCTGACATGAGGCGCGCCATTTTTTGCGCGCCATACTTTGTAAGGTATGGCGATGGAATTTTATATGGAATATGTTGAGATGGAGGAAATGTGTTTTTAATTAATATATTATTTTACCGCAATATGACATGTATATTTCAAGAAAACCCGGTTTCAACGCTTCTAGTCTTTTCAGATTTTTATTAACAAACATACAGTCACCACCCCTCTATCGTCAAAGGGGTAGACAGAGTCGAATTAACCACTCAAATTTTACCAACTACAATTAGGTACCACTCACGTAAGGGGCCATCCATAAATTGACTGGCCTGTTGGTCTAGTGGTTAGTGACCCTGACCGCTATGCTTATAAGTCGTGGGTTCGATTCCCACCTGAGTCTGGGTGTTCTTTGTGTCCGTTGTTTCTATGTTTGTAAAGTCCCCCGCGACACAGGAGTAATTCCTAATGCGGGAGTTGTATTTAAAAAAAAAAAAAAAAAAAAATTACGTTACACGTCAACGAAGTGTGACATTGTGTGACAAGGTGTGGGGAGGGGTCATGAGCTTCGTGACAACACATACGCTTCTACACATGTACTAAAAAAAATTTTTTTGAACTGCTCTTTTCCGTTCTGGGTGTTAAATTGCAAAATATGTGACGTCATACCAGTCCAAAAATCATGAAATTTGTGTGACATAATTTATGGATGGCCCCTAATAGGGCAATCTTATTGCCGTCCACATAGCACTTTGGGAATTAAAAATGGGAAAATGATAATATATTGAAAGGGCAATATAGTATAAGGAAAGGCACACAAGGTAGATTGACAAGGTACTCCCATAGATGATTTTAGACATTACATTTTGTATTAGAATTTTGTAATGTTTTTCTAACTCAAACATCTGCCTCAAGTACCATTAAGTGGTACATACAAGTCACGAATGACCCACTGGCTATATGCAAAAGTTATCAATATAAATAAATAAAATTGAAGTGTCTGTTTGTAATGTCAAAATAATAGTTTTTTTAAGCTCACACAGTTATTTGCACGATATCTATGCCAAAAAAACAGTTTTTTAAATTTTTGTCCGTCTGTCTGTCTGTCTGTTCCAGCTAATCTCCGAAACGGGTGGACAATAGCTGGTGTTATAAGGAGCAACTAAGAATAGAATAGAATAAACTTTATTGTACACCAGTAAATATTTCTGAAAGTAAGTTTACAAAAAATTATATGTACAAAGGGCGGCCTTATGGCTAAAAGCAATTTCTTCCAGGCAACTTTTATTTTGGAAAAAGAATTGGGGTTCCGCAAAATATATAAATGTGTACACGCGAGCGAAGCCGCGCGGGAACTGCTAGTCAAAAATAATATTGCTAATCTAGGTCACTAAATGCAAACTTTGGTTGTTAAAGCGTTTAGCCACTGCGTACGAACTTTAGCTGATATACCTACATATTTTTGAAGTGAAAACTTTTTGGGATGGGTAAAAATGTTAAACTCGCGTCAGGACACGTGACCTGATCGAAAATGTGTCCGAGTTTCATATATTTGAAAAAAATATTTTTACGCCATCTGTGGATACTGTCTATACTGTAGTTTGATATACACTTATGTATTATATGGTATAGATCCACCAGAGGGCGCTAATCTAAGTTTTGTCAGCTCCTTATTAATTAATCTTTAAAACATGTATTTTCACTTCTGTCGGCAGTCTCATGACTGCCTACTTTTTTTTTATAATCATGTCGGCAAACAATGATGGCCTGCCTGTAAGTCGTTATTGGTTTAGTGGCAATACTTGCAGTGGACGTGGTACCACCCGTGAGCTGCTGACATTATGGATATCTCGTGAACTTTCGTGCAAAGTAGAATACTATCCTATTAGAGCAGTTTAACCGTGAAACTCTTTCTCCTGGAAAATTTTATAGTGGGAGAGTCATGCTTCAGCACGTATGGGCCGGCTCGACTGAATGGGATACCACGGCCTCACAAAAAACCGTTCCTTAATTGACTTGAAAAAAGTTACTTGTTCCTTTTAAAGTGAATATTACATTCACTTTAAAAGGAACAAGTAACTTGACAATCATATACTATATTAAAATTATAGCTTGAAGCTCCGTGTGACAGCACGAACCACCATGCTCCAAGGCTTCTCAGATTGGAGTCCTCTTGTTTTTCCATCGTTCCATTCTCTAGATGTACTCCACAGTATAATGAGGGGGGGGGGAAGGGTTAGGGCCTCCAGTAACCTCACCCACTCGGTGAAACAAGGAAAACATTGCTTCACTGCCGGTTTTTTGTGAGGCCGTGGTATCCCATTCAGTCGAGCCTTTAAAATACCTTTAAAATATTACATTTTAAAGGTTTCAGTAAAAACCTAAGTTGCTTCGCATAATCTTTTTTATTCCTACTTCCGAAAACAGATCCTTCTTTCCCGCTACCAGCTCGCCCCTGAGCACATCGCAATACCTACTCCCACATTAAAGACCGGTAACGCACTTATGACTCTTGAGTTGCAGGTGCCCATGAGCCGTAGTCACTTCCCATCAGGAAACCCGTCAGCTCTTTTGTCCCCTGTATCCCATAAAAAAAAACGAAAAAATGGAGGTACTACCCTGGTTGGGGTCGGGTCGAACCTATTCTGCCATGTTGTAACTTTATTATTATGTATATGAGAAAGTTTAGTTTTGTTACATTTTCACGTCTCAACTAATCAAACTATCATCATGAAATTTTGGATACACAAGGTTACAGAAAATGACTTTTCAGACAGAAAATTAGTACGTAATGGCGAAAGGCGTCGGACTTGCGATCAAGTGGTTGCGGGTCCGAACCCCACCCAGTGCACTACCGACGTGAACCCACTCCTAACACAAGCATTTAGCTTAGCTGGAGGGCTACACAAGAATATCCACGTTGCTAGTATTCTTTTTAGAAAAAGAAAAGTTGATTAACATAAATCTATATTAAGGCGAAAGAAGGTAAAAGGTAGTTCAAGATATGAGACATTCGAAATGCCTGTCTTGACTTCATAATCCCTTCAAGACAAGCAGGTGTGCTAATCCTTGTTTTCGTTTATACGTCTTTGTCAGCAGTCTTTTTAAAAAAAAAAGCATAGACACGCCCTGATTGCCGGTGTTTATAAACAGTACTGTCTTTACTATAAAGCGGACTCTAGTCATGCATGCATGACCGTAATTGTATTGATTGATGCGAATGACATGCAAACTACGTGCATGACATGCAAACTACGTAGTGGCAGTTAATTGACAACTTCTTTTGTATTTATAAATTTATTTATTTATAATTCTGCCTTTGACAAAGACATTTCCATACCAGCGCAGAAAACCTCTTCACTGTATTATCTATATCGACTGAATAAAATTATTATACCAAGCGAATTTAATGAATTATCATGCTGCATGATAGACTCTCAATCGGTCCTGCATGAAGCAGGGTCCGCTTAAGAGCACACGGAGCCCAGGGCCTCCATTCTGATAGGGCCCCATTTAAGGCAGTATCTAAAAACACAACTAAGTAATCAGCGGATTCTTTTGCTTCGTTTGAGTATCTCACTCAACTTTACAATAGTTAATTAAATCTATTTAATTAGAAGACGCTTTTCTAAGTGCTGAAGTTGCTCGAGGAATGTTACTTAGCTTATGTTTACCAATCGTAATGGAGACCGCTCACAGCTAAAGAGAATAATAAATGATTTTCCAACCACAACGTTACATGAACAACTTACTTACTTATAAATTATGTGAAATAAGGGCAATCATTTAAAAATTAGATTTTGAAAAGTAAGAAAATAGTTTCTTGCAGAATTTTTGTTGTGCAAAATCTGTATTTGTATCAAGTTTGCTTTTTTACTTTCCAACAGGGCCCCAAATTTGGTGTGTCCAAGGGCCCCGGCATCTGCATGGCATAAGACGGCCTTGGTTATAAACATTCCCTACATCCTGGATACACAGGACAGTTCTCGCTTTGTAGTTACCTATTAAGTTACCTATTTTTGCTAAAACTTTTAACTTTTTTTATTTTTTATTTTAATGAAAAACAAAATTTCGCTGCTCGAAAATTAAATTACCTTAAAGATAAAACAGTGCGGGGTTAAAAAAAATTTATAAGTATATCAAAGTTCAAACTAACCTTACACTTTTAAACTTCGATCGGCACAGATCATGAATTGAATGACGGAGAGTGAATGATTGAACGATTACGCGCGGTCATCGACCTCGGCGGAGTGGTTTGTCAACAATTCGTGAGCTTTTTTTTCTGTTTTTAAAGCGTGGGAGACAAGAAGATAATATAGCCTAGTTGATTACTTGTGTATTCTGCGCAGCTTTTGTGATTATAATAACAGATTTACTCCAAGATAATCAAATATCTTAGACTATTTAGGCATTTTATCGTTTTTAATGTCTTTTTATTTACCTTTTGTTTAGAGGCGCTGTTTTTCGACATTTTACTTTTAACTAGAGATTACCCGGTGGTCGAATTAAGACCATAATTCATTAGGTAAGTTTTAAGTTTAGTATAACTGGATATAGAGTTTCCGTATCATGGCAAGTCAACATTATGTCATTCCAAATCCCAAAATCGTAAATCTCAGTTGTCAACAAAGAAATGTCAATGGTTTCTAAACTTTTTTGTACACTTCAGTTACGTAACTCACAATTGTCAAGTTCCTTTGTCAATGGTATTTTTCAAATATGGGATATATCATTATAATACTCATTTATTCATTTGTAGATCTTATAAGCTGATACAATTTTCTGTTCTTTTACCATGGTCCATTGGGCATGGAAAGAGATATATCAAAATAATATATTAGATGTGTAACTGGAGCCTTAATCGCGTTAATGTTTATAAGGTATAATACCTTTTTTGGTTACCCTTTACGATCGAACTGCACCGATCGTGGTCATGGGTGGACAGAACACCCCTGAATTCACTGATCGTGGTCACGGGTGGACAGACCATCCGGAATTGCACCGATCGTGGTTACACACGTCACGGTAATGTTATCTATAAATATTACCGTGCACACGTGGCCAATATTGCACGGTGCAATTTGATCGAAACGTCGGGTATCAAAGTCGCGAAAGTTTAAAGACAATGGCAAAATAATAGTTTTCATATCTTATTTAAATTATTTATTTATTTTCAACTATAAGATTAGATGGATTACGAACTATTAAAAGTTAATACCATAAAAATCATCTAAATAATAAAAAAACTTAAAATTCAAGCACAAAAATTTTTATAATCTCTATTCAAAAATACCGCCTTTTTTTTGTGCTAAATACTACACCGCAGGGCTACAAAGGCAGTAAGGATCGAGGCAGTAAAAAATATCTTACGAGCAGGTAAACTTGGGGTGTTTTGTACCCTTATTATCTAAGATTGGAGGTATTTAACCTGTCGACACATCTAAAGGACCGAAACTCTTGACTATATCATTGGTAAGATAGTCCAAACGTGTTACTTTTTGCTTTTTAGGGTTCCATAGGTACCTACCTTAGGGGTGTAAACGGAACTCTATTAATAAACCTCCTCTGTCCGTACGTCTGTCTGCATCTCATGTCCCTTTAAAGGTAGACAGTTGACATTTTAATTTTTTTGGGGTGTTACAAGGTTTGATGTGTCTATGTAATAATTATTCAAATCCGACTAATAGTTCAAGAGATTATCGCGTTTAAACAAACAAACAAAACTCTTCAGCGTTATTATATTAGTAAAACGCATGAGTTGTCTTTGGGTCACCCTATATATAAAAATATATTTAATGGATCGAATAAATTGTGTCTAAACGTTACCCGCCATCTGTAAACGTTACCCGAATCAAATGAAATAACATTACACAGAATCCACAGATGTCGTAAATAAAAAATGGAACTCGCGGTCAGCATTTTTCGTTGCGCTAACACTTTTTTCCGCCAGGCCCGCCGCTGCCAAGACGCCCGCGCGCGTATTAAATGTAACGTGCGATAAGGAACTTCGTTCTAATAGATTTACTGGTTTTGCCAGCTCCATCCTGGGCCTGAAAAGAGGATTTAATTTTTTGAGAGGGAATTTCGCCGTGTATACCTACTACCATGGGTGAACTCAGCCCAGGGGGAGGGGGGAAAAATTTGTATTTGTCATCCCAGGGGGAGCGGGGGGGAGCAAAATTTGCTTTTGTCGGTCCAGGGGGCGCAGATCAAAAATTTGACGTAAGCTTGCTAAAGACAGGGGGGGCTGCCCCTCTCCTGCTCCCCCCTCGGTACGCCCATGCCTACTACCTGTATTCATACATTGTCATTCATTGCACTTGTTTTGAATATATTGTATTGTTGCATAAACCTTAGAAGGTCTTACCTGCCGTAAGAAAATGTCACTTTCTAAATGCATACAAAAGCAGGTAGCTAGGTTTGTTGTTATTTCTTATTTCAATAGCTTCGTATTCAATACTTTGTTGCAACGAAAAGGATTTAAAAATATATAGAAAAAAGTAAAATATGGTTTAGCTGGCTCTCTTTGACAGGAATGCCACAGATTCACACAGATTCTATGATACCGATACCAATGCATTGTAGTAAATGGTGGTATGTGTACTGGGTGTAAAAATAAAAGCTTGTATCATTTTATTTTTTAACCGACTTCAGTTTTAAGTCTTTTTAAAAAAAAATACCGACTTCAACAAAAAAAACTATTCCATAAAAGACTTATATATGGTTTTCTCATGGATGCCATTGTCAGAACTGGACCAAATTGAAATGGGACCACACGGGAAGCACCAGCTTTCAAATAAAAAAAGAATCATCAAAATCGGTTCACCCGGTCAAAAGTTCTGAGGTAACAAACATAAAAAATAAAAAATAAAAAATCATACAGTCGAATTGAGAACCTCCTCCTTTTTTGAAGTCGGTTAAAAAGGAGGAGGTTCTCAATTCGACGGAATGTTTTTTTTATGTATGTTCACCGATTACTCGAATACGCCTGAACCAATTTGGAAAATTATGTTTTTGTTTCAAAAGGTATAACTTCCCAGGTGGTCCTATTTAAATTTTATCGAAATTGGTCTAGCGGTTTTTGAAAAATCAACAAATATCTAAAAATTGTATACGTCGATGATATTTTTGTTTACTCCGAAACCTCGCTGTCTCGTTGGAGCAGTGCGTTTAGTTGGCCTACCCATATTATACTTAAACAAAATTCATCTACTTTCCACTAAAAAGCACATTGAAGTCGGTGATACTTTTTTTAAAAAGATAATTACTTATATACATTACAAAAAATCTTCGATAAATTGCCCAGTATCTCTGCCTTGGCCAGCGACAAATCTCTTGTGTTCCTGTTGTTTTCTTTCGACTATTCGAAATTTGAATTGGGAAGGAGTCTATGGCGGAAGGTGAATATTTTTAGCGGGTAAACTGAGAAACCGAAGTAAAACTTCATAAATTTCTAAGTTTAAGGTGGATATTGGTGTCAATTCTGTTGTATTTCTCTCTTAACTATAATTGACTAAATTTTCTTCATACAAGATGTAAACCTTGCACACTTTGAAACAAGGTCTTATTTCAAATTTAAACAAGTAGGTAACATATGTCGCTATTGAAATAAGCAATTTATTTGACGACTAAAGTCTGACACGCTTAAATAAACTTTAATACCACGTAGCGAGAGTTCAGAGAGTTCAGAGCTATCCGTTGAATGCCATCTCTTTTGCTCTGTATTTTTAGTATGCATCTTCGTAGGTGTCAATTAAAATAACGTCATCTTAGTTCGTTTTGACAAGTTTTTGTACGGTAATTATTCGGCATTTGAATAAATGGGGACTCTCGCAGCGTGGAAATAAAGTTGAGTATACGTTGACAGGTTTTAGTGAAATTTAGTGGCGCTGAGAAATAGATTCCAGTAACAAATAGACCTTGTTGCGACGAAGACAGGGTTGATTTAGTATGAAGAAATTAAGTCAGGTTTTGGTTTGGTAAGTGTTTACAACAGAATCGGCACCATTAACAGTCTATGAAAAGATTGAAGAAATAAGATTAATAAAATCAAAATTTAAACTTATGAACTTATGTACATACTAGCAGCGCCCCGCGGTTTCACCCGCGTAATATCGGGATAAAAAGTAGCCTATGCGTTAATCCAGGTCTCCACCTATCTACATACCGAGTTTCATCGCAATCGGTTCTGTGATTTTTGCGTCAAAGAGTAACAAACATCCATCCATCCATCCAAACTTTCACATTTATAATATTAGTGGGATCTCTAAATAAGGATACGTGTTGAATGGACATTTTGCCGGTGTAAGTAAATCCCTTTTGCAGCAGGTTAGCAGACTTAGCAGTGAGCATTCAAACCCGTACTAATACATCACAATATCTATGTAGATGTCAACAAAAATGTCTTGATTTAATGAAGTTATGCTTCTTTTGGCGCGTTAGGGAAAAAGGGAAAAATTATGAGAGGAAATTTTTATGATGCGTGCGCACACCGTCACGAAAAACCGACAGGGTGTCGGTTTTGGAAGTTGGCTAGTCAACATTTAGTTTTTCAAAAAAAGTTACCAACTTCACGATATTTATTCAAGTGTTTCTGAACCTACAACACGTGTTTTGTATCAGTCCGAATAAAATATAAAAAAAAATGCAAAAAATAAATAAAATAAAATTGAATTGAATTGGATAAATTTTTTACAAAGATTTTTGTCTTGTTACGCCAAATATCGTATCTTTTTTAAACTACCATAAGTAAAAACATTTGAAAAACTCACGCACTAACCTAACCTAACACTTACCTTCCATTTTTAAATATATATATTTTTTTATTTCATTCCCCTATCATTAAAAAAAATTAGCCATAAACTACTTTCTCTTGACCCGCAGTTAGCTTGTGAACTCCTCTACATTGTCTATGCCCCATACCTACAATTTACAATAAAAACCTTAACATTACGCTTTCTAAAGAAATAAGTAGTTGCAGACATTAACGTACCTACAATCAGCAAAATTATAGCCTACGCAAAATTGTTTGGAAACGTTATTTCTGTAATTATAAAAGTTTGTTTGTTTGTAGTCGATGAACTTTGAAACTACTGAACCGATTTTAATAATGATTTCGTCATTAGAAAACTACATTATCTAGAAGCAACATAACTAAACTTGGGCGAAACTTAGGGTACAGCTAGCAGCGTTAGACGAACTATGTAGGTACGAAACCGAATAATATGTGTTATCTACATACTAGCAACCCGCCCCGGCTTCGCGCGGGTAGCAGATCATATATTATATGCGTACATTTTTTCCTGTCAGTTAATAGATAGTTTTCTTAAAGAAGTTCAAGTGACTCTATTGGTTTACGCGGCGCACGCGTTTAAAGAGCCAAGTCGGCATTATTTTTACCGAAGTCTTCAACAATCGTCGTCATATTTCAGCACATTTATACAAAACCTTAATGAATTATACACATAAACCTTCCTCATGAATCACTTTATCCATCGAAGTTTATCGCGAACAGACAGACAGACGCGCCGGGGGACTTTGTTTTATAATATGTAGCGATGAATAATACTTGAAGCGAATTCTTTGTGCCCCTTTTTAAGAAAATTGCGCCTATGAAATGTGGAATACTTCAAGTATATATATATTTTTTTATGGTATAGGGGGCAAACGAGCAGACGAGTCACCTGATGGTAAATGACTACCGCCGCCCATGCGCACCTGCAACTCAAGAGTCACAAGTGCGTCACCGGCCTTTAAGGTGGGAGTAGGAGAAGAGGGGGAGGGGGGAAGAGTGGAAAGAGGGGAAGGACGGGAATAGGGAAGAGGGAAGGGTCAGGGCTGCCGGTAACCTCACTCACGCGGCGAAATGCAATGCAAGCATTGCTTCACTGCCAGTTTTCTGTGAGGACGTGGTATCGAGCGGAGATTTCTGGTACCAGTTAGATTTCAATATTATTTCATCATCTCTTAAAATTACTTACGCCTTAAGTAGTGCGTTGGCTATTAAGAGATATTCTCCCCTCCGAGGCCAGCGCTCTGCGTACGAGGTCAATTAAACGTTGCGAGGACAATTGGCAAAATTGTGTCACATTATACATTGTGTCATTGTTACTTTCTAGAGACAATGTCTTTATATATTATGTAAAGAAACAACCAGTGCAGTGTGTTAATTTTGGTTACTTTTCCATGTTTCTAAGTACACCTCGGTCTTTTGTCTAAAAATATACGGTGAAACCCGTATGAAAATCCGTTCGTTATGGGAGACTTAATTATAATAACTTCATATTAATAATAACAACACGGCCGTCTGATCCCAAACTAGGCAGAGCCTGTACTATGGTAACCAGACTGCTGATAAACATACTTATATATTTCTAAATATATACATATTATAGATAAATTACACCCAGACACAGAACAAATGATCATGCTCATCACACAATTATTTGTCCTGGGTGGGAATCGAACCCACGACCTCTGGCTCAGCAGTCAGGGTCACTACCCACTAGACCAACAGGCCAGTCTAATTCTATAATATGTAGTTATATCCATGTTTGATTTTAATCATTTACATTTGTCTTTACTAGATTAGTCATTCGTTCAGTACTCATTCGTCCAATGTCTCTCAGAAGTTTTTGAAGTAAAAAAAAAACAGTCAGTCGTAGGACTGCACGTCAGAAGTGAAAACATAACTTCACAATGTATTTGCATATACATACACACACACATCTGTATATATATAATTAGGTTATAAATAAAAAGTAGGTAATAAGTAATAACATATCTAAATGGGTATATATACATAGGGTACACTGGAAGTTTTGCGCTCCTGGCCGCTCATAAATGTTTGAATTTCGAATGTTCTTTTTTTTTAATTATAAGAAACTCGGCTCCGTCTTACGAATTTTCAATCAAGTTACGTGTCCTGACGTGAGTTTAACATTTTTTACCCATCCCAAAAAGTGCAAAACGCCGCTAAAGAAGTTTTTACTTCAAAAAATGATTATCTAAAATTCACATCCATAATAAAATAATTATGTTTCTCTTCTAAATGTCCGTTCTACTGAAACAGTACGTCTTTATATTGTGTTAACACAGAGGTCTTCCGGGGTCAGTAACTGATGCTGGGAATGTATAATTGCAATTTGCGATTGAAAACGACCAACATCTATTGTGATCATTTCCTTTTAGATGAGCCAAATGTTTGTTTGCTATTTTCATGGTATATTTATGTATCTAGGTCAGGGGTCGGCAACCTTTTGAGACAGAAAAGCCAACAGTTAATTTACAAAATTCTACAATTTTTAAAGAGCCAAATAAATTTGTTTAAATATAAGAAACTCGGCTCCGTCTTACGAATTTTCGATCAAGTCACGTGTCTTGACGCGAGTTTAATATTTTTTACCCATACCAAAAAGTGCACAACGCCGCTAAAGAAGTTTTCACTTCAAAAATTAATTTGCTTAGTTTGTGTCTAGATGGCGCTGTTATATGCCTCAAGGTATCTTTTATTTCCAATGTTTGCACTGTGTTGTCCAATGCACGAATTCCCATGAGTACGTCGTTTATAATCAATGTATGTAGGTATATATACTTAAAACTATAATTAAACTATCCAGAAACATTACGTAAGTAAATTAATTGTTGTAAATGTTACACGGAAATCGTGACTCAAAACGATCTGCGTAATGTTCTCTTTGTATTAACACGACTAGAAAACTTCTTATCTAAATATACGAGTATGTGTGTATAATTGTATATACATGATATATGTATAATAGGCAAAGACAAAACAGTTGAACACTTATTGCTCCTCTGTTTTCAATCGATTTTCTTTATTTTTTTCCGACGAAAAAAAGGAGGTTCTCATTCGACCGTATATATATATTTTTTTTATGTTTGTTCAGCCCTCTCTCCCTTATTTATGAACCGATTTTCATTATTCTTTTTGGTAGATAGGGTATATCTCAAGGGTAGTCCCATGTGCAGGAAGTCAAGATTTGATGATGGGATCCTGATAAAATTGAGAGAAACCTGCTTGGCCTGCTGCAAACCTACTTTTCATAACTTTATCAGGTATTTGCGTTTAGAAATCATCACATCATGTAGCTGAGCTGATGATGAAAAAAAAATCTTAAAATAAAAATCTTTTTAATAAAAAATTAAACCGACGAAAAGAAAAATAAATAAACCTTTAAGTCTTAAGTCTTGAGCTTATTTACATAAACTATCATTTTTTTATAAACGTATTTTGAGTCGGCGCCAAGTAATAACATGATGAATGATGATAGTAATAAAGTTGAATATTATTTTAAAAATCGAACTGGCTGTTCCAAGGTTTATGTGTAAATAGGTAATTACCTTTTTCTAGACTAGTTATCAACTTTTTTTTGTATAGAAAGTAGTCATTGACAGGTGTCAGTGTTATCAGTTTAAAAAAAATAATTCCCGAAAAATAATTTAGTGAATTACGGTCGATTTTCGGTGTCTGGGCAATCACTATAGTTTTATTGGCCGAGCGAGCCAAATGTCTGCATTTCAGGTCTAGCCAATTTGCCTTTGGTGTCTGGATATGTTCATACCTACCTACCATAATGGGAATGTAAGGTTGTCATGTAATTTACAAGTCGTACTTAATATTCTAGTTTCGGCCTGCTGGCTGAATTTAGTTAATGGGTGCTAAAAATCGTATACGCACGCTTAAAACAAACTCGTAGATAAGTATCGTTGTCACAGTCCATGACTTAATAGGTAAAGAAAAAAGAAACATAAAAAATAACAGAATATGGGTACTCAATTTTTACCGCCAAATAAAAAAGCGCGCCAAATAAACAATATGGCGTCGTTGTCCTCTCGATTTATAAAATAATGGAACTGATTGGTTCGTTCTCACACTCATCAAGTCGAGTGTCGGGTTACTTCGCTCGGAACTAATGGTGGCAGTCTGAGGCCATTGGCTCGGCTCTTTACTCTGTGGTTCAGTTACTGTTAATGGAATGTTAGGCCGAATACTCGTTGTACCATTGCTTTTGCGAGGCCTGATTAATATGCTTGTTGTTTTGCTTGGTTACCTTATTACGGAAAGTTACAAAACAAAAGATTTTTTTTTTAATCTTAAATCTACAAATTGACAAACAAATAGGTACATGAATAACACTCTGATTAAACAAACAGACAATTCGCTGTAAACGGTTACCGCTGCAAATAAATGCAAAAAAAAATGGTGTCAGTCCTGAGTTGCCAACCCTATGACTCCTACGTTACTAGGGCGACCCTAAACACCAGATACAACACCACGTTCAAAGCAGCCGGTTTTATATCGGTTGGTTTAGTATAAAATTACGTAAAGATCGTTAGAGACTTGATCGTGACGTCAGTGACGTGTTTTAAAATATTATGGTGTCGGCGCGGCAATGATATTATAAGTAATTTTACTTATAATATCATTGGGTGTCGGCGTTAAATTGAAATATTAAGCAGAAAAACGCGAAAAGACTAGTACCTAGAAATCAAAACAGGAACCAAACAAAAAAACAAATAAAACTACATTGAAGTATTAAATGAAAATAGAAATCGCTAAACCCTTACCTTATCTTAAATATTACATACATACCTACGCAACTAAGTGCTATAATATATGTACTCATGGGAGGAGGGAGGGCAATTGACCCCCCTGACTTTAGTAAGCTTACGTAGTAGTAAAGTACTGTTGAGTAACATTTTGTTCCACTCCACCCCCCACCCCTCCCTTCCCCTGGACCGATAAAAACTGATTTTACTCCTCTATTACGAGAGTGGGACCTATTCTATTTTTTGGCAAGATGTTTAATATCTTTTTTTTTTGTGCGTGTGGAAACCCCCTCGGGCCGTCACCCTACCCCTTTCCTCATCCGGACCCCCCCCCTCCACCCCTGGCGAGGTACCTTCTGCCTACCTTATGGAATGCAGGCGTGAGTGTGTTTCTTAAATACATAAACTAAATAATAATACAAGCAATACATGACTACTATTAGTATAGTGTGAATAGTTTCTTAGAAATGTGTTTCTTAGAAATGAATGCGAATCGATGTGGTCCGCAAAAATAATTCCCTTCGGACAAAGCAAAATATACTTGACTCTTACTCACTGTGAAGGAAGAAAGAAATAATACCTGTTGTTCGAGTTTTGTTGGAAATTAAGGTAAAAATGGGTAAATGAACTTTTTTTTATGTTATAGAAGGTAAACGGGCAGCAGGGTCACCTAATGGCAAATGACTACCGCCGCCCAGGGCACCTGCAACTCAAAAGTCACAAGTGCGTTGCCGGCCTTTAAGGTAGGAATAGGAGAAGGATGGAAGAGAAGGGTTAGGGCCTCTGGTAACCTCACTCACTCTGCGAAAAGCAATGTAAACATTACTTCACTGCCGGTTTTCTGTGAGGCCGTGGTATCACTCCGGTCGAGCCGGCCCATAGAAGCATGGCTCTCCTATGATCAATGCGCTGATATAATGATACTAGTGTTCGTCCGGTGTTTAAAATTCAACCATAATCATTATTATTATTTAGGGTGTTCTGGGTCCCTTGCAATAGACTCACTTGTGACTTGGTCACAGTATAATGTGTCATATACTGTGACCCAGTTTCCAAACAACAAAAATATATAATACTAGCAGCGCGCTTTCACCCGCGTAAGCGTAAGCGATCCCGTGGGAATATCGGGATAAAAAGCAGCCTATGCGTTAATTCAGGTCTCCAGCTATCTACATACCAAGTTTCATCGCAATCGGTTCAGTGGTTTTTGCGTGAAAGAGTAACAAACATCCATCCATCCATCCATCCAAACTTTCACATTTATAATATTAGTGGGATATCATCGAAGGTAGAGAAAAACTATTTCGTTTTCGTCAAATTAACACAGATGTGTTAAATAATTAACATAAATTAATTAACTAACGAATTTTAATACGCAAATGCACAAAAATGACACCACGTTGACATTAACACATTTTCTGAAAGCTTGGTAGTACGCAGGCGCAAAGACAAAGATTATAGGAAACACTGATACTTGTATTCTATCTTATTCTCCCGCAGGCTAAATCCTATTTATGAATATGTTTGTCTCTTTTCAAAGATTATAGGAAACACTGTAAACTTGTATTCTATCTCATTCTCTCGCAGGCTAAATCCTATTTATGAATATGTTTGTCTCTTTTCAAAGATTATAGGAAACACTGTAAACTTGTATTCTATCTCATTCTCTCGCAGGCTAAATCCTATTTATGAATATGTTTGTCTCTTTTCAAAGATTATAGGAAACACTGTAAACTTGTATTCTATCTCATTCTCTCGCAGGCTAAATCCTATTTATGAATATGTTTGTCTCTTTTAAGTGTCGCTTTTTCGTTTCATAGCATTTTCAAATCACAACATTTCTAATGAAGTTTCACTTCAAGAAAACTAAGATTTTTATACTTATTAGATTACTAACGCGTCCTTCTTGGATACTGAGGAAAAATTCAATGTTTTTCAATTCAATGAATATTTAAAGAGTATTGTTTTCCTATATATTTTCATAAGTAGGTAGTACACCAGTACTTGGACCGAATTAGCGCTGAAACTGCAAATGCTGTTACCGGTGACCGCGTGTGTGGTTACCAACTTACATAAAAACCATTGACATTTGAAACACTACAAAATATCTCCATGTGTTCCTACTTGATAATCGTAAAAACTAGTCTATCCTTGGGCCATTAAACTATTCTTGTAATTACGGGACGGACAGCTGGCACATACCAAGTTCCTCCTTCGAAGAACTGAAGCAAAGGAATTAATTTAAACACATTACTGAATAAAAAATAACGAACGAGACGGACAAGCTTACGTTTTTAGACCACAAAGATGATGAAACAAGCATGCAGTTACATAGATGGGAAGCGTTCATAACATACTTTATCTCCTCCTAAATGTAGATGAAGTATGCACGCATTTTTCAACAATACCTATTCCATGCATTCTCAATCTGGACCATAGACAATTTAGACTTACATTTATTACACTATCTGATTACAGAAATTAGTTTTAATCCTACAATTTTATTCAAGAAATATGTAGTCATAGTTTACGAGTATGTTGATGAGTATTATGATGTTATAAAATGAATTTATTATCTACTAGCAACGTCCCCCGTGGGAATATCGGGATAAAAAGTAGCCTGTGCATTAATCCAGGTCTCCAGCTATTTACATACCAAGTTTCATTGTAATCGGTTCAGTAGTTTTTGCGTGAAAGAGTAACAAACATTCATCCATCCAAACTTTCACATTTATAATATTAGTGGGATTCTATTCGCAATAAAAATTCAACGGTACACATATCAATTATTACGTCAATAAAATTTATAACACAACTTATTAACGACAGTCGTGAAAGAGTTAGTACTACCGTAGGGGTAGTAGTAACTCTTTCTCCTTTTCAATTATAACTGCATAATATTATCTTATTGCTTAACACTTCGTATTCGTATGACAGACATGATATCCTAAGAGCCCCCTTTTTTAGTGAAAGTCAGTAGATACATGTAGCAGCATATTAGCAACGCAATAAATAAAGTTCCAAAAGCAATAAAAACTCGGGTTTTTTTTTATATGATTTAAGTGAAAATGTTACGAGGTACGGCGATGTAAGAGTATAATATTATATAACTACTTAGTAATCTATGGTTATACCAGGCCTATGCCACTCGATGTACTTACGTGCGCTAAACACCTCCCGGCCGCTCGACCGCTGGCGGACCTTATACGCGCAGTGGGTTGCCGACAGCTGCATCGAGCGCTCACGTTTTTATTTTTAAATTTTGAAGTACAAAAACGTAATTCGAAATCGTATTGATATACTTATATATACTTTAAATACAGTCAAATTCACGGTGAAAATTGACATTGTTTCTGATAGTTTATGTGCTGTATATGGATGTAGATCCAGTAATGTATGATGAAATAATATAGTAGTATAATTATGTAGTTTTTTCTTGTCTATTTTCTTTGCTGTTTTGGTTTCTTGAGACTGTGAATTTAACTGTTCTAATAATAATTTATTGATGTTTCTTTTTAGAGGGTTGGTTAAGCGAGGTCGCGTGGCATTGATGATAAATTTTTCGTAGAAGCGCACATTTGTTGTTAAGTGATTCGAATTGATGAATTAGAGATTTGGTTATATTCGAGATCGCATGGCTACGGCGTTAAGTTTTTCGTGGTAGCGTGCATTCGTTGTTAAGTGTTTCGTATTAGTAAACTTACGGGGACGTGGTATTCAGTGTTACATTTTTCTAAGTCAGTAATAAAACTTCACTTAAATTACATAGGCTTTTTTTATAAAAATATAGATAATAAATATTACATAAAAAGAGGTAACCCTAAACTCACTTACGGCAATGCAACTAGGCGCTATTGCGAGGCAATAATAATCGTGTTTTAAGAACATTTAAGATCACTTTCGAATGCAGCGGTCGGCGCTCGGAAAGAGTAGATAATTAAAACGGTAGGTATGGACGTTTTTGTAGGGAGTGATTTATCTGTTACGTAGTAACTACTTAGTAATCTGTGGTTATACTGCCAATAATGCGCCACATTTATATTCTGCTTACTAATATAAATTCTTCTACTTAGGGACAAAATAAAAATCTTCAAAAAGTGGAAATGTACCCCAAAGGTTCACAAAGGCAATCAATTGGTTACATCCTCGTTGGTTCGATTATACCTCTAAGGAAATTACTACTACTAGAAATCACTAATTGAAGTCTTTATAAAAAAATGATCTACACTCGAGTTATCCCGTAAGTGCAATGCCATGAACACCATAAACATTCAACGAATCAAGTACCTAAACGCTTTCTATTAAACAGTGTAAATATAATATGCATAACAAAATACTAAGATTATCTAGTGGTCAGTAATGAACCAGCAAATAATCTAAATTACTGCATTTTGCTGTGGTAAATTGCAAAACATTTCAAATTCAATCTCTACACCTTATTGTGCACAACTGAGGCAAAAAAGCGAATATCACGTATCAAGTTCCTGGCGACTTACATCTGTACACACGATCTTACATCTCTCTCTAACAATATATTATGCAATCATTGGTTTAGAGCTTTGTACAGCTTATAACTTAAACTGTTTTTGATAAAGGAAGAAAAACCAAATATCTGTGGAAGGAATTTCACCGAACCCAAATAATAATAATAATATAATACAATAATAATAGGTATATGTCATTGTGATAGTCATGGATAGGGCTGCCATCCGTCCGGGTTTAACCGGATTTGTGCTAATTTAAAGGAGAGCGTCCGGGGAGAATTTATAAAAACTGGTCCATCCATAAATTACGTCACACGAATTTTGGATTAATAGCTCTATCTGATTTAGAACCCTCTAAACTTTTAAGTAAACCCCACAATGAACGAGCATTAGTAAAAATGCACCGATGGAGAAATCTCATTTCTGACGAAAGGTTAACACCGGGAAAGAACCTCCTCCTTTTTTGAAGTCGGTTAAATATTAATTTTATTTTGAATTTTTTAGTGGAAAGTATATGTATTTTGTTTAAATTACTTTAAATATAATATGGGTAGGCCAACTAAACGCACTGCTCCAATGAGACAGCGAGGTTTCGGAGTAAACGAAAATATCATCCATGTATATAATTTTTAGATATTTGTTGATGTTTCAAAACCCGCTCGACCGATTTCGATAAAGTTTAAATGGGACCACCTGGGAAATATAGACTTTAAAACAAAAAAAGAATTTTCTAAATTGGTTCAGGCGTCTTCAAGTAATCGGTGAACATACATAAAAAAAGAGATTCGAATTGAGAACCTCCTCCTTTTTTGAAGTAGGTTAATAACGTCGTTGAAAGCAGTAATTAAATATGATTAGAAAAGAAAAGGCATAGTTTTATTATGTCATCTAAAAGTAATTTTCATTTCATCTTAATTCACGTACGAGTATTATAATCTTAGCAACTTGTTCTATTGTCACGAAACTTTAATACGTACAAATGTCATCGCACTGTTTGTTAAAGGTCCTTTTGTTTGAGCCAGGTGTCAGGCGTTTAGGTCATTCAGGATCCAAGATCCATGTCTTAGTTGACAGCAAATTGCTCTTAGGTTGACAGTTACTTCAATATAATAACTGGCCTTTTGGTTTGTAAAAAACAAATATTTAAAAAAATGCACAGAGTTGCTTTGTGTATTTTTTTCAGTTTATATACTCACACAATGCTGTGGACATTATAAAAATCCAAGTTACTGACACAAAGTCGCATCCAGACTCCAGACAGATAGTGATCTATCTATCTGAGAGTAACGCAAATAATTTTATAAGCCCATTGATCGCACTTATCGAACCGGGATCAAACTTACAACATTCGACGCGGTCCACTGAAACCACTGTTTTCTTACATAAGCAATATTTTGAAGTGAAAACTTCTTTAGGCACTTTGGGCACTTTTGGTACAGGGAAAAAGCAATGAACTCGCGTGACCGTCACGCTCAGATGACATATATACACATGTGTATATGTAGTAGGATATTTATGTGTGTGTGTGTGTATTTTCACTGTCGACGTGCAGTCCTATTACTGACAATTTTTTTTCTGATTGTGAACCAGTTTCAACGACTTTTATCGATATTCAATCAAGTTTTTCAATCAAGGGGCCGTCCATTAATCACGTGATATTTTTTAGCAGCTTTTTAACCCCCTCTTCCCTCTGGTGAAACGTGGTGAGGTTTTAGACTAACCCCACCCCCCTAGCCAAAATCACGTGTATTTTTTTATTTAAAAAAAAAATTCAGAATATTATCGTTAAATATAGATACAATAGCGCTTTTTACGAAAAATATAATACACGTGATAACTCACTACACCCCCCTCCCCCTTGTGATATTTCGTGTTTTTTTTCCGAACCCCTTCCCCCCTTTCGAGCCTCACGTGATTAATGGACAATCCCCAAGGATTATACAGTCAAGACCCGTTCCCCCCGGAACAAGTGGGTGATTTGTCTATAATACAATAAGTTGAATAGGTACCACTTGCTTAAAGTTGTACTCCTGCTAATGAGTCACTGTAACTTGGACGACTAGTGCCAGAATTACTCTTGCAGAGCTATAAGCGTTTATAGGCACTTATAATCGCGCTATCACGCAAACTTTGTACTTGGTAGCACGAAAAAAGACTTGAAGATAACCGCAAAATACCGACGTCAATTTTGACACACCGACAAATTAATAAACCTCTATCTATCAAGTCATATTGTGATATTATTATTATGAAAGAAAGAAAGAAATTTTTTTTTTTATCTTCTACGCAATAAGCATACGTCTTAACACTTGGTTGGTATCGAAGATCAAAATAGGTCCCTGCGTCAGCTATCGTCACAGATCGCTCTGCAACGCTAATATTCTCGCAGGCCCCAATTACAATAAGAACGTGTAATCTAAGAGTAGGTATATTATTATATAAACATATTGTAATTACATTCATATATTCATTACTTTACATTATGTACGCTAATAAATTGAAAACGCATCATGAGCTTAACTTATTGTTGCTACTCCATGTTTAAATTCCATTCAAGAAACCAAACTACATAAAGTGTTCGGTAAACTACCGACGCGAACCTATTCACCCAAAAAAACTTCATCTTAAGGTTTGTTGCAAGAGTAATGCGTGACCCACCTTTCAATTAAACTTTTTCTTTTAAGCAGCTTGTACAAGACCACTTAGTGATGGCGTTAGGTTTATAATTGAGAACAAACAAATCTACATTAATTGCCTTTTGTTTACAGTAACAAATACCTATTATATCATTGGTATCTCAAACTGTTTATAGAATATTAGAAATTAACATACAATCATACTAGAAGTGCCAGCGGTATAAATAGGGCAAAAAACAGCCACACTAAATATCATTCGTAAGCTAAGTCGTCGATTTCTTGATAGTTATTTTAAGACTACAAAGTAAAAATAATATTATTCTATCTCCAATCTATAGTATGAATAAAACCATCTGCCACCGACGCGAAAAAAAAAAAACAAAAAGAGGCCCAGATACTCCACAAAACATCCTTGTTACCGGTTCAACTAACGAAATATTACGCTGCTTACTTTCAAAACTAGTTTATCACGACGCCTTTGTTCTTCACCGGCCTCTGTGTCTCAAAATCACACGCCCAAATACTTAAATTAGTGTGACTTAGCAACCAAATAACCCATAACTTACCATAAAAGTGTTTAAATCACAAAATCCTGTTTTCCAAACGTACAGCACACCTTTTGCACAGCACAGAACTATTTCGAAACAGTTTTATAAATGGGAACACATGTCAAACTGCCAACGGCTGCACATACACTGAGTAAAAACACAATGATTACAAATACTTGTGCATTTTCATTTAAAATATTAATTTTAAGTAAACTAAACTATATCAAAAGTTCGTAATCGAAAAGTGCACGCGTACGTTTCGCGTCGCGTCTTATTTTCACTGAATTTGAGTCGAGTAAAAGATATTTTTACCTGCGATGGCAAAAAAAGTTTCGTCCGTTCTTGGAGCTTAATTGATTTACGCAAGCAACTTTAAACCATATCACTTACGTCCTGAAGTCTGATTTCATTTGTATGAGTTAAATTGCACGAGTGTGGCGATGGTTCTTGGTATTGTTGATGAATTTAGATGCTTATGCTATTAAGTTAAGGTTTGTTATTAAGTTTTGATGTTCAAAAGCTTAGTCTTGAGTCGTGTGCGCTGTAGATATATTGTGGGCAGTTGGTTCGTAGCAATGGTTCTTAAAGTTTTGACTTTATGGGCGTGCAGGCGTTACAGGAATGTCACTTTTATGTAATTATTACCACGTAGTTCTTTTTTGGTTTTCATAACTTTATATTTAACTAAAAACAGCTGAATTATTGTCATTACTTACGTTATTCTCAGTTATTCACGAGAACATTGCACATGCAAAGTTTATAGAATTTAAACACATAAGTAACAATTTTAAATTCAAATCAGTCGCGTTTATTTTTAACTTTGCTGAAAATGGGAACAAACTGAAATGGGTCACATAAAAAATTTAGAATCCACCGGTAGAGAAGGGTTAAAATTTTTGGGTGATGTAATTTTCAGAATGTTTTATATGGCATGGCTTTTTAGAAATTTAGGTAATCAACAAAGGAAAGTAACTATGTACTTTCCTTTGTTGAATACCTAAATTTCTTTAAATGCGGTACGTAGTGTAGTGTAGGAATACCATAATTGAACAAATTGTGGAAGGGTTGACCAATTTAATAATATTTTAATACGTCAAATTTAGATACAATATTATTGTGTAGACTAATATAAGTAATGGTTAATGTTCAGAAAAAATAACTGATAGATAATACAGTCTTGCGGTTTCCTCTAGCAACTCTGTTAGGGACAGAAGCTATTCTCGCTTCCTCACACGGTACAGTTCTGGATACATGAAAATTTGAGAAAACGAGAGCTTCAAATCTTAAAACAATTATAAATCGGCCGTTAGTTAATTAATTAGTTTAGGTTTAAAATTTTTTGCACAGCTATATGTTACACCAATTTCAAGGTTCGTTTATTGGAGTAACGTGGCAAATAATTGCGATAAGTGCAAACCAACACTGCACTGCACTCATAACATTTTAAGTCGCTTTGTATTGTACTATTTTGTTTACCTACGTATATTATTCATATTATAATTATATTCGTATATAAAATGACCGTTCGGATCGATGTATCGCAAGTGTTACCCCTGACTGTTATAAAGGCATCTATTTTCGCGGCCATTTTCCCCAACGGGAGATACGTGCCCTATATAATTTGACATTGACAAATGGATGATTTCTCTGATTCCAGTCGAGATTTGTGGTTAATGGACATGATTGATAGATAAATGTAAACAAGATGTGAATGTCTTGGAAAACAATGGCTTGCGTTATTGATTAATTCAGCGATTAGCGATTCATTGTGTAGTTAGTAGTATATTTTTTGAAGTAATAAAAAAACAATAAAGGCTCTACTTAACGGATAAGTTACAAAAAAAAACTTTGACTAGCACTGACAGCGCCGTGGCAGTGCCAAACAGGTTTGAAGTAGAAATAATAACAGGCGCTGTATACGAATTAACCGTACCGAAATGTTATCTACACCCGCTAAGCTTCTGCGAAAAAAAAAATAGTGTCAAGTGGTTTAGCCCGCGAATTTAATATAGGCCCTTTATTGATTCAAAAAAAAACTATTGCCAATTAAATGAAATCAATGACAATGACTATTTAACAAAGGGAGTTAGAGTTAGCCCGGTGAGAGGGCAGCATCCACGACTTTACTTAAAATTACTAGGTAGCGAGCGAGCGAGATTATACTAAAGGTGAGAGGTGCGAATCTAGCCCGATCTTGATCTTCCCGATCTTTGTACATCAATTAAGAAAAACGAAAATCAGTGCCAATACTTAGATATGTACAGTACTATTAGTAGCAGAAAACAAAGCATTTCATTTGTAATGAATAACAACATTAAAAAAGCTGTGAAAGAAACGAGTCATTTATTTGATCTGTGCTGTGAATATTGTAGTCCTGCTTATTTTTGCATGCTTATATTTTATTATATTGTATTAGCTTTAAGATCTGCAAATGTATACCCAGATTCGCAAATGAATGAAAAATAAAATAAATTACAAATGCCTTTGTAATTTATTATATAAATTACTGGATAATCTGATTAAAAAGGAGTGCGATCAAACTTTATAATAATTCTTTAAAAAAAAAACCGACTTCAAAACAAAAACTATTCCATATAAGACTTATATGGTTTTCTCATGGATGCCATTGTCAGAACTGGACCAATTGAAATGGGACCACACGGGAAGCACCAGCTTTCAAATAAAAAAAGAATCATCAAAATCGGTTCACCCAGTCGAAAGTTCTGAGGTAACAAACATAAAAAAAAAAACAGTCGAATTGAGAACCTCCTCCTTTTTTGAAGTCGGTTAAAAAAGAGCGAAAATATTTATTGCTGCCGGCTGACATCGTGACAGGATCAGCCGCCATTATTCGGTAACATTTAACAAGTTCGACTTTTTGAAAAGTGGTTGTTAGATATTATTTCGTTTTGATTGATAAGTAACTAGGCACTTATCTTCACAGATGTTGTTGTTTAACTCTAGTCTCTAAAACGAGGAAACACTTCTCGACTCCCTGGCAGTGTTTAAACATATATTTTTTTCTTTTTAAGGGCATTTTCCGCATTGGGAATATTCTTGTGTCGCGGGGGGCTTCGGAAACATTTAAACAGTGGACACAAAGGACAAATAGTTGTAGATCACATAATTTTTTTGTCCCTTCTGAGATTTGAACCTACAACACTCGGTGCGGCGTAGTAGCGGGGCGACCACTTAAACTATTGCGCCATCCGTGCGGTCAACGAATACCAACTCATGAAATTAATCTGAATTTTCATTGACCAGAAACACGTGTGCAGAGTAGAAAAATGATAAGTAAAAAATATCACCTCGAAACGCAATATTTAACTTGCTCACCACGCCCAGTCGGCAATATCCGACAGCTAGAAAAAATAAAACTATTAATAATTTCCACTGAAGCAACTTTTAAATAAAAAATTTAAACTAAAATCAACGTAAATGAGGACTTCATCTTGAAATAATTATTAACTTCTGAAATGAGGCGAGCTATCGTAGCTATCTTATTACTTTAAACGAGCAATTCTGGTAGCTATGTATGTATTTATATTTCGGGTATCTCGGAAACGGCTCTAACGATTTTGATGAAATTTTGTATACAAATACAGTTTTGCATTTAAGTTCAACTGCATAGATAGTTGTATTTTCTGTAAAAACGCAATTTTCCAAAAAAAATTACGATTTTGCAAAAAGACACCGAGCGAAGCAGGTACTATTGAAAGAATGAAGGCAGTGTTTCTTCTTGAACTAGTTTTTTAATTGTTATCTAGATCGCATTTTCATAGTTTGTGCACTGTTTTCATCTATTCATTCGTTTCTGGTGAAAAAACCCTTTGATGATACATACATACGTGTTCCCGGAGGACTCCTTCCTAGGGTATACCCGGGTTCCCCCTGCAACAGACCCACTTGTGACGGAACACCGTGTGGTTTTAGTCGGTTCGATTCCGACATACCACTTTACCGTTAGCTCCGGTGAGGTGATGACCCGTGGGGGTTTCGAAACGATAAAAAAAAAAAAAATACATACATACGTGACTATCTATTTTAGTTAACTGTGATTTTTGATGACAATCTTTACATTAATTAATATTTAGGTAAATGGACATCGTATTTTATAATCCCTATAAATACAGTTGGACCAACAGACAGGCCGACTGTCTGTTTGTCGGCTTGTATGTCGGTCTGTCTGTCGTACTGTCTATCGGCCTGTCTGTGTCAGTGATCCGTGGCTTGTACGCACACAAGGTAACTATTTCCGAAGAGCCGTTAATACCTGGGGAGAAAAGGATCTCGAACGGCGATGGCGCTTGAGAAAGCAAAGTTTAGGACGACTCCAATTAGATGAACTGACAACATTTTGAATGAGTCAGAAAACCGTTGTCTAACCAACAAGTTACAGTCCACCTGATGACGGCTAGCAATAAGCTCGCTGACCACGCGCTGACAACTAGCAGACAAGTTGCCGTCTACCCGATGACAGCTAACAATAAGCTTGCTTTTAAATTCATGCGCCGCCAACTAGCAGACAAGTTGCTGTCCAGCCGATGACAGAAAGCAGTTAACTCGCTGTTCACGCGCCGACAGTTAGCAGACAAGTTGCTGTCCACCTGACGACAGTAGCAGTAAGCTCGTTGACCACGCGTGGTTACTGTTATTGTACTAACGCGTAGTTAATACCACTTGCTGTGGGCGAGCTGATGTAAGCCGTTCGCTTGCATCAGCTCGCCCAGGCGTCAACCATCGAGCTGCTGGACTACGGGACTTTGCAATTATATGTATGTTACCATTGTAAAATGTACCTAAATAGCACGACTTTAAATTTGTATTTGAATGTTCATTCTTTTATCGTGCGGAAGTGGTATCGTTTAGTAAGCCTTGTTTCATAGCTCTTTGTTAAAGTTGTATGTATAACGGTCAAGTGGCTGAATGACAGTGAACAATAATAACTTGACACATCTCACACACGGCCGTCTAATCCCAAACTAGGTAGAGCCTGTACTATGGTAACCAGACTGCTGATAAACATACTTTTATATTTTTAAATACATACATATTATAATATGTCTATATAATATGTATATATTTATTATATATATTTTATCTATAATTATAGATAAATTATCACACAATTATTTGTCCTGGGTGGGAATCGAACCCACGACCTCGGTCTCAGCAGTCAGGACTAACTGCTAGACCATCAGGCCAGTCGAATGATTAATGGTGTTGATTATAATTGGAGAATATCACGCGATGAACTAATAAAACAATACATAACAACGTTTTTTTTTATTTCATCTTCTACTTATACCTAACTAATAAACAGAATTTATAACTTTATTGGCTGACATTTTTTTTTAAATAATTTTGTCTATGGGCACAGGGTTGCATGTACAAAAAAACAAAGAATTTTAAAAAGATCATAATATTAGGCACATAAAATTAATAATTGAAATAGAAAATCTATTTCAAAGTGCTTTCTTAATTCTTTTAATTCACATTTACCATATCATGTCTAGGTCTTATTTTATTATAATATGAAGAATTAAGGGCCATTCATAAATTACGTCACATGTTAAGAAGGGGTCAATTAAGTGTGACATTATGTGTCAAGGGGCGGCAGGATCATAAGATTCGTGACGTCACATGTCAAAATCAAAAGTATTAAAATACAAAACAATTAAAAAAAAAATATTCTATCTTTATTACGAGAGGGGATTTACCACAACCTTCTGTTTGGATTTTAAAAAAAAAATTGGAACTGCCGCTGTGTTTTATTTCGTTCTGTGACCACCACTGAGAACGACGGGGGAAAGGTAAAAAAATCATGAAATTCGAATGACGTAATTTATGGATGGCCCCTTAGCTACATAGAGCCCAAAAGTTTTGACCGTCTGTCTATGTGAATTCAGCCCACAACAAAAGAATAATGCTATCTCAGAAATTAAGCGCTGCTTTTTCTCTCAGGTACCCAGGGTTCAACCTTAGGTACTGTGGTGCTGTAGGGAGTGTACTGCCCTTTGGTTCCAGACATATTCTCCGTGGATTCCGCCATCCATGGGTAATTTGGGCGGGAGGGGTCCTGGAAATTCAATAACATATCTATACTAATATTATAAAGCTGAAGAGTTTGTTTGCTTGAACGCGCTAATCTCAGGAACTACTGGTTCCAACTGAAAAATTCTTTTAGTGTTGGATAGCCCATTTATCGAGGAAGGCTATAGGCTATAAAACATCACGCTACGACCAATAGGAGCGGAGCAGTGACCATAAACGCAGGTGAAACTGCGGGGACGGCTAGAACTGAATAATTGCTGAAGCAACCGGTCTTCAGATCACCGGGGCTAAATGACAATATATTATGTTGGACTCAAACCAACTAAAACTACAGGGTGTTCCGTCAGGGAGTTTTAAAAACTGAGGTCGCAAGTGTACCCTCGGAGGATAACCCCTGTGGACCCTGGCAGATATTGCCGCTTGTTGAACAGCACTGTCGTAGCCAAACTAAAACTGGCTAAAAGACAAGCCACCCTTAAGCTAAAAGGCGGCTAATTGACGACAAGGGTTGAGGACGACGGTTAGGCGACTGTCCTTTCAATCTACACTATTTGTTTAGGTTCCCTACGTCACCGCAGTCTCTATTATCATCCATCCTCCGCGCCTTTTCCCATCTAACTTAGAGTCGGCTTTCAGTCTAATCAGATACGGCCGAACTTCGCTATTTTACGTGAAGCGACTGCCATCAGACCTCCACAACCCAAGTACTAGGCGATACCGAAGTTCTGTAGTTAGACCAGGATGTCGAACTTTTAGGGCTCCCAATACCTGTAACGAAAGCAACAGATGTTCGTATGGCAACCGGGACCGACGCCTTAACGTGCTCTCCGAGGCACAGAGAGGGAGGGATGTGTTAAGAATGGTCACCCATTATAAAACTGACTTGGCTAATATTACTTAACCTCGTAATGTACTAATCGATTCGGTTACCATTTAGCCACGAGTCTCCATTAAGATTATATGTGACGAGAGAATTCTTACCTTATGTGGTGGAAGATCACTCTTATAATGGAGCCAGCCGAACCATTCAGCGGGAACCTAGAATACAAATTACAAATCTCGTCAAAAGTATAGCTATACAAGGGGTCCATTCAAACCGTTTTTCACGCATCTCAAAGCAGTTTTAAAATGTGAAACACTACGTGTTATAAAACAAAGTCCCCCGCCGCGTCTGTCGGTTCGCGATAAATTGAAAAAGTACTGAACAAATTTGTTAAGATTTTGGGTAAATTGATTGAAATATGTTGATGATTGTTGAAGATGTCTCTGCTACCCGTGCGAAGCCGGGGCGGGTTGCTAGTAAAATATAAATCTTCCATTAAAATAGACCTAATCGTATGCCACTGTGTCCGCGTTATTAAGCGTGCTCGCGTTCTTCTTCTGCTAATAGCGCAATATCTGACAAATCTCAAACCGAAATTTTTTCTTTCGTCATGTTCGTGTATATACGTATTATCTAAATTGCGCACTGGCCTAATGCACGAGCAGTGCTATGCACAAGCACCCGTCCAAATCTCGGCGACTGCTCGAGCATACCCGCGACTGCTCGAGCATGCGCGGGTACGCTAGGTGTCAGTGGCGGCAAAGAACATGCTTGAGCATTTATCTTCTTTCTGAGGTCACCCTAAGTTTCTAATCGATGATTTCTGACTCCAAAAAATAATTGATTTTAATATAGCAAGGACTTGTTACTATTTGTATGCTCTCTAACTGTGACAAATATTAAAAAGAATTAAAGGGAAAATGAAGTTTTGAAATAATTCCCTCCGCACCTTTCTCTACATGCACTAACCAGGAATCAAATCCACAACCTCTGTTGTTGGAGTCAAATACTCTACAGCTGCACCACTTAATATTGCATTACCTAATGTAACATTTCAACAGTTTTTTTTTAACTAGCAACCCGCCCCAACTTCGCACGGGTAGCAGACATCTTCAACAATCATAATTCACCCAATTTACACAGAAACTTTACAAATTATATACCTAAACCTTCCTCATAAATCGCTCTATCTATTGGTGAAAACCTTATGAAAACCGTTCAGTAGTTTTTGAGTTTATCGTGGACAGACAGACAGACGCGGCGGGGGACTTTGTTTTATAATATGTAGTAAAGATATCACACAGTTACAGAAAGATTTAATACAAAAATCTTATTCAGAAACTGACAAACTGAACTTGGAAATTGTAGGATAAAAATTATATTTCATAAGAGAAGGCTGACATAAATGTATATTACAATGTGAACAAAATTCTTTGTACCCCATCTTAAGTAAATTTTGGGTACGGATAAATGTGTAATTAGAAACACTTTTTATTTTTTAACCGACTTTAAAAAAGGAGAAGGTTCTTAATTCGACTGTTCTTTTTTTTTATGTTTGTTACCTCAGAACTTTCGACTGGGTGAACCGATTTTGATGATTCTTTTTTTGTTTGAAAGCTGGTGCTTCCCGTGTGGTCCCATTTGGTCCAGTCTGTCTGTCAGTCTGACAATGGCATCCATGAGAAAACCATATATAAGTCTTTTATGGAATAGTTTTTTTGTTGAAGTTGGTTTTTTTTGGAAATAATTATTTTCATTCTTTAATTTACTGAGGGTTTGATCCCACAATAAACATGTCACCCTCATGGGGGCTAGATAATTGGAAATACTTAAACTTTGTAGTAGAAGAAGTGCAGTAAGCTAAAATTTTTAAACAATACAGCTTGTAAGTTTGAGCTACGCGAAAAACTTAGAAAAACCCGTTTCTGTTTATACTTATCACAATACAAAAGTCAGTTCATCATAATAATGCAAGATTAAGGATATATAGTCATTAGTTTCATTTGGCGCTACGCAATGTACGCGGTATTTTTTTGTGCGGTATGGTGAATGACCTTAAACGTTCAGCTGATTGCATATATGTTGTTTAATTGATTACATTGCAGTTTTTGGCCGTATCGGGTATTTATTAAATTTTTTTCAGTAAAATAGTAAAATGTTCTGTTTACTCATTGTGATTTTATAATCATAAAAAAATAAATTAAGAATTTTCCAGCAGAAAATTCCAATAATTTGCGACTCAGAATAATGGTCTGAAAATACTATTTCAGTATTTGGTATGGTGTTTCTTATACCATGTATATGTTATAAATTTAAAAATTATTCGAAAACGGTTCCAAAAAGCTATAGGGCAGGGGTTCAGTATACATGTTGACCTGTCATGGTCTGGAAACTCTATACAATAACAGAATTTTTTTTTTCTTTTTTGTTTTATGTCATAGGGGGCAAACAAGCACACGAGTCACCTAATGGTAAGTAACTAATGTCGCCCATGGACATCTGCAACTCAAGAGTCACAAGTGCGTTGCCGGCCTTTGAGATGGGAGTACGCTCTTTTCTGGAAGGTTTGAAGGTCGTATCGGTCCGGAAATACCGCAAGCGATCATTTGTTCCAGAGATTTATGTGCGAGGCAAAAAATTTCTGGAGAACCGCACAGTGGTGGAATTATTTAGGTGATGGGGATGAAAGTTTTTTGTTATACTGGTTCTCAATATAAATCAAAATATTTAAAGTGAATAAATTTGTTATCGAAATTCTACCACCAGGCGATCTCTAGTCATTATTAATATAAAAACTTACCTGACTGCCATCATAATTCATGTTGTAATTGTCCGAGTACTCCACCCAACGATTCCTGCCATAGAAGTAGCGAGGATTTTCAAAGTACTTGTTACCGAACTTGTCTTCGCCAACTAGAGTGCCATCTTTCAATTCATCTTGTCTGTAAATGGTGAGATGAAATGTTTAAAACAAACAATTGAGTGCTCAACACAATCATTTGTTCTGTGTCTGGATGTAATTTATCTAATAGCCCTTCTACACTACTCACAAAGTTGTTAGAAGTTATGCGAATATGAGAGTGTAGGCAGGCACTTTACTTCGCTTCGTGCAACCATGCCTCGTCAAGGGACTCGAAGTGTCCCGAAGTTCCAATGCTTTGTGACCTCCCCACAAGGTTCCACGAGTGTGCAGTGACGTAATTTGAGGCTTCGGTCAATTTCGACAAGTTCTTCGTCGAAACAACTTCGTGAGTAATGTAGAGGGGCTATAAGATTATGTATTTAATAATATGTAAGTATGTTTATCAGCAGTCTGGTTACCATAGTACAGGTGTCTCAAGTTATTACTGGTGAAAGATCTTATGTACATTAACTATCAGGTGGTGGTTACTATTCCCTTCATAAAATGGTTATAAACATCTATGAACAGAGGAAATGTAGTTATTGTAAAGAAATGTAATGATTTATGAGACAACAACAGTCTTACACACAGTACAGTACAGTACAGTGCACAGTACAGTGCACAGTACATTTTTCCGAAATAAAACGTAGCCTATGTGCTATTCCAGACTATAATTTATCTCTTTGTCAAATTTCATCCGGATCCATTCAGCCCTTTTGGCGTGAAAGAGTAACAAACATCCATACATCCTCACAGACTTTCGCTTCTATAATATTAAGTAAGATAGAGAATCTTTTTGCGACTGAAGTATATAAACATAAGTATATAAGTAGATAAGCCAGGCAAAATATAGTTCTAAACTTAACATATTGAAAATATTCCTAACCTGTAAACAATTATATAATCCAGCTCACCTGTAAAGTTTATACAAAGATCCTCTTATTCCACCATTCTGGCGAATGATATTGAAAAGATTAGCAACTTTATCAAGCGCTAATATCTTTGTTATAGACATTTTTAATGTAAACTCGAGAACGTATCCCGAGAACAAAATACAAAATATTCGGATCGCTGATTGTCAACTTTGACAGGTAATTGACAAATTGTATTTGTGTTGCCAACAAATCTTTGGAAATCCTTCCAAGAAATACCTAAAAAATGTCAGTATGTGATTTACCATCATTTAGGATATAAACCTAAAGGTGCTAATTCTGTTACTTTACTCTCTAATCTAAAATTGACTAAATTTTCTTTATATAAGATGTAAACCTTGTACACTTAGAAACAAAGTCTTATTTTAAATTTAAACAAGTAGGTAACATATGTGGCTATCGAAATAAGCAATTTATGTGTCGACTAAAGTCTGACACCTTAAATAAACTTTAATACCAAGTAGCGAGAGCCGCTATCCGTTGAATGCCATCTCTTTTGCTCTGTTTTTAGTAAGCGTCTTCGTAGGTGTCGATTAACATAACGTCATCTTAGTTCGTTTCGAATAAGTTTTTATACGGCATTTGAATAAATAGGGACTCTCGCTGCGTGGAAATAAAGTTGAATCATGTTTTTGACCTTTTTTCTGAGTTATCCTTACGCAAATGATAGGACTTATCTAATTGCGCTGCTTTATCGTTGTTTTTAGTGTAAAATACACGATATCTGGTATAAGAAAATAATGAGGTTTTTATTTTCAGAGCTTCGATTTTGTAATTTCTGTTTCTGTTACTGAAAAGGAGTGTATTGTGGTATAACCATCATAATTTTTAAGAGCAGTTGGTAGCGAAGTGGCTATGACTTCAGACTTACTGTCGAGTGGCCCATACCCAGCAGTAGGCCAGTAACAGATTTAAAAAATATCTTATATTGTTAATATTGGAGATGAAGAGACGTAAATGCTCACTCTATAAATTCAGCAGTTATAAAATAGGTGTTATACCTATTAACAATATGCACTATATGTATACTTATACATCTATTTTATTACTGCCGAAATATGATTCATTTAGCATAAATGTTAAGATAGGCTAAATTAAACTAGAAGTACAATAAAAATCATTTATTTAAAACTACTTGATACTATTTTAAATTAACCACTTTCTTTTTCGTCTTTTCTTTTTCTTTTTTACTTATCTTAGGTTCAACTAAAATTTCTTCATCTTCAGGAATCACTTCAATAGTACTACAATATTTTCGTTTAAATTTCTTTGCTTTTCTACTAACATTTTCTTCTTTTATTATACAGGTAACATCGTCATCCTGTATTTCTTCATGAGTTGTAAGCAAAGGTACACCATTTGATTGAGCCAAAGTAAATTTATCAGTGGCATTTTCTGCCTGTTTTTCATTACTATTACAGCGTTTCCGTTTCTTTTTTTTCTTTTTAGGTTCTGTGACCTCAGTGTCACTATTTAAATTCATTTCTTCAACCACATTATCTTTAAATTTTTTGGCATGTGAATAACCACTAAACCTTGATTCTGTCAGCAGTAAAGCCTCTTGCTGGGCTATTCTGGCTAGTTTCCCAGTAGCTTTTAGACCATGTCGAGCTCCTCTGTAACAGACATAAATCATTTTATAAATATAATTCAATGATTTTATATGACACATTATCTGATTGGATCCTAAAACGTAATTTTTTTTAGACCAGTTTTACTCCACTGGCAGATAACTGGTGTTATAAGGAGTAACTTAGGCTATTTTTATTTTGGAAAAGAATTAGGCTTCCGTGCAAAATACAGAGATACGTCCACGCGAGCGAAGCCATGGTAACTGCTAGTTTTGAATATAAATATCTTGTAGTTGAGTATGTAGTGAGAACAATAAACCAAGTGTTTGTCACTAAGTACGATGTAACTATTGTTCTGTTGCCTGTGACTTCGTTTGCATGCGAATTCAAAACCTTCCCTTGGGAACAATAATTTTTTTCGTATATCAAAACCAATGTGCTATTCCAGATTATTTATTTATTTAAACTTCCTGCAAATACATATGCATAAGGGGGACTTAATGCCGTAGGCATTTTCTACCAGTCAACCTTTGGGTGATGCAGAGATGTGTGTGGCAGGTGTGTATTTAAGTCATGAGATAAAAATATTAAGTGAATAATATATAATCTATCTCTGTGCTAAATGTCATCCAGATCCGTTCAGCCTTTCTGGCATGATTGATTAACAAATATTCATCCATCATAACTCTCGAATTTATAATAGTTATAAGATAATGGCGTGAATGAGGTCTAGCAGCAGTGTCAAATTTGGTAAAAATATAAATGCATGATAAATGTATTTAATGGATTGAAAAAATTGTACCAAAATATAGTAAATATTGTAATTATAATTGCACCATCTATGATAGTCACCCGAACTAATATTTGGATAATTAGTATATACATTAAAGTACAGTGGTATGGCGCAGAATCAAGAGATGGTGTAAATTATATCAAAATCAACTTGCAATCAGCATTTTTCGTTGCGCTAACCCTTTTTGCCGTCTAGCCCCAATCCGCCGAGCGTCGGAAGTATAACGTGCAGTTGGAACTTCGTTCCAATTAAATTTGTGTAATTAAAATTGTCGTAAAAATTTATGCCACTGCATCAAATCAGTATCAATTTTTAGCCAAACAAATCATTATAGCCTGGTTATTACTTACTTATGAGCTGTTCTTCCTTCACAAGCCTTAAACAATTCCTCATCTGTCATCTTAAATACATCTTTCTTTTCTTCTTCACCTTCCGACTCTGATTCTCTTACTTTCTCAACCTTACTACCTCCATTAGTCAACACTGCAGTTCTAACAAAGTATTCAGAATATTGTTCTTCATTTTCTACTTCTTTGCTCTTCTGTTTCAGTTTCCATGTATTGTTAGTTATGTGAAATTCATCTTTTGTTTTGATTTTTTTTGTTTTCCCATTTTTTTCTTGGACCTGAAATTATTATTATTTTAATTTACAATAAATTTAAATAATGAATTGTTTGAATTACATTTTAAGATCAGACAGAGCAGGTAAAATACCACAATGTCTCTGCAGATGTTTTCCCAAATGGCTACAGAATATGATATTTCAAAAAATAATATATAGGTTGATTTGAAAACCTCATCAGTTTTTTCGTTGGTTAAAAAGGACATTAAAAAGTTTTTTTTTAATGTTAGCAACACACATTTGACAACCCCAGTGTTGCAAATGCCAATAGGCCATGATGAGCATATATTATGTATGGACTAAAAGGTGGTTTACAGCAATGATAATAAACTGCTTAAATTCTCAAACTTAGCGCTTGTGACAAAAACCAGTTTGTATGACTTTTGTAGGACTTTTAGATGCATATGAAAATCATAGATTTGGTACTGCCTGAAGGTATGTTGATTACAGTAATTGACATACCTTCAGGCAGTACCAAATAGAACACTAATGTTTGATACTCCCTAGCACTTTAGCACATAATTGTTGTTTTAAAATAAAACTCTATAACTTGGCAATGACTAAGTTATTTTAAGTTTTTCTTAAAGGCTTCTTATTTTAAACTCAGATTTTAATAAGTGTCACTCTATGATCATAACAATCAAGTTGTTTGATTTAATTTCACAGTTCACCTCAACATTTGCAGCAGCTTTATCATACAGAGCACTCCACCAGTGTTCGTTGAATTCTGATGCAGGATCATGACCGATGCCAGCAGCACTGCGCTTCAACTTCGGCTTCAGAGCTTTTGATATACCATTCTCGTGTTTTCCCAAGCCTTTGCCTGAAAAAAAAATTTATTGTCTATGAATATAAAAAAAAAATATGTGACAAAAATCTGTTTACCCTGTATTAAATGTAAGTTGATGTGCATCAATTGTGTTTTGCTTCTCGAAACACAGACTTGAAGTACATATAAACACAGATAATATATATTATAGTGGTTTTTCTACTGCAAAAGGCAAAGAGAAGGTTATGAAATACTCGAGGCATCAGATTTAATTTATCAAATCACAATAATCAATCTCATTTTATACACTTATCCAGTAAAAGAAAAGGGAACAAATTATTTTGTTTGTTTGTTGTTCCCGCGTTTTTAGCATTATCACCATGATAGTTTGAGTACTTTTGTAGTTTTCTACAAGACGGGTATAAAGCCCAATAGTTGCATTGCGTTTAAAATTTCTAACTTACCTATAAACTTAAATATTAATAAATATTGTAAGACATACCATCGGTCCAGCCATATTTTTCCAATTGTTTGCGCGCAAAATCCATGTCGCGTCAGCCAAAGCCTTAACACATACACATTAAGAATAAGAAACTTATATCAGCAACTTATCATTTTCAAAATATAACCTCAAAGTTCAATCGCAACACGCTCTGTCGTGAGCTGACACAAATTGTCAAATAAAACTCGTCTGAAATTTCAACACTATTTGAATATTAATCTTTTGGATTTTTATTATATAAAGCGGTGGCCATAATCGGAGTGGGTATAACTCAGAAACTCTTTAACTTAAACTTTTGATTATTTAAATGTCAATAAAAACAATAATCATATTAAGTATGCTCAATTACTTGGTTTTCATTCAATTCTGTGCTTTTAATTTTCATTAAGGTCAACTCCCAAATACTTTTAGAACGATTGTCATGTCTAGGCTGTTCCCACTGGATTGTGCTCGCCTCTATGTGCATTTAGAACTTAGTGGTGTGTGTTAACTATTACTGTACTATACTTACAATTTATGAAGATTATATTTTAATAACGTTTTACTAATTTAGTAATAAATAACGTATTACTTAAGTTGACCGGGAGAGCAGAACACGTGTAGAAGACGATACGACATTTTTATCGTAACTTGTTCGTGGGAGAGCCATGCTTCGGCACGTATGGGCCGGCTCGACCGGAGTGATACCACGGCCTCACAGAAAACCGGCAGTGAAGCCATATTGCATTGCTTTTCACCGAGTGAGTGAGGTCACCGGTGGCCCTAACCCTTCCCTCTTCCCTACTCCCACCTTAAAGGACGGCAACGTACAGATGTGTCTGCCTCCAGTACCGTCAACAGGCGGGCAAGGTCTGCGCCTGGACGCACACATCGGCATAAATGTACCGACAACAGAAACCCTTGTGGTTAAAAAAAACCGTAAGGGTATTTACGTAAAATAAAATTAAGAACAAAAAAAAATAAAAAAACACTCTTTTATTACCTGTTAATAAAAATAACTAAAAAGTTAAAAAAATAAATAAAAGCGTGTTACATTTTGACGGCAAGAGAAATAAAGAAGGTGTAACGCGCTTTTATTATTATAACAACAAGTTATAAAAGCGTGTTTTTTTTAATTTTTTTTTGTTTAAACGGTTTTTTTATATATTTATAAATATTTTTTTCTTTATTTTATTTTTAACGTTTTAGTATTTATGATTCAGGATTTACTATGAATCAAACGAGTCCAAACTCGATGGGGTTGCGTCGTTTCATTACAGCGTTCCTATGGCCACCTTTCAGCTCCATCATCAGATCAGCTCCATGTTATCATAATATTGCATTATCACGCGATATACATGCGTGCAAAATTTCAGCTCAATCCGAAACCCGGAAGTGTCAAATTTAATTTGCAAGATTTGATGACAAACATCGGGACAGGTGAAACTAAATAAAAGCTTGTAAAAAATGGTAGCCTAACTTCGTCCACAAAATTACTGAGCTCAGAATTAGCCTTATAATATCAATGCTTTAATCTGAACAGAAATTTAAATACCTAACCTTTTAACAAATATAAAATTAAGAACTGTCAACTTTGATGGAACTTTTTTAATTGACCTTAATGCTGTAAATAAATTCTCACTTTGTTTGGCCTCTATCCCTTAGTTCAAACTAGTGGAATCCGGTTTACGTCAACAGAATCCGGATATATCCTTAAATATTGTCTGACGCGCAATCTAAGTATTATGGGGTCATTTATTCATTTACCCATTTGTTTGACTCTGAAGTACCATAAAAGGCAGTGCTATGTACCAATGCTTGGAAAGGCTTATCTCTTGAAAAACCACAGATCGATCAAACCTATTCTTGCAGTAATAGTGGACGAGGAGACTTTAAAGCTTGGAAAGAGACTTCAGTTATTAAATAAATCTTTCATGCCTGTCAAGTGGAGAAGTTTGTTGGGTTTGGAATATTGTAGTTACTGTCAACTCTAAAAGTAGATGACCACACATCCACATTGCTAAAACTCATGTGCACCGACACCGTTGAAGAGGGACTTCGGCACGTATGGGCCGGCTCGATCGGAGTGATACCACGGCCTCACAGAAAACCGGCTTGTGACTCTTGAGTTGCAGGTGCCTATGGGCGGCGGTAGTCATTTACTATCAGGTGACCCGTCTGCTCGTTTGCCCCCTATAATTAATTGCCGCTTAAATTAAACCACCCAATAATTGTAACAACTATTTATTTATGTAATAACAATATAAAAATATGTGATAGAGTAAAAATAATATAGGTAAATAATTATTTCATAAATTCGTAACACATGAATAGGAATGTACAACATACTTGTATAATTAAAATTAATTTTTCTTTTACTTTTTCAATAAAACATCATCCAGATCTTCTATAGTCGATTCATTCCCGCTGAAAAAAAGACAAAAAAAATGTCACTGCATATTTTGAACGAATTCACGTTTTATAATTCCTTCCATTTTTTTTAAGTGAAAACCTATCTAGGCAAAAGCACTGAACTCTAGTAACCGTCACGCCCACATTCATATTTACCGATGTGTGTGTATACAGCATAGTATACAAGGTGTAAGTGACGCCGTACCGAATCCTGAAATAGTGTATTCAGACCATCATTCTGAGTGGAAAATCATTGGAAATTTCTGCCGGAAAATACATAATTTTTTTTTTGCTTAATTGATATCACAATGAGTAAACAGAACATTTTACCGAAAAAAAATCAGTGTATACCCCATACGGCCAAAAATTGCAATGTAAAACATTTATGCAATCAGCTGCTTCGACGGCGCCGTGCGCTGAAGGTCATTCACCGTACCGCACAGTACGCGTGTTACCTTACATTGCGTAGTTCAAAATCAAAATATTCACTGTGAATCCTTAATCTCGCATTTTTATGATGAACTGACTTTTTCATTGTGATAAGTATATAAAGAAAAACATTTTTGTAAGTTATTCGCGACGGTGATACTTACACGCTGTATATATGAGTGTAAGTTATGTGTTCACTTCTGACGTGCAGTCCTACGACCGACAGTTTTTTATTCGCTAAAGGAGTAGGCGTTTGTCTTCACACTCACCTGAAGGAAAGTGACGATGAAGACGAAGATGTTACACGCAGAGAAACCTATTTACTCTACTCTTGAACGTTCCAGGATTACAGTTTAGCAAAGACAAGCATACCTACCTACGTTGGGAACATTGGTAGCTTGTAGTAGGCTACAGTAATCACTAAGTGCTTCAAATATTGACTGGCCTGTTGGCCTAGTGGTTAGTGACCCTAACTGCTACGCCATAGGTCGTGTCGTTCAATTCCCACCCGAGTCTGGTTGTCCGTTGTTTGAATATTTGTAAAGTCCCCCGCGACACAGGAGTCATTCCTAATGCGGGAGTTGTTTTTATAAAACAAAAAATACAAAAAGAAAACAAAATATCAGTGACACCTTAGATTATAATGGGTGTAAGGAACGGCCTGCCGAATCTTGAAATAGTAGATTCAGATCTTTTTCATGATTTCATGATTTTCTGATTCATTCTGAGTGGAAAATCATTGGAATTTTCTGCCGGAAAACTCATATATTTTTTTATATCTTTTTTGAAAAAAAAAATCAGATACCTAAATAAGCAGGGTTTGGCCTGTGCTAGTGCTGTCAGTATTCTTATTTTTAACGTCGTCAAGACTTAGGTTTAAACCGGTATTTAACCAAAAATATGTACGATTGGGAAAAAAGTGATGAAATATGCAATAACGATGTAATTAAGGAGCTAAATGCATTTTGGAATAATAATGACCACGTACGATTAATTACTTTACTTTATTGTGATATGCTGCTTGTACCAGTATCAATGCATTTGCAAATGTGTTAGATGTCCAAGTGCTTTTATATATCAACTACACTAAGACGTCTACAGTTTTAAAATGTCATATGTTTCGATCTAGTGGGGCCACTCGAGCTAGACCGAAAAAACTAGTGGCAATGCTTTGTTTGTTCAATGTACCTCACGAATTTATTAAAAAGATTCAATGTAGAAAAAACCGCGAAAAATCGTTCATAACAATGGTGTACTTTTTCTGAACGTATGAATTCAAATTACAAAGGGCCCTGCTGGGTTAATACATGAATTGAGAGGTACATTGGCACAAGCTACGATCAGTATTATTTTTATGTATTCGGAGCGTAATACAACGGAGGGCCCCGCTGGATGGATCAGGCGATTAATTGTAATTTCTATCAAAATAGTTGAGGTATATTGAATCTTGTTAATAAATTCGTGAGGTACATTGAACAAACAAAGCATTGCCACTAGTTTTTTCGGTCTAGCTCGAGTGGCCCCGCTAGATCGATACACATTAAAATGTCTAATTGATCACAATGTCTACATCATCAAAGGTCAATAATTTAATATATACCCTCACCTACATAAAAATAATGAAAGCAAATTCGATGTTTTTAAATTTTAGAATATACCTATTAGTGATGTAACGAATATTCGCATTCGCATGATTTTTGACATTCGCATTCGCATTCGCAAAAAAGATGCGAATGTTTGGCGAATGTGTTAGACAAACGAAAAATACATTATTTGTGGTAATTCATCTGCTAACGTTTATATATTTTTAGTTATATTAGAATAAATAATAATGGAACGGTCTTGAGTAGATTTACTAAATGGAAAACACTTTCTCTTTTGTTTTTGTTACTTTAATTAAAATATTAACGAAACTAAAAAAAATATATATATTTATAATATCATAATATCTTTATAGAAAATGACTTGAGAAACGACTTCAAATACATATACAATAATTACATATACACTGAGAGCCACAATTAACCGGCCACCTATTACATGTTGAATCCTTCAAAACTCCTTTATAATTTAATTGTTTTTGATAAAATACTAAATTAAGTTAACCCTTTACAAAAAACATCGAACAGGAGTCAAATATAAAATGGTTTATTTAAAATAAAAATACATTTTAAAAATATGCAAAAAATGTGAAATTAGTTTCCTACTCAATAGTTGCAGCTATCAGCTCTCTGATGGTCGTAAGAGCTGGTCTACGGTTTCGAGTACGGTTTTTGAGATTGTCCCAGACCTGTTCGATTGGAAAGGTCAGGACTATGAGCTGGCCACCGTAATTACTGAATATTGACCTCGTCAAGGTATTTAGTGATAGCTCTCGGGGTGTCTTGTCGTCATCGCCAATAAATGGTGCAAATTGAACCACATTATATTCTAAGACTTCTTCCAGGTACCTGTGAGCATTAGCACTGCCTCTGTCAAAGATGTCTAACTCCATACAAGCGTCATAAGAAATGCCACCCCACACCATTATTGAACTCCTAACGTAGTCCACTTTTCCGACCACAGCGCATCCAGCAAACCTTTCACCACGGCATCTATATACGCGCTGATGTCAAACAGGACCACGTAAAGCAATTCTTAATTCGTCTGAGAAGAGAGCTGCCTTAAGTTCATCCGTTGTTCAATTTAAATGTTCTCAGGAAAACTGAAGTCTCGCTCTTTTGTAAGCTCTGGTAAGTTGTAGAACTTGAGGTGGTCGACATGCTCTCAAATCCTTTTGTGCTAACATTTGGTTATTGTTTCTATACCTACACTCACATCTCGTACTTGAGGTACAAGCAACGACGTGCCTCAGAAGCTGACATTAACTAATTTCAAAGAAAGTTTGAGACATTACTTTCTGATATACACCTACTACGATCTTGTCCAGGCCTTCTTGTACAGGAACTGGTCTTTCTGTAATGTCGGATAGCATCTTGTATAATGGTTCACTCATATCAAAGCATCCGTCCAATCAGACGCTGGCAGCGTTTGCTAGTGCCACTGTCCTTGTTTCTCAGGCTATCCTGAGTGGCATTTTATTGATGAAAAGGAAACTACGGCAACCCCAAACCTTCATCTTAGCCAATAAAAAAAATGACAACGTTACAAAACAAATTTACTGTTACGCAAAACGGGTGTCGGGGATCTTAAAGTTCAACTAAACAGACTAATTGTGCGACAAAAACGTAAAAAATTAGACAAAATACGGGTATAATAATTTTATTTATTGCAGAACTACCTAGTTAAACAAATACACCTAGTAATCTTAACATACGTTATCGTAAACCATCGGCAGCAATTTTAAAGGTTAAACGGAGACGGTTAAATGTGCCTCTGAGTGTATTATTATAATATATTAGTTGGTTTGTACTTACTGTACCTTTTAAAAAAAATCATTTTAAATAAAGAAATAAAAAATAATCCAGTCAATTAAGATAGGAAAAAGGGTCAAACTCCGAATGAGAGATAATAAGCTGAAAACTCGTATAAACTGTTATTTTGGCATTCTAAATGTTGTCTCAAAAGTCTCATAAAACTCGTGTCTACGTCTTCAGATATTCAAGGTTTTTCCAAGAAAGATATAAAATTTTATCCAAATCGTTAGAGCCTTTTTCGAGATACGCAAATTTGTTGGCCTTGCATTATTGCTTGCCGAGCTCTATTGCAAAAATGATTAAATGCATGAAAAATTTTCAAACAACATTTGTAGAGAATTTTATGCTTTGCAGTTTTATAATAGATTTCAACATCTTTTGAGCCATAGAAAGCAAAATGTTTGCAAAAAAAAACATTTTTATGACCATTGACCTTGAACATCTGAAGATACGCACATGAAATTTTATAAAACTTTTGAGACAACATTTAGGATGCCAAAATACCAGTTTATACGAGTTTTCAGCTTATTATCTCTCATTCCCAGGTGAATTTGATTATTTAACCAAACCAAAACAAAAGGCTGCTCGTTAACTGCCAAGAAAAAACCATTCACTGTGGCCCCACAGTTGCAAGACATCCATGTTCATTTCATCTTAGAGAGTATTTAGATCCTCGGTGTGGACATTTCATGCCCACACCGAGGATCCTAAATTTCGATGTCACCTAGAAAGCAAGGCCAAGCTGGCATCCAAAAAGCTCAGTGTGCTTAATAGAGCGAAGAGGTACTTCATCCCGGGGCAAAGACTTCTATTATAAATCACAAGTTCGTCTCCATGTGGAGAACAGCTGTCAACTCTGAGCGGGAGAGTACCTGGATACCACCTCGGATCTTTGGACTCGTTTCAAAGACATGCTGTGTGAATCGTCGACGATCCTAAACTCACAAGAGACATTGAGCCCGCTAATTATACACATTCTTTCCACTAATTAAAGATAATGAAATATAAATGCAAAAACAAACTGAGGTGTGTAAAGCAGTCTAGCGTTACTAAAAACTCTTTCAGTGGTACACTTGTTGGTGGTTGGTGGAGTAACCAAATATTTTCAGGTCATTCTCTTTGTAACCATCCATCACAGACGATGCTGAAATTAGCGAGTTGTTCGGAGCGGCCGATTCGCAAAAAGTGGTTCTCAACCTTAAAAATTCAATGAAAAAACGTCTAAAAAATAGTTACAATTTATTTAAACAGTTTAATGTACTATAATAAAAGTGTAAGAGCCGTGTAACAACTGAACACCTTTCTAAAAAAAAATATGAACAAATTAGACAGATTTTTCACATCGATAACTGGGCTGACTACGCAATAAAATATTTAAATTAAAAAAACTAAGGGTGTTCAATCTACGAAATTTTGTCAGGTACCTATTAATGACTTTATTAATTAGTGTGCAAAGTTTCAGCAAATGAACACCTTCCAAACAAATGTTATAAACAAATTAAGTTGCTTTTCCACATCCCTGCGTAGGCTAAATACGCAGTAAAATGACTATAGTTCAAGAACTAAGGGTGTTCAATCTACGAAATTTTGTCAGGTACTTATTGATAAATTTATTAATTAGTGTGCAAAGTTTCAGCAAATGAACACCTTCCAAACTAATGTTATAAACAACTTAAGTTGCTATTCTACGTCCCTGCGTAGGCTAAATGCGCAGTAACATGACTATAGTTCAAGAACTAAGGATGTTCAATCTACGAAATTTTGTCTCTCTTTAGTTGAAAAGTCAATATTCGCATTCGCATTCGCGAATACTAGAAATAAATATTCGCGACATTCGTTACATCACTAACACCTATCCACTTATAAAATAAAAAGTTCACTGCATAAAAAGGTCTAGGTACTGAATAAAAATGTCCACAGAATGAAAATGTCCACGGAATGAAAATGTCCACTAAATAAAAATGTCTACTGAATGAAAATATGCGCTAAATAAAAATGTCCAATGGTAAAAATGTTCACTGGATTAAAATGTCAAGTTGAAGTAGACAATTTAGTTTCTGTCTGCTTTGATAAAATGTATTTTCTGATACAGTGGACATTTTGGAACGATACACGTAAACTAAATGCAAAAACTACATACTCTTAATCCTTAGCCTTCATAACCTCATACTGATATTGATAGTTAGGATCTCTTTTTGACCTTTCTAAGTACTGTTTTCCATGAGGCCCTGCGGATGAGTAGCTGTCCATCATTGGTAACTTTAATAGCTCCGGTTTGAACTTTCGCAGGAAATAGACCCAGCACTGTACTTGTTCATCCGTTTCTTGACTGAAAAGAAAACTTTGAATTAATAATTTATCTACAATAAAAATGTTTGTATATAGGTACAAGTAGCAGTAGGTAACTACATGTTTGACATGGACAGAAAACGAAAAAACGTTTTATTTATTCTTTTTTTATTGGTCATAGTAACTTAATATTTTAAAGACGGGCAGCGGTGTGCTCATCATAAATCGTGTTCGAAATAAAGTTCATAAATTTGGAGCTTTGTCTCATAGCAGCCGTGGCCGAGTGGTTAAGGCGTCTGACTCGAAATCAGATTCCCTCTGGGAGCGTAGGTTCGAATCCTACCGGCTGCGAATATTTTATATTTATATATTAACCAGCAAACCAGTCTACATTCAGCCAGTGCTAAAAATTTAAGCTAAAACTTTGTGAAATGCACCCGAGTTTTTTTAGTTCTCAGATAAATCTCAGTATTTATCTATCTATATGTAACTTATTATCATATCAAGAGTCAGTTCAGTGATTCTAGTATTAGGCTCAAAAAACATGAACGTACTAATCCTTTAAAATCATGATATTCTGTGGCTCTCTCTCATAATAATTTGGATGGTCCTCCAATATGTCCAGTGCGCATAGCATGTCGTCATCTACGTCGTACACTTCACCTGTAACAAGACACACATCATAAAATTTAAAGACATACTCATTATTTGTGGGAGAGCCATGCTTCGGCACGTATGGGCTGGCTCGACCGGAGCGATACCACGGCTTCACAGAAAACCGGCAGTGAAGCAATGATGTTTCGCCGAGTGAGTGAGGTTACCGGAGCCCCTAAACCTTCCCTCTCCCCTCCTTCCTCCCTTCCCGTACTCCCACCGTAAACGCCGGCAACGCACTTGTGACTCTTGAGTCGCAGGTGCCCATGGGCGGCGGTAGTCACCCGTCTGCTCGTTTGCCGCCTATCCCATAAAAAAACAAGTGTGAGTCTAACTCGCGCATCGAAGGTTCCGTTAGCAAACAAACTTGTATGTATATAGATAGTACTCGTACATTATCTCGAAAATCAATTATTGCAGATGTTTGCCTTGTTTTTTTTTAAAAATTACCGACATTTGGCTTTTTTTCTTTCGTTGTGCTGTTAGCCCTTGCTTCTTACTAAATTGCATGATTCTAGGTCAATGGGAAATATACCCTATAGATTTTGATTTACATGCAAAATGTTTAATTTTGAACAAATCTAAGGTTTAAATGGTAGTATTTTTTTATTGCGTTGACTTAGTAGCTTTATTTTTTACAACTCCATGGGACCGCAGATGTAAGTATTTGGTATTTATTTCAACTTCATTCGTCCACAGGATCCTGAGAAAAAGGGTCTTGACAGACGGACAGACGAACAACATAGTGATCCTATGGAGGTTCCTTTTTATCCTTTTGAGGAACGGAACCCTAATAATACTCATTAGCAGCCAGGGCTTGTTTATTCGAGACGAATATGTTTGCGCCGCGACCACGTAATGGAACCTTAATGAACCATGGAATGGAATTTGTCGCAGTTTGTTGCCTAGTAAATAGAATCCACATTCACCATTTTAATAACATGAAACCCCACGTTTATCAAAGTCTTATTTTACACTAACAGGTGGTTGAAAGTGTTCCCTTAGTACTTGGAGAGGCCAAATCTGACGAAACTCAAAACTGAGAGTGGTAAAACAGCCACCTTAAAGTTTGAGCTTCTCGACGAGATCGAGAAGTTTTATGGACGATGGATAAGCTGTACGCATCACGAATGATAGAACGAGACTCAGTGATGATAAACAGGGAGCTCCATTAATGAGCCATTACAGCGAGGAGATACCTGAAAGCAGTAGAAGCAGCTAAAGAAAAATAGGGGACACCTGGGTATCCTGGGGAAGATGGAATTATACTGGAATTACACTAACGTTTTTGTTTTGGCTGCCAGGTCATCGTAGTGATGAGCAGACGTCGAAATCGCCGGCCCGCCAAGGGTCATATATTTACATAAATTTTTCTCCACACAGTCGTATAGAAAGATGGTTGCTGCTCAGAGTTAGACCCATTGTGCATTGGTGGTGGCTGACCGACTGACTGACTAGAAGAGCATTGTTCTCTGTTTAACATCACCTCACCAATGTGGAAAAACTCTTGCTATTACGCGAGCGTATGCCTTCATACACTGGTGTCTATCGTTCTCCTAGTATGTACTCTATTATAATAACAATAAATATTAAAGTCTGCCAATAAAATTCATGCCCAATTTTTCCCCTGCAAGTTGCAGTGCAGTGCAACCAATTCAATTAAAAAACAATGATTGAAATCGGTTCACAAATCGCGAAGATATTGCTTAACATACACACATAAAAATCTGTCGATTTGAGAATTTCTTAGAAGTCGGTTAAAAACAGATTATTTGAGTACCTACTATGAAAGGAATGCAACTTACCTTTAACAATGTGACCATTTCCAGGGTCTTTCAACAAGAATGGTATGTTATATCGGGTGGCTATAATTAGTGGATACTTGGTGACTGTGGCACCCTCTGCGAAAAATGCGCTCTCTCCATTCTCTTTATTAGTTAACCAATGATGGTTCGGTTCATTACGTTTCAATGTGCCATAGACAAAAACTTTGTGAAACATCTGAAATTAGAAATTAATTTTATCTTTACCCATTTTGTCCTTTCGTGGTGGTGGGTAGTAACATGTTCATTAATATGGGTCCTGGTGTCCTTTTATCTGTTTCTGATTTGGATGGTTTGACCAACAGTCTAAGTAGTATGGATGGGGATTTTACTACTCAGAGTAGAGATGAGGATGCAATAGGCGAAGTGCAATACGAAAGCTGGAACCTAATGTACAACCTGAGGTGCAATGAGGGTTTGTTTTGCTTCGCAGAATGTGAACTCAATAAAAACATTACTCTCCACCAGCAGTCAGGCAAAAACGTATACTTAGCGAGTATTTTGCAAAATGGTTGACGGGCCTGTTGGTCTAGTAGTTAGTCACTAGACTAGGCCTGACATCACTTCAATTGCCGAGGCCGGACACAAACTTAAAAAATCCCGGACACATGGTTGAAATCGAGATTCTTTCACGGAGACCTTAAAAAAACGCCAATTCCATTTAAATTTTTAGCTTGTTAACTATTCATCTAACAATTAGAATTGTCTCATGGCACATAGTGTTCGGGTTTTACCCGGACACTTTTTGAAAGCCCCGCCCAGACGCTCCCCGGACGCCTTCTAAACTAGGACAAATCCGGGGGAAACCCGGACGGATGGCAGCCCTACACTAGAACAACAGGCCCATCAATCATTTATATGGTTTTATTTATTTATTATTGTTTAAGTGCTTAGTGCCACCTCGACCATTTCTGGTCTTTTGTAGCGCACTTTACAGTTCACTGCTCAGACTTATGGCTTCGAGAAACCTCCAGATCCTTTCAGCAGTGATTGTTTGTATTTCCTGCGGTTGCATGATGTGCAACCCTAGGTTAATACTTCGGTGCCGCATTAGTGGGCCACAAGAGCATAGAATATGCGTTGCAGTTTCCTCTGCCTCTTGACAAAATCTGCATATTGTGTTCTCGCCCAATTTTAGGGTGAACATATGTTTGTTCAGTTTGCAGTGTCCGCTTAGGACTCTTGTTACTGCACAGGTTTTGTATCTTTTGAGCTCTAAAAGTTCGTTGGATACTTTAATATCATAGCCCTTTATAAAGGCTTTCGAGTGTCTTAGACCAGTCGTGGTCTTCCATCTCTTAATAGCCAATGATGTATATTGGGCGTTTATGATTGAATATGCTCGCTGTTTGCTGATGCCACAGAATGGTTCTGCGCTATGCTGTCGGTTTTCTGCACCGGCTTTGGCGAGTTCATCGGCTTTCTCGTTGCCATCGATTCCTGAATGGCCTGGTACCCATCTTAATGTAATTTCGTTTGATTGCCCCAGTGTGTTCAGGTTTTCCTTGCAATTTTGAATTAGCTTTGAGAACTTATATGGTTAGTGATCTTGACTGCTGAGTCAGAGGGTAAATAATTGTGTGATGAGCATGATCATTTGTTCCGAGTCTGGGTGTAATTTATCTATGATGTGTATGTATTTAGAAATATATAAGTATATTTATCAGCAGTCTTGTTATTATAGTACAAGTGTAATTATGGTGCACGCCCTCCGTCGTCGAGATCGTGATGTAGGTTCTTCATCAACCTGCACATTTTCGATATTTAAAAAAAAAATAAAAAATATCGAAAATGTGCGGGTCGATGAAGAACTTTCATCCACCTGCGATCTCGACGACGGAGGGCGTGCACCGCTGAGCCAGTCAGGTCAGGCCAGTGCAACCTGGTCGAAACGTCAGGCAATTCAGAGGTATGTAATACCTTTTCGTGATCGCGTTAATTCCTTAAACACATAATTATAACATGGAACGCGAAAGTGTCTCAAGTTATTATTGGTTCGTGTACCATTTACTCAATTCATAGAATAAAAAGTCAAACTTTGAAAGCCAACACCGGTAATGTTTATACAATTGCATAAATTTGACAAAATCCACCCTAATATTATAATTAATTCTCCTTGGTCTTCAATAGGAAAAGTAAATTCGATAAATAGACTAATCTATACCAAGGATGTTGCGGATATTCGCATCCGCAATCCGTAATTGCGGAGCTTCCGCAAAGATCCGATGAGTTCATTATTGTGTATTAGGGATGCTGCGGATATCGGCATCCGCATTCGCTAATGCGGAACTTCCGCATCGATGTGGACATCCGCATCCGCGGATACGTGCCTTCGAAAATCCGCATCTGCATCCGTATCCGCGGATGTCAAATATTCTGCATCTGCAACATCCCTAATCTACACATGGTTTGAACTGATAAGCACTAGGATAATATTCTTTAGAAAACCAAAGGTATACTTACTTGAACAGCTTTGTTCTTTGTAATGTGAGATGTGAGATGAAGATGTGAAAAATATACTTTTGTTAGAAAGACTTCTAACAAAAGTATATTTTTACTTCAATGAAGTGCCTCAACTACTAAAATTTCATGTGAGATGATAATTATTTTACAATTCTTAAGAACTCTTACTAAGCATTAACAAATGAGTTTATAGTGGCTTTAGTATGAGTTTTGCAGTACTACAGTACTGTTTTACTTAAAAAAATACTGCAGTTCATGTGTTTCAAAGTTAATAATGTTAAAGATTTTTTTTGTTATAGGGAGCAAACGAACAGATGGGTCATGTGATGGGAAGTGACTACTGGTGCCTGCAACTCAAAAATTACAAGTGTGTTGCTGGCCTTTGAGGTGGTAGTAAGCTCTTTTCTTGGCGATTTGAATGTCGTATCGGTCTAGAAATACCAAATTTGTTCCACAGATTGATAACCACATATGGAAAAATGTCAATTAAATTTTTAAATAGGTCTCAACAGCTTGGCAAGTAAAAAAAATAAGCAGTCATGGGACTGCCGACAGAAGTGAAAACTTAAACAAAATGACGAACTTAAATTGTCACATGAGCAGGTTGGTGACATTAATTAATAAGGAGCTGAGAGAACTCAATGTTTAGATTAACACCCTCTAGTGGATCTATCTATGTATTATTAGCGTGACGGTCACGAGTTCTGTGCTTTTTCCCCATAGCAAAAGTGCATAAACATGCCTTAAGAAGTTTTCACTTCAAAAATTAAATTTTGGTCTATAATCTCTCTGTATATTTTTCTGCTACTAGTACTAACTATTATTTTAATGAGGATTTTAATTTCCAGCCCCTTTGATTGTTATTAGGTAGGTATGGCATGTTTACTTTATTTTTTACAACTGTTAATATAGAGAACAAAAATCTTGGGGTCTGGGTAGGCCTACCATCACTTAAATTGCAGACCCCGGACAAAAACTTACAAAATCCCGGACACATGCGTGAAATCGAGATTCTTTCACGGACACTGATCATGGTGGTCCTCAGTCTTTAGACCTCACTCTAGCTTTCCATCAGGCAGTTTGAGGTCATCCTGACGTGCAACAATAAAAAAAAAAACACCTTAAAATAAAATCCGATCCCATTTAAATTTTTGGTTTGTTAACAATTTATCTAACAATTATAATTGTCCCCTGGCATAAAGTGTCATAAAGAACACTTTTTGAAAACCCCGCCTGGACGCTCCCCGGACTCTAAACTAGGACAAATACAGGGAAACCCGGACGGATGGCAGCCCTAGGTCTGGGTGATGATAATCCTATGATTTGACATCAGCTAAGATAGCAGCTAGAATAATCTTGTCTAGCATTATTACAGAATAGGTAGCTATAGCTCTACAAACCCTATTTATAAAAAAAAAACAAAAGAAAGGCTTTCGTTTTTGAACATGTTCCGTGATTTCAATTAAGTATTGCAGAGTTGCTACTCGTTGCAGACAGATCAATTATTGTAGTTTAATGTATTATGGTGTATTAAGAATATTCTATCTATCTATCTACCATTTAAAGCTTTAACGAGGTTGCCAATGAGCAAATAAGTATCCTGGCCATTAAACAGTACAAATTTTTTACACAGTATAGTCAAAGAAAGTGTTCTTCAGTGTTAACGATGGTTGTATAATCCTAACTACAAAACCTATCACTATTATGGCAGTAAGCAAACTTGTACTCTATTCTAAACTGCAGCAAATTTTGCCACAACTATTCCTGTTATTTAAGATTTTCTTACAGATGTAGCTCTCGTGGCTCCATATTCTAGAGTTTTAGGAACAAGTAAAGAGGTTAAAATTCCCAACATTTCTTATTACACTTCATCAAATTTTTAATAAAAATAATACTTTCCTTTATTTACAAAACCCCGCCTGCCACAAAGATTGAAAGTTTTTTTTGATTAATGTCAATTAGACAAATTCATTGCCATATGTGACGGAACAGCTGATAAATTACTATAATAATAGTCGAATAGTGTTGTATCGAGGATCGTATTTCAAGTACGATGCAGAAAGAACGGCGTGTTTATAAACCCAAAATATGTGAATGAGAATAAAATTTGTAAACAAAACATCAAAAATAATGTTAAAACAGATAATTTCTTTGTTCTATAATTCAATTCATATAGATGAAACTGAACTGGTCTGAAGGAGTTTTAAACATTTTCTTCAGCTGTTTCTTGTTTTATTTACTAATAAATTGAAAATGTGTATATTAGGACTATTCCCACAAATGTTCACATTTTTGTGACTCCTGTAAACCAGGATCAACAGTAAGCATGTTGCAAAGTACATAGCTGCAGGTCTTTACAGCTGCCGACGACACACTCGTGAGCCGACGACACACTCGTGACGGCACGTGGACGAACATACCGCGAAGCGACCATAAAAGCCACGGCCGGGGTCGCTCAAGTCGTTGGTAGGATTCGGCGGCTGGGTCTCGAGGTGGCCCTACATAAATCGGAGGCCCTTTGTTTCCATGGGCCTCGGAAGAGGCCTCCAGCGGGATCCAGCATTATCGTAGGAGGTGTTCGCATCGGCGTCGAGTCTTCGATGAGATACCTAGGGCTCACACTCGACAGTCGATGGGATTTCGGTTATCATTTCCGGAATCTGGCCCCCAAGCTCATTAGGACGGCGGCTGCACTCTCGCGGTTGCTGCCAAACTTAGGAGGGCCCGACGCCTCCTGTAGGAGACTCTATTATTCTACTACTACTACTCTAGGATTCCGCCGCCTTGTTTTGCGAGGAGGTGATGTTGGCTAAAGAGGCGGCGGAACGGCAACGGGAGAGGACAAGTACTCTCCCATCCCGCAGAAGACGCACCAGGCGCCGGAGAGCGCAAAATGATCTCCGGCCTCCATGAGCGCTGGCCTGGGGGTAACGGGTCGGGCTGACCGTTACCCTTGCAGAAGCAGGCCCGAGACGGTGGCGCGACGTGTTCCACGCGCACCTCTCTGATCTGGAGGGGGGTTAGGCCCCCCATGATGTGGTCGCCTGCTGAAGGCGGCCAAGGTCTGCAGGGGTTCCCGGAGGACTCCTTCCTAGGGTATACCCGGGTTCCCCTGCAATAGACCCACTTGTGACGGAACACCGTGTGGTTTTAGTCGGTTCAATTCCGACATACCACTTTACCGTTAGCTCCGGTGAGGTGATGACCCGTGGGGGTTTCCACACGATAAAAAAAAAAAAAAAAAAAAAGGTCTTTACAGCTGGAGATCATCTCAAAGTACAGATCAAAAACTTCCTATACACTTCTACAGGTTTCTTATAAGTTATAAACTTATAACATAGACACTATAAAAATTACTAGTACGAAATATGAAAAGAAATAGTGGTTAAAAATTGCTTATTTTATACAATTAAGTTGGCAAATGACCGAATGACCCAGGCGATGATCAGTCATTGCTACCTATAAATACATTCAGATTCATTTCCGTACGTAGATTTGCTACAAGTATCGATATAATATGCAGAGACTATTAGTTAGAAATCGATACAAAATCATCAATCATCTATAAAATCGAATCTTATTTATCAAGAATATTGATTAAAAGCACAGCGAAAAAAGCACAGTCTTCTAAATGAATCTTAGTCACACATAAAATTTGCTTTTATTAAAGTTAAGTTTCTCAGAAAAAAAAAATCTGAAAAACCTAGAAATGTCACAACACTCACAGAACGTAACTGGGCAAAGTTCGTATCTGCGTCACAGTATATAAGCAAGAAATGTGAACAACACTAGTTCAGTCGAAAATTTCTCGAAAGGGAAACTGTGTGCCGGCAAGAAATTAATTCATAAAATATCTGAAAGATGTGTTTTATTTACTTGTGACTGTGAATTGGTTTTAACGTGAATTTTGACTATTTTCTAACTGCTAAAAGTTGATCAAAGTTATTCAAGATGAGGTTAGCAGGGGCAATTTTCAGCAATGTTACGAAAATGCTTGACTTTTACTCACAGTTCAATCCTTCGCCGCTGTCTATAAAGCAGTTTATAGATTTTGGTAAGTTATTTTCTAATATAATTAATATTCGAAGTAAATAAGACTGCTTTTGTGCCATGTCAAGATCAGAATTGACCTTTTCTGCATGTTGACCTCAATATTATTGTTTATAATGTTGTACAAAGTAACATTATAATGTGTGTAAATGACTACTTATTTACGTTTGAATGACTTGTATTTCGACATAATATTATTAATTTATGGTTTTTTCTGCGTGTCACTAAATGTCCATTTGCTAATATTTTTTTAATTTGCGCCCATTTAGCAAAGACACACACTTGAAGCCTATTCAATTCTCACTTTTTGTCATATTATCTATAGACGTAATAATAATATATTATTCATTTCCTTCTTATTTAAAAGTACATTATTAAAATTATCATACTATAATATTTACAAGAGTTTAAAAAGAAAATACAGGTATTTTTGCATCAAGCTTCAGATAATGAATGAAAAAGGGGTAGATTCCATTTGTTTTAAGAAACATGACATCATCGGACAGAAGTAGATTTTTTTTTTCTATTTTGAACTGTGGAACATGTAAAAACTTTTATTTCTCAAATTGTTCTACAGGACAAGGTAAATAAGTCCTCTTTGCCTCTAGAAAATAATAATAATTTATTGTTATAGAGACTAATTTGATTGACTTGATTCTCGCATTATGAGAATTTTCCTGTTACTTGAGATTGGCAGTAATGGTTGTAAAACAAAAAAAAAGTAATGATTGTTCGCTACTACACGACCGATTGCTTGTCTTTTTAACCGACGAAAAAAAAGGAGGTTCTTAATTGAACCGTATCAATATTTTAAACATTTAAAATTCAAAAGTGCCGGTAAATGGTGGTCCTCATGCAGGATATTTAACGCCTCAGTAATTAACAGCCCAAAATATTCATTCCTCTTGTCTTCTTTTTCTTCAATGCAGTCAGGACAGTTCACTTCTATCTCTGTTCCTCCGTATCTGTTGTTTCTTCAGGTACATATATTGGTGATGGTTGTTGGTTTTTTCTGAACTGGTGGTAATAGAATGCCTTGAGACTGAGTATCCTCTATATGATCATGAGAGTCCTCCCACTTATTCTTGCCACAAATATCCATTATTTCGATTTGTTTCGATTATCTTACCCAGGCAGATGTTTGATCAATGGTATGACAAAATAATTGTCATTATCAGTATCTCATAGAAGATTTTTGAAAAATATGATTCCCATTTTGTTCTATGCCATGAAACTGTTTTTTTAATTTTTTTTGTAGTTCTATGAAAAAAATAGAACAAAAATGTGTCATTTTGTTCTAAGACGTCATGTTCCATAGATGGGAACTACCCTGAAAAAGTATTTAGTTAAAAATTAAGAATGTCGAATTTAAATTGTAACAAGAGTACACACATAAATAATTCTTTCAAAAAAAAAACCTACTTCAAAACAAAAACTATTCAATATAAGACTTATATGGTTTTCTCATGGATGCCATTGTCAGAACTGGACCAAATTGAAATGGGAGCACACGGGAAGCACCAGCTTTCAAATAAAAAAAGAATCATCAAAATCGGTTCACCCAGTCGAAAGTTCTGAGGTAACAAACATTGAAAAAAAGAACATACTGTCGAATTGAGAACTTCCTCCTTTTTTGAAGTCGGTAAAAAAATAGACAAATACATTTTTATTTTAACATGTGATAAGCTGTTGAATTTGATTAGTTTATCTTAGTTAGTTACAACAACTGTCTAACAATACTTTTGATTATTTATACAATGAATATGCAGAAAAGGAAAAATGTGTTTTTTATCTTAAAGTACTGCTATTGCGACACAAATAGAAATATATATACAAATAATAATAAAATAATAATTACTTATAGATTATATTTAATATAATAGCTGAAGGGTCTAACAAATATACTTTTATATCATAAGTTTGATCTTTCACGCAGTCACCTTTGGGATGGTTCAGCTCAATACCCGTTTGAAGTTTTGGACTCTGATGACCAAAGACCCCATAGGCTTATAAATTACGACATGCTAACGAATAACGACATGCTAATCATACACCCTCGAGCATCCCCATAAAGTCATATTGCGTTTTATAGGATTACTTTTAATATCTGTGATCACTATGTGTGGAATGGGTCACTACCAACATTTCAGAAGCCAAAAATTACTTTGTCTTGTTCGGTGTGTGTGCCGAAACATTATCATAGTGCAACAGGATGCGACTTCTTGGTCGATTTTCCCTAAATTTTTCAAAGACACTGGGCAAACAAATGGTCGTGTACTACTCAGTATTAACTGTCTTTTGTTCTTCAAGTGGGATCGTGCAGACAGGAAACGCCCGGGAGAAAAAAACGCAATCATTTTTTGGCCTACGGTTCTCGTCTGCCTCAATTTTGTTGCTGTCCCCTTCGAACACCCGTACAGAAGACTGTAACTTTCTTTCCGGCATGTAACAATATATCCATGTTTCATCTCTTGTCCCAATGTCATACACATAGAGTTGCCATCTCTAAAAATCAGAAAACCTGACTTACCCGGTTACCCGTTAGAAAAACCGGACTTTTGGGTCCCACGGTCCCACGGACGCACACGAAAAGAAAAAGGATTTTTGACTAAAAGTTCAAATAAAACATATTTTTTATAAGAAAGTTTTAATCGGTAATAACATTTTGATATTTTTCTTTGGCAGAAACCTGCTTTATAAGCTCAAACTCCTTAATAATTATGCGAACCCGGGTAGAGTGAAGTGTGTGTGCCGCTTGCGAAAGAACGATGGAAGTAAGAAAATGAAAAGCCTAACAAAAGCCGGACGCAGTCAAATTGACCCGGACAAGAGGTCAAAAAGCCTAACACTGGCCGGCTTTATCCGGACGGATGGCAACGCTACATACACAGCATTTGAACGTCCGTGATCGTACTTTAACAAAATGATGGCCCTCAATGTGTCCCCAAATGTCCTCGAATCTCCTCATGGGTGATACGCCGGTTTTCTTCAATTAGTTACTTGACAATAACCACATTTTCCTCAGTGATCGCAGTTGAGGGCCGTTCTTCACGAATTTCATCATTGTTCTGCAAAGTGCTCAAATGAGGTGCTTTCCTCCCAACAGCATTTTGAAGACGAGCAGTGCAGTCTTGCGGAGTCAGTGAACTTAAAATCATAAAAAATCATTGCCCTAAAATCTTTTCGCGTTAATTCCATTTTTGCTACGGACGACTTGTGATAAAAAACAATTGACACGCGATTTCCCGCCAATTTTGTTTTTAATCAATGATTGAGTTTCTTATGTTTAAAAAAATATAACATTCGAAATTCAAACATTTATTAGCGGCCAGGAGCGCAGAACTTTCAGCACTTCAGTGTGAAATATGTATTTACTCCGATTAAGTTATTCAACACTCGGAAACCCGTCAATAGAGACCAATATTATTGTAACCGAATCAGGTCGGTCGAGGAAGGTCGAATTAAATATTTATGTTTTAAGCTAAGACTTCTTATTGAGCGATATTATGTCTACATTCAGCAAAACTGTAACATTTACTACTAGAAAAATCGATGGCGTGATTATAGGCAGTAATAACAAAAAAAGTATCTAAGATGATCCGTGTTTTGGAATCTGAAATACAAGATAATATGTTTAGTTTACTTTTATAAATACAGAAACAGATATTTTGTACAGTGCACCATAGGCCATATCATAAAAAGGAATATGTTCCAGGCAACTTTTGGATGCACAGGAGTGCAGTAGTTTATGTGGGTTCTGGTCTCAAAAGACATTTTATATACTGAAGAAAGGGTAATAGGTACATTAAAGTTTTCCGATCATTATACAACCCTTAGATCAAATATACCATAGACACAAAATCTACAAAAATGGCGTCAAATAGTGGCACTCGATATTTCCACATTACTTTGCGTGCATGCATTTAATATGCCATCGTAATAATAAACCAGACCATACAATGAATGTTTCTGTGGATATTATGTTGAATAGCTTGATACAAAATCTGCAATGTATAGCGTCTGTAGTTTATTCGGAGCATAGTAGTCTCGTGGTACGTATTCCACACGCACGCTCGCGAGTGATAAAAGGACAGATACGCAGCTACGTATTTAAAAAATAACCAACTTTTTTAATTATCGTTTGTTACAGTACCATTATAATACTTAAAAAAAATTAAAGCTATGTTAAAAATATTCTTATCGAAATTACGACATTTCATACCTTTTTTGCATTTCTAAAGCATAGTTTTTGCATTTTTCGACTACACCTCGCGACGTTTCGCGAAGCGTCTGATAGCTTAACTGTGCTTACAACTGTATTTAAGCACAGTTTAGTTGGTGCCATTTTTTTAGCGCCGATCAAACATCTATGGTATATTTGATCGAAGATACAACCTTGAGAAATCATTTCTCGACCTACCTATTGATGTCTTTTCTATCCATTGCTTGCGTAACTTGGATTACGTAAAGGTTAGGGATTGTAAAATATACAGCGAATCTTCTGATGTCGTTTGTGTCTTTAAGTAGTTTATTTATTTTTGTTGTGCGAAACGAGTGACGAAACAAATATACATCCTACTAATATTATGAACGTGAAAGTTTGTGAGGATGTATGAATGTTTGTTGCTCTTTCACGCAAAAACTACTTAACCGATTGCGATGAAACTTGGTATGTAGATAGCTGGACACCTGGATTAACATATAGGCTACTTTATATCCCGATATTCCCACGGCAACGGAAACCGCGGGGTGCAACTAGTATTGTATAAAGCGAACGGTAGTAGGGCAGACAGTAGGGCCAGATGTACCCCAAAATGGCCGGTGTCTATGAAAGGATAGATATCCTTGCAGCAAGTGGCGGGCTGTTGTCTCTGCCAATTCCGAAGGGAAAAGACCGTGAATATACGTATGTTTTTTTAGTTAGTTCAGTATTTTTTTTGTAGTTCTCAAACGGATGAACCGATTTGAGTGCGGTTTTTTAATCTGAAAATTGACTTGATTGAGAGTGTTCCAAGATATAATTCAAGAAAATCTTGAAATAAAACTATTTTTAACGGATACTATCGCGATTTATTTGGTGTTATTTTACTATTTACACTGATCCCGACGTTTCAGTTGCTTTTCAGCAGCCATGGTCACGGGTAGACTAAGATGGTGGTCGTCTCATGTAGATAACTTCGATAGGATCCGTTAAAAATAGTTTTATTTCAATGTGTAACATTCGCGTAAACTTTCGACAATATCATCAAGAAAATCTGCTCAGCCGTTCGAAGATCATCAGCTCTTTTGTAATCGTTAAAGGGATTTTCGAGTCTGGGGTATTTTAAATTTATTACGAATGCAACATGTTGCTAGTCACGTAGGCCAACAAAAGCTTTGCCAATGTCCGACCGCACTGTGATAACACTCTGTTTTAGTTATCGCTATTGTATTGTGTTTCTATCTGTTTGTTTATTACAAACATGAAAAGCTAATCAAGGGATTAATGACGCGGTAAGCGACGGGTCAAGCTTTTTGGTAATCTTGGAAATGGTATTGTAAATTGGTTTTTTTTTTGTGGGGCAAATGTCACATTGAAATAAATATTAATTGAATCTAATGACACTTCGATAATTGGAAATCCTTAGACCGCAGAGCGTGCCAAAGTGTTAGACATACATATATGTATGTACATACTAGTGATATTCCGGATATCTGTATACGTATCCGCGGATATCCGAGGGAGAAAAAAGATCTGTATCCGTTATGTGTGATGAGCACGATCATTTGTTCTGTGACTGGCTGTAATCTAACTATAATATGTGTGTATTTAGAAATATATAAGTATGTCAGCACTCTAGGTACCATAGTACAGGTTCTGCCTAGTTTGGGATCAGACGGCCGTGTGTGAGATGTGTCAAGTTATATTATTATTATCCTTATATTATCCTTCACTTTTGGCGGATCTTGAACGAATCTTTTACATTACTATATTTTATCAAGTTTATGAAATTTAAAAAATACTAATAAATTAAATTGCTAAAATATTTATTTATACATTTATTGTACTGCGTTACCAATATTATTAATAGTTCTAGTGTAGTTATTGTTAAGTAAACTATCTTTATAATGTGATCATACTCAAAACTTTGTGACAATCGAATTTAATTAGCGGCGTGCATGTCGAAACATCAGAATCTTGAACGTCAAATGTCGCTTCAAGACAATGGCGTGACTATACCATCTGAGGCCCGTAGCTAATTCATTAATACATTTTGTAATTAGTGCCTCCTGTGTTTAGGACCATTGGTGCCCGGGGCCCCCTCGAGCCCTGGGCCCGTGTCATTTTACCCGCTCTGCCACCCTATTGTTACGCCAGTGTTTCAAGATTACACCAATTATACCAATTGACTAAAACAATTGAGATCCGTATTTGCGGATCTAGAGACTAAAAATCCGCGTTATCCGCGGATATTCATTCTTAACGTTCCAGCACATCACTAGTACATACATACATACACTCGAGAAACATTACCATCTTTCGGCAGTCGGTTAATTATTGTTATTATATATTTGACTTAAAGACTATCTCAAAGTGTCCTGATTTCGTCATGATTAATATCTTTATGATAATTTTATCTTCGGTCAGTGTAAACAGGTTCCCAACAATTACAATACACATTAGCTCAAGTCATTTAAATGAGAAATGGGTACACTTTAATTTATAACTTCTCCAATCGAAATTCCTTTACAAAATTATTTAATTTAAACATTCATTTTACTAGAGCAGCATTTCTTATTTTTTATAAATACTCAATACATACAAATAAATAAAATTGAAGTGTCTGTTTGTAATGTCAAAATAATAGTATTGTTTAAGCTCATACAGTTATTTGCACGATACCTATGCCTAAAAATCATTTTTTTAAATTTTTGTCTGTCAGCCTGTCTGTTCCGGCAAATCTCCGGAACGGGTAGACCGATTTCCACGGTACTTTCACTGGCAGATAGCTGGTGTTATAAGAAGTAACTTAGGCTACTAAAGAATATGCCTTATAGGTGTTCTTTGTTTCGTCTTAGGGGTCGTCCATTAATCACGTAATGTTTTTTAGTATCTTTTTGGACCCCTTCCCCCGTGGTGAGGTTTCAGAAATGTTCAGACAGACATTACGGTTGAAGATTGTTTCTAACTGGCATAAAAATAATAAAGGAAAGAAGTAATCGGGTGAAAATTACAGACGCACTGGCGACTGACAAGCGCCGGACTGGAAAATCATTGTCCCTTGTGATATTTCGTAGTTTTTTCCGAAACCCCTCCCCCCCCCCCCCCCTTCGAGCCTAACGTGATTGATGGACAACCCCTTAAATAGATACTGAAAATAGTTAATGAGTATGCTAGTTACGTCATACGTGTTGCATCAGCTATTTGTAAATATCTTCCTAACTCAAATTGTTTATAACCATTTTGGCAAGATTCCCATATGTGTTGGGAGAAGGATAATCTATATATTTCAAAATGAATCCCTATTTCCCTTGGTCACGCCATAACTTGAGAACGACTTAACTGATTTCATTCATTTTTTTTTTCTGTTTTCTAATACTAGGTTCTAAATGAAACATTGATTAAATTGGATAGATTTCACCAAAATTGCAATGCAAATGAAGTTGTGGGCAACAGCGGAATATAATTATAATACCTATGTGTTATAGTAGGGAGATAGCTGTATTGCTGTCGGAGAAGTCGGATCACTTAGGGGTCGTCCATTAATCACGTGATGTTTTTTAGCAACTTTTTCGAAACCTCCCTCCCCCCTGGCGATACTAGTGAGGTTTTAGACTAACCCCACCCCCTCCTACCAAAATCACGTGATTTTTTTTTAAATATATTAAAGATTTCAGAATATTATCTTTAAATATAGATATAAAGCGTTTTCTACGAAATAATAAATACACGTGATATTTCACTATAAGTTAAACAATTTTTCTCATATGATAACATCTGGAAAACACACCTAGAAGATTATTTCGGAGTTAACCTACTTAAAATCAATGTTTTCTTCGAAATCATATATTAATTGGATATATGTAGTTGACCATACTATAAAAAAAAACTTAGACAATTTATAAGACTTTATCCAGTAATTTTTATATCGATGGTTTTCTATCGTTTTGGCGCGAAGCCATAATCAACATTGTCTAGGTCAATGTTGCCCGTAACATGCCTACAGTTTATAAATAGAACACTTCCTGAACTACATTATTTAAAAAACGATACAAGTTAAGTGACGTATTGACTTTATTTTTTAAAACGTATGACGTAAAAGGTTCAAAGGTTTTTAGCGGAAGTGTCTGGAGTGCTTCAAGTGGATAGAGTTGACGAAACTAGTATCAAGGATTTATTGGAAGTTTTTGATGCAGTTACGTATCCGTATTAGTTCTGCTGTTGGGCCTGTTGGACGCATTTTGTCATTTTAATCTGAGGAATTGAGATCTGAGGAATCGGACAAATTCATTGGAGTGGTGATTCCGGGTTTTGAAATGAAAAGAAAGGGGTGTTACACCTTACAATGGTGCGTTTCATATTTCATGTTCTTCAGCAGATCCGATATAACATAATAGCTTTCCTCTGTGGATTTCTTGTTGCGAAGGCGGGGAAATGCACAATGATTACAGCCTTCTTAGTTTTTTTTCATTTTCACACCTAATTTTCACAACTAATTGTGCTCCGGACTTTCACCTAAGTCAGGGGTCGGCAACCTGCGGCTCCCGAACCGCATGCGCATGCATGTAATGTTGTGGCTCTCCAGTTCCATACGTAAAAAAATATTATTTACTATCAAAACCCTTAAAATCGTGCAATATATGCATAATTGAGTACTATGATATAGTGTGATAGTATAGATTTTTAATTACATTTTGATTCACATGTTTATCTAAAAAAAAAAGTCATCCAATTCCTTTTACGGCGAACAACACTTTAATTACAATTTTTATCTGCAACAACCCTCAAATATTTTTTATGAGGAAAAAAAAAAGGTCATTTATTTTGTAGGATCGCCACTTGGAGTTTAGTTTAATTGGCTTTTTAAAAATTGTAAAATTTTGTAAATTGTACTTTTTGTCTTCCGTCTCAAAAGGTTGCTAACCCCTGACCTAGGTTTATAGTCAGCGTGATATTAAATAGAAAATAATAATCTTTGTCAAATTCGACTTCCATCCAGGAGATCACCGGGTTTTACCAAAACAACAAGCTCTTCAAGTTTAGGATAATATTTAAAAGTGGGGTAGATAGTTACCTACCAAAACTATTTCTTTATTATATATATATTTCTTATTTTTTAGGGGTCGTCCATTAATCACGTGATATTTTTTAGCAACTTTTTGACCCCCCCTCCGGCCTGGTGGTACGTGGTGAGGTTTGAGACTAACCACCTCCCCCATAGCCAAAATCACGTGTATTTTTTTTGTTCAAAATATATTTTAAAAATTTCAAAATATTATTTTTTAATACAGATATAATCAACGAAAAATAAATACACGTGATATTTCACTACACCCCCTCCCCTGCCCCCTTTCGAGCCTCACGTGATTAATGGACAATCCCTTACATGTGAAAACCCACACGGATCGTCTTCTCGCTGATAAATCAGTGGAATTGAAACGAATCGACAAAAATCCCTCGGTCACCGAACATTCAGGCGTATGCAAGGCAGGCAATCTCTTAAAAGGCCTGGTCCCCTCTAGTAACAGAAAAAAAAAATTCAATGAAATTAGCAAGATGTAACTTGAATCAGACGCAAAATCGTTCAAGGTCAACTTGTTCTTATCAGCAGTACGTGGTGTAGCGTGCACTGATTATAATTATACGACCTCGTGAATTAAATGGCAAACCAGAACTATTGTTAATCATGTTTCTTAGTTATTATTTTTGTTTATAATTATTGTGTTGTTATCGTAGTTAGTGGGAAATGAATTTCAAGATTCCAGTACGTTCATAGATAAACTAATCGCTGCCCGCGACTTCGCTGGCATTCTCCCGCATCAGTAATAATCCTGTGTCGCGGGGGTCTTTGCAAACATTCAAACCTACACAAAGAACAGACAGACTCAGGGCAACTATTTGTGGATCACACAAATTTTTGTCCGGTGTGGGATTCGAATCATCAAAACTGCGCGGCGTAGTGGCCGGATGACCACTTAAACCATTGCGCCATCCGTGCAGTCATAAGAGGAACAATCCGAAAATACATTTATCATCTTTGTGGTTCTTGGAACTTATTGTTATATGTATATTGACCAAATAACACAGTATCGTTGTAAATGGGGCTACCATTTTTATTTGTTATTCTAATGTATTAGCTATATTACTGTCAAGTTTCATAAAAATCAGTTTAATAGTTGTTGCGTAAAGGAGTAACAAACTTTCATATATCCATTCTCACATCGAATATAGGCCTCAAACATAAGCTTAACAAAAACTATGACGGAATTAGCCACCCTGATCTTATTAAAATCGTATCACAAATGGCGAAGATATCACACACATACGAAGAAAAGCAATATTCAGTCGATAGAAAGGTTAGATTTGCACCTTTTTTTAAGTTGGTTAACAAAGAAACTCATTCGCATTTATAATACACCAGCTGACCAGTGTTGAAAACTTAGGGGTTTTCCCCCTAAATTTAGGGGGCTTTATAGATGGGATCGAAGTTTTTAGATGTTTTTATTTACAAGTATAGGTCATGTGGTATTATCATAGGGGGTTTTCTAGTAATTGTGGCATTTTTAGGGGTTTTTGACTTTAGTTTAGGGGTAAATAGTTTTTGGAGTTGGCAACACTGCAGCTGACCCGCATAACTTCGTCTGCGTTTGTAAATTTTTCCCGTTTTTGAAACATTTTTCATTGATGCTCCGCTCCTATTGGTCGTAGCGTGATGTTATACAGCCTACAGCCTTCCTCGATAAATGGGCTATCCAACACTAAAATAATTTTTCAATTCGAACCAGTAGTTCCTGAGATTATTCAACCAAATAAATAAACTCTTCCGCTTTATAATATTAGTATAGAAGACAAGCCGTTTCATCTGCGTTAATGGGCACTGCTCCGCTCCTATTATTTGTAGTGTGATGCTATATAAACTACTAGCAGCGCCACGCGGTTTCACCCGCGTAAGTACCGATCCCGTTTGAATATCGGGATAAAATGTAGCCTATATGTTAATCCAGGTCTCCAGCTATCTACATACCAAGTTTCATCTCAATCGCTTTAGTGGTTTTGGCGTGAAAGAGTAACAATCATCCATACATACATACATACATCCATACATCCTCACAAACTTTCACGTTTATAATATTAGTAGGATAGCCTTCCTTGATAAATGGGCTATCCAACACTAGAAGATTTTTTAACAGAAGAGATTAGCGCGTTCAACCATACAAATAATTCATTAGCTTTATAATATTAGTATAGATTAGGATGACACGAGTTATCCATAATGTTATCGAACGGAAGGTTCTAGATAGTCACTTGACTAAGTAATAATAAGTAGTCTTTAGTAATGTAGTAGACTACCAAAGTCATTGTTTATGACGTAACGCGACTAGCTACTGTCTTTAACCGGTAAATACTTGGTGAACGAACTCTGTAATCGTAATACGTTTGACACAGTTTATTTACAAGTGAAAAGCAGAGCCGATAATGTGCCGTCATCATACTTACAAGTGCTGTTATATCTAGGGTTGGCACATTTTTGGAAGAAAAATTTAATCGTTATTAAGCGACTTCAATGGCTTTAATTCGTTTGTTGTTCATGTGCAGGTGCGTCCCAGCCAGTTGAATTAAAGACAAAAAAAATTGTATTATAATTTTTTTTTTTATAATTCGATGGGTTAAAATATTGTTAGATACTATACGAATATTACGAGTGGCAACCCTAGTAGAACCTCAAAGCTTTAGAACATGTTACTTCCCTTAGTGTGTTCCCTTGTACTTTGTAGTATGTAATTTATATTTATGTATGTAAAACAGCAGGCACTTATTCTTACACCTTAAAACGAATAATATTCTATCATAAAAACATTCGTGAGTGGTATTAATTAAATATGTACGGTATTCCTACTACTGTATTTCGGGGATGCCCGACTAGATACGGGCCCGACAGGAGCCCTCTATTAAGGAAAGCGACCTATCTGTCCGGTGATAGGCTTGTACACCGTAAGTAAAACCATATATCTTTAGTACCGAGTTACCTGTGTCCTTTTTGCAACGGACATACAATAAACGGACACACTGTACACCCACACTTAAAATTATCCCATGTGGAGATCAAACCGAGAACATTAGACACGGCGAGGCAACAATCTAAACCAATTCACTATTCGATCCATCAATTTACTAACATTATCTGTCGAGGATTTTTTCATTGCTTCCGTTGCTCGCAGCTAAATTTAAAAAAAGAATGCACTTTTAGACTGAACTAATGAGGTCAGTCACAGGTCAGTGAACCATAATATCTGACACTTAAACAGTCGATTTTTTATTACCATAGACTAGAGTAACTAATATATGTAGTTAGTTTCTTGACTTTTATTGAGCGCATTCTTAGAGAGATGCAAATATTAACAGAATATATATAGCGAAATGTAAATAACATCCACCCACGCTGATTTTATACGACGAAGTTTTATTAGTTGGTCCTTAGTTTACTATGCATTAAAATGGCTCTAGGTTTCATTTATTACACCATCACCTCACCGGAACTAACGGTGAAGTGAAAACTGCACGGTGTTTAGTCACAACTCACAAGTGGGTCCGGTTTAAAGAAGAGCGCGTGGAATATGACGTAGTCTTTAAGCTGCTCCTGCAAGGGTAACTGACAGGTCGGACAACCCTACCCGTTACCCCTAGCTCCGCTCATGAAGGCCGAAGATCGTTCTACGCTCTCCGGCATCTAGTGCGTCTTCTGCGGGACGGAAGAGCCCTCGTTCTTTTCCGCTGCCTCTTTAGCTATCATCACCTCCTCACTTCGGACCATGGTCTTCAGTTGAATTCAAAAAGACTTCCCGCACCGATAACCGTCGCCAGTTTAAATCGCTGCTTCGCCATCGCTGAGTACTCCAATACGGTGTGGAGTGCAGTGTCCTCGCGACAGCCTTCGTAGATTTTTTGTATTTGCCTTTGTCATTATGCTATTGCTGCTTTTTGATTCTTTTTACAGCAGCTCTCGAACTATTTTTTCAATAGTTTTTAATACATATAACTGATTTAGACCCAGTAATAATTTGCCCTTGCCTATATCTCAGATGGTGGCTCCAACTGAAGGGAAATCAGCTGAGTCCGAACGCCTAGTTCTCATAAAGCGTGTTATTTTCGGTATCTCACATGCTCATAGGTATACTGTTCTCATTTCATCTCACTTCCAGGAATATAATAAAGCAAAATCTATTTATTAAATAGCTGACATTGCAGTAAAATATGCCAAACAGTACCTATTGTTCAGTTCCACGAAACTTCAGCAAAACCGTAAACAAAGTAATTTTACATGGAAAAGATGAACGCCCCGGCCTGTGACTCATGAACAAATGGCAAATAATAGTAAATAATTATATGACACGAGCCGACACGTACTAGACGGCAAACGAAGTGTAGGTCGTCCTGCGGCAGGATGGACCGACGACTAGAAGAAGATGGCTGGCTGAATGCGGAAGGATGCGGATTACCCAAGACCGGGATAGTTGGCGCTCCTTGGGGGAGGCCTTCGTCCAACAGTGGACGGCCATAGGCTGATGATTGAATATCTAGTGTCGTTGTTATTGTTTACTTTATGCGATTGAATTGTATTGGAACATGGACATTCTTTCTATAACCCTGTCCGATATATACTTGGTATAATATACTAATATAATATAGCTTTAAATATTTATATAATTATTTTTGTATTGGATAGAGTATTAATTGAGGAAAGTTGTACAGTGTATCTGAAAATGGAACATTTACTTAAATCACTGTAAGGACATGACTCCAGCATGCTGTTACAAAAGAATTTGTGAAACAAAATATCCGTTTACAAGTTATGACCGTTTAAATTTCCAGCTATTTTACCTCCGTTTCGAAAATTTGAAGATTTATAATCGTACGTCGTTTTTTATTTTGGCATTTTTCATTCCGTTACTAAGACAATCCAAAATGTTTATGGATTTTCTCAATAACTGAGCGAATATTGTCAAAATAAAAAATGAGAGAGAGTAAAATGAGATGACAATGTATGTACATGTCCTTTTCTTTACGAATGCAAAATTTCATGATGATCGGCCGAGTACTTGAGACGTGAAACCGTAACAAACAAACGCATATTCACATTCATGTTGTTAGGATAGATGCGCAAAAACAGTATTTAATATACCTATATATTTATTGTCAATGTTTATAGCAATGTGTTCAAAGTCCGCCACCTTGGTTTATACTCGTGAAGTCATGACTCATGTATCTTGCGGATCGTATGGCAACAAAACCACGTGGCCTTGCATATGCTTCGCCTCTGATGAAGGAAGTCAATAACATTGTTTTGTTTTTAAATTTTACTTGTTTTGGCCACGTAGTTTGATTTTGGCACGTGATTAGATAAAGCTGAAATTTAGCCTGCAGTTCCACTAGAGATGTGCGAGGTAGCTGAGCGATGAAGTTAAGCTACAAAACTATTTGACGCGAGCTATACTCAATGCATCGCGTACACGAACTAACTAAATAGTCTACTGTGTCAGCTCTGTTCTGTAAGCTGAAATTTAGGCTGAGGATCCAGATCCACATTTAGATGTGCGAGGTAGCTAAGCGGTGAAGGTAAGCTACGAAATTATTTGGCCCGTTCCACGAGAGCTAAGTTGCCTAGTTGTGCAAATAAGCTGTGCTATAAAGATACGTGACGCGAGCTATACTCAACAGTAGGAACACGAACTAATTAAATAGTCTACTCTGTCAGCTCTGTTCTGTAAGCTGAAATTTAGGCTGCGGTTCCACTAGAGATGTGCGAGGTAGCTAAGCGATGTAAGTAAGCTACGATACTATTTGTCCTGTTCCACAAGAGCTAAATTGCTTAGCTGTGCAAGTAAGATATGCTATAAAGATACGTGACGCGAGCTATACTCAACAGTAGGTACACGAACTAACTAAATACTCTACTGTACTGTGTCTACTCTACTCGTTAGCTCTGCTCTGTACTTCACAAAGCTAGCTACAACTCTCGCGAGTTCTTAGTTCACATCTTTGGCACGCATCCGTCTCTTTACTTACTTGACTTACTAGTATTGGAAAAAACTACACCACTAGAGCTACGGCTTAGCTTTGAAAATAGAGCAATACTATTGGTGGAAATCAGTCACGTCAGTTTAGTACATCTACAAGTGCCTTCCCGGAGGCTTCCTTCTTAGGGTATACCCGGGTAACTTGCAATAGACCCACTTGTGACGGAACACCGTGTGGTTTTAGTCGGTTCGATTCCGACATACTACTTCACCGTTAGCTCCGGTGAGGTGATGACTCATTATACTTGCAACCTGCCCCGGCTCCGCACGCTTACAATTTATACACCTTAACCTTCCTCATGAATCACTCTGTCCATCAGTGAAAACCGCATGAAAATCCGTTCAGTAGTTTTTCAGTTTATCGCGAACAGACAGACAGACGCGGCGGGAGCTTGTTTTATAATATGTAGTGATGGGACATATCACAGACCCAAACCAAGCATAGTATGTTTGGTAGTTTCTAAAACACAAAATTTGGGAATACACCTTTTTACCCGACTGCGGCGAACATACTGATAGTTGAGGGTCGTCTTGGTAATTTGGCAGTAGGGGACAGCAATCAACGTATTATTACGTTTAAATTATTATTGCAGGTAAATAATAATCACAAAAATAAGTTACTTAAAATTGATGAGTTTTGAAGTTAAAACATAATTACTTAATTTACACATAATCGTCGTTCAACATGCAAAATGGCGAATGCAACAATTTTGCAATAAGCTTCATTTGTTTACAATACACCTTTTGTTTTTTTTTCAATATTGATTTAAATAATAATAACTTCACACGCCTCAAAAACATGGTTTTTTGTGTGTATTAATGTTAGGTACGTTAGCATGTAGTACATTGTACTCGCACATTGTAATGAACCATAATAATTTCGCATCTTGAAAGTAATGTTTCAAACATCAGCTACGGTCTTGATGATCCATATAGATATATTATGAAGTTATTTTTTATCGTAAAAGTTCTTCCTCGCTTCTATGTTCGCGATGCTTCTTAAAATCTTGAATTACTGTCAGTTAACAGCCAAAACAAACTATGTAATCTTGTTCGAGTCGCTCAGCACAAACGCGAGTACCGCACACAAGACACAGGTTTGCACTGTGCGTGCTTAGATTTAAAATGTGACCTAAATAATACACCTATATAATATCGCCACCCGGCAAAAAAAAGTGTCATATCACAAAAAAGTGTCATATCACAAAAAAAGTGTCATATCACATGTTAGATACGTTTTGACATTTTTATAGCGTTGAATAGCAAATGTTACATTTGATCAGCTGTAAAAACATCGTTATTATATACAAGGGAAGGAAAGGGGTTATATACAAGGGAATTTTGTTCCCTTTTTCACTGAGCTGTTTTGTTCAATTCACCGGCATAAAAGTCGTGTTTTCTGGAAATAGCTGTTTTTGTATTATGACACTTTTTTGCCGGGTGGCGATATGTATAATAATAATAACTAGACACATCTCACACGGCCGTCTGATCCCAAACTAGGCAGAGCCTGTACTATGGTAACCAGACTGCTAATAAACATACTTATATATTACTAAACTAGCGACCCGCCCCGGCTTCGCACAGGTGCAATGATGATACTAAATATACTACAGAATGTCTTTATATACAACGTTCATAGCTTTTTTGTCATTAGACAATACAAACATGTTTTCTTCAGAGGTTACTCTTGAAAGAGCGACATATAAATTGGCCATGTGAAAACCACTCAACGCTCAAATCTAAGCCTGCAACATTGAAAGTTTCACCCTGCGATTTATTAATGGTCATTGCAATAGATATCTTTACCGGAAATTGTCCGGCCCTCTGGCCGGTACCGCCGCAACCGCTATGTCCCTGCATTTTAAATCTGTAATATCTTCGAAAATATTCATTGAAATTACATGCTGGAAAGGGCCATTTTCATCTATATTAAATGCACAATGTGTTTAAGGTACTTAATTGGAAAAGGATTAATGCTGTATTGCTGAATATCGCTTCGTAAATAAGCCATTATTTCTCGTAAAAAGTAAAGGATAAAAAATGGTTATTGTGGGTTATCCCTATGAGATATAGACATATACCATCGCGGACTTTTTTGTAGATCTTTTTAAGATGTACAATACTGTGGTACATTATTTTGATCTATCTCGTAGGGTTCAGCCAGCGTTTGCAATGTAAAGGCAAAAAAATGTGTTTATTTACGACATCACATTAGAAACCTCTAAAGTTATCAGTGTTTCTCTACTATATTATGCATATATATTATACATATAAACCTTCCTCTTGAATCACTCTATCTATTAAAAAAAACCGCATCAAGTAGTTGCGTAGTTTTAAAATCGAAGCACAAATAGGGACAGACGGACAGCAGGAAGCGACTTTGTTTTATACTATGTAGTAAAGACTGTATGTATTTATTACCATTATAGATAAATTACACCCAAACACAACAAATGATCATGCTCATCACACAATTATTGATCCTGAGTGGAATTGAACTCACGACCTCAGGCTCAGCAGGGCAGTCTAAGTAATTGCTCAAAACAATCTTTGAGTACATATGTGTCAAATTCCGGGTCTCATCTAGGACTCGTTTATTACATTCATACAATAACTGAGCGCTATAGTACATACTAAAGTTTATAAAACGAAGTTCAAAATTTAAAAAATATATTTTATAGACAAATAAATATTTTCCCCCGAATACAAGTTCAGGGGAAGATGACACGAATATTCCCATTTTCCCCCAGGGCAGGCATTGAAACCTAAAAAGTATTTCCGTGACAAATGAAACTTTTACTTCCCATCGGTCCCCAAATATGATCAGGGAAGCATGAAAAAAAAACCATTTGCCCTCATTCGGGGCAAGCATTCTGTGGAAAATGGGATTAGACCAAATTCCATACGGATCCCGGAAATAGTCTGACTATAGCTATACCATATTGTTCTGATTGAGGGGTTAGAAGGTGTGCGTTACTACATATGTTTATATTAATATATATTTATTTATTAATGCTAATATATGAAGCGAAACTCTCTTTGTCTGCCATTAACCGTAGAATAAAAAATCTTCCACGACTTATGTGAACGAAGCAGTTTTAATTAACTCTTGTCTTGTGTAATGTATCCCTTAATACACTATATCCCGCGTACATATGTACACTTCACTGGCTCACTCAGTCACGTGTGCACTCGCCTGTGGCTCATGCAATACTGAACTAACCTGTTATCTCTACAGTAAGCACGAGATAGTGCATATAAATAACTATTATTTAGTTCTACTCTCCATACACTACATCTAGTCTATGGATTATGGACATGGAAAAATTACTACACGTAGCCACATCTATCTATCCACAGTCTTGATGAGAGCGACAAATATGTCATACGCTCTCCGTGGATTTAATTTGCCTAATTTCGGAAATGTGGTATTTAATATTACAGTTAGAATATCAACATATTCAGCTATCAGAATATTCTTTTGTATTCATATAAGACCTTAGCAATATGTTTAAATTTGTACGGTTGAAGACCATTTGAACGGATGCCAGAAACTCGGAATAAACGTTTGTCAACAAAGACCGTACTATAGAACGAAAACAATGAAGACCTGTTGTTATTGGAACTGGCGAACACACGGATTCTATGATATTAAGGAGCTACCTAGGGCTGCAAGCGCTCACAATACTAGAACAGTCTATTCGTCTCGTTCACCATACTTGTTTAAACAAAAAACTCCACTGTAACTACCAGCTGGAACACAATTTTGTTTTTTGCGTCGTTATTTCCTCAACAAAGGTCCTGTCTGAAGCAAGAGATAATTTTCTATAACTCCATCAAGCGTAGTTTCGCTTTTTACATAGGTATCGTATTGTTCTGAGGCGAAGTGTAATGTTTTAACTGGCGCATAGAATACATAATAGTACCTGTACCGAAGTCTCACTCCGCAAAATCATTTAAATGAATAGCCACCCTTGCTCCGACACAACAAAGTCGCAATTCAGGCAGCACAACACTAATTGACTTGACTGGCCTGTTGGTCTAGTGGTTAGTGACCCTGAATGCTATGCCATAGGTCGTGGGTTCGAGTCCCACCCAAGTCTGGGTGTTCTTTGTGTCCGTTGTTTGTATGTTTGTAAAGTCCCCCGCGACACAGGAGTAATTCCTAATGCGGGGTTGTCTTTCCTTAAAAAAAAAAAAAAAAATTACATTATTTACTGTTATAGTAACTTTTATCTGTTATGCCGACGCCCCAACTTTAGAGTTGTCTTTTTTGAAGAATTAATTAATCAGAAGTTTTATTACCAGTAAGTTATGTGCCTATTAATCTCTTTTTGTGAATAAATAAACCTAGGCTAGGTTATTAACTCGATAGTCTAGATACGAACGGGTGACGCAACGCAGCGCGTGAGTGAGCACGGAACTAATGTGCGACCCGGTCGGCGCGCGCCAGCCCACTGAACTTTTGGCACGATTAGTCGAGCCCGTTGCGTAATTGTAGCATTATACCTAAAGTGCTAAGGGGACCTGGCCTGAGAGGCGGTTTGTAGAATAGCTACAGAATCGTGGTACAATACTATTAGGTAGTGCTACACTGTTATTCGTCTAATAAAACAATAATAAAATTGCAACAACCTTCTTCAATCGATCTGTTAAAGATTGACGCACTCTGCTAAAATTCACAATCATCTCTGATGACCTCAGCAAATGTAGGGAGTAGATCTATCGATCAAACCAAAACAAGTACTCCGTTTATGTGATATGGCACATAATTGCGTGGCGAATGTTAATGTTACATACGGACTGTTTGCTCTTTGTTGTGTAGTAGTGAGAGTTGCTTGTCTTCGATATAGTTACTAATATGTATTATTACAAGGTACTATTTAGATAATACAAGATTGACTCTCCAATACGGTGCAGTGGTAGTACCGGATTACTCTTAACCAAATCCGTCTTGAGACGAATTTACATAAAGGTACGGTGAGTCGGCGCCAAACAACAAACTGATTAATTATCTAAATTTTATATGTACGTACGTAGAAATGGACATGGCTATATGTAAGTAATTAATCATTTTATTACTCAAAATAAATTTATATAAAATTTGATAGTTTATGTGAATAAGCTCAAGACTTAAGAGGTTTATTTATTTATTGCTTTTCAGTTATTTCGTCGGTTTAATTTTTTGATAAAAAGATTTTTATTTGATGGTTTTTTTTCATCATCAGCTCAGCTACATGATATGATGATTTCTAAACGCAAATACCTGGTAAAGTAATGAAAAGTAAACAGAAACACATTTCCGTTCCTCCAATTTTCGAGGATTTCTCTCAATTTTATCAGGATCCCATCATCAGATCCTGACTTCCTTGAGATGGAACCACCCTTGAGGTATACCCTATCCAACAAAAGAATAATCAAAATCGGTTCATAAATAACGGTGAGAGGGCAGAACAAACATTAAAAAAAAAAATATATATATATATACGGTCGAACCTCCTTTTTTTTCCGTCTGTTAAAAATATAATAATGCTGAAGAGATTTTTTGGTTTTATTGTTTGTTTGTTTAAACGCGTTAATCATGTATGTAACATCACGCTACAACCCGTAAGAACGGAGCTACGAACGAGTGAAATGCTAGTGAGTCACAAGACAATGTCCTATATCTAGGGCTGCCATCCGTCCGGGTTTCCCCGGATTTGTCCCCGTTTGAAACCCCGTCCGGCCGCGCTTTGAACTATCAAAGGGCGGCCGGACGGGGTTTCCAAAAGGTGTCCAGGTGTCCTCTGTGTCAGGGGAAAATTATAATTGTTAGATGAATCGTTAAAAAGCTGTTGTTTAAATTAATAAAACAATTTAAATGGAAACTGCGTTTTTATAATTTATTTTTAGGGTGTCCGGGAAAAAATTGCGATTTCACACATGTGTCCGGACACATGTCCCGTTGTTCATTGTTTGAAACCCCGGGGTTTTTGAAGTTTTTGTCCCAAATCGGTAATTTAAGTGATGGCATGCTTACCTATATCTAATATCATAGTCTGCTAGAAGTCAGTTCCGTGATCACCAGTGAGACTTCGGTCAATCCAGATTGATATAAATGTTTCCTAGTCAATTACTAGTGCAACTGCGCAGTAATTTGTTACCTGGAGGCTATTGAATAACTTCCTAAGTGTTGGCTGGAAATGGAACTTGTGATGTAACGTTGTGGGCGGACCTCGTGGTCTACACGTGGTCCCCTCGCGGTTTGGGGTTGAGTAAAGAGAGAAATTACACACGTAGAACACTTTTACAATCTATATTGATGCTAAGGGTACGAAGTACAGATATGTAAAGTTACTTTACAGCAATTACATTAAACTCAGGGACGTAAGGTCCAGAAGAGGAGAGAGGTCTTGGTCGCTGTTCCGGCGCTGGTGAATGCAGGAGTACTTAGCTTCGTCTTGAAGGCAGGCTGGAGCAAGAGGGCTAGTCCTCGCGCGCCGTTGTTTATATAGGCTTCAGGGGTCCGGCGCAGCGCGGGGGAGACAGCGTTCTAGGACTTAGTGAGGAGTTCGGTAGGAGGGCGCAGCATGACGCGTGATAGTGTGATGTGAATATGTGGGATTAATTTTCAGATGATTAATAACTTTGAGTACCACCCATGCAGGGAAGTTATTATTATATAACTAAAATTCTATTCAAATATTAGAAGTATGATTAAGAAAACTCATATATTATCTTTAAGTTGGTTTTCTCCCAAAATAGATTATTTTATGTTTGGGAAGCACAGTTGCCTCCTCTTTGAATACTATATTGCGTACATATTCCGAGAGCTACAATCATTAAGAAGGCACTACGTTCAATAGCTTTACATTTAAAATAAATTTATAAATAAAATATTTTAGACCCTTTATGGTACTGGATTAAGTGCCACCAATTTTCTGATCTCGGTTAGCACCCGCACAAAGAGTGTGTCCTCGCTCTGAAAACTCATGCCGACCAAAGTAACCCTCTGATCCGGTCGACTGGAAACTTGTCGAGACTCCATGCCGCTCGCTACGGAAGTATCCTAAGATTTTACTAAACCCTAATTCTTATCGTGGGAGAGCCATGCTTCGACACGTATGGGTCGGCTCGACGGGAATGGTCCCGGCCACACGGAAAACCGGAGTGAAGCAATTTACATTGTTTTTCGCCGAGTGAGTGAGGTTACCGGAGGTCCTAACCCTTCCCTCTCCCCCTCTTCGACCCTTCCCTACTCCTACACATATAGTTTTTAAAACTAATATTATTTGTCTTAAGCGGTCCCTAGACGATCATGCGGCATGGCATGAAGGACCTATTGAGAGTCTATTATGCAGCATGATAATTCGCTTGGTATAATCATTTTATTCAGTCGATATAGATAGTAAAGTGAACAGGTCTTCTGCGCTAGTATGGAAATGTCTTTGTCAAAGGCAGATTTACAAATATATAAATTTATAAATATAAAAATAAAAGGAATTGTCAATCAATTGCTCGCACGTAGTTTGCATGTCATGCACGTAGTTTGCATGTCATACACGTAGTTTGCATGTCATTCGCATCAATCAATACAATTAAACGGTCATGCATGCATGACAGCACGTAACGCATGTCATGCCGCACGATCGTTTAGGGACCGCTTTAGAATAGGATTGAATGCCTTGCCTGCCATTTGTTTTACCAAACCGCCGATGTTTTTGGAATGAGAATAGTGTGCGTCGTTGTCACTTGCCATATGAGCTTATCCCGATTATGAGACTGATGAGTTTCAACTAAATTAACCTCGACGTGTGTTCACAGTTGATCACTTCGCTCTTGTGCCTTAATTAGTTTTAACAAATATGTTTTTTTAGTACGTCACACATTATATTACTAATGGAGATTATAATGTTGCAAATTGTATTCTCAGGATATCTGTAATGACTACCTACCTATAGCAAGAGATAATGTTTTCAACATTACTTACCTACATCTTACGATAGGTACTCTAAATTACAAAGTTAAATGAATGCTCACCTTCAGCTATTAGATAATTACACGTGCAAATAATAAAAAAGTACTTCCTCGGAAGTAACAATAATGTTTATTTAATCCATTATATGTACTATTGTTAAAGCGCCATTATCCTGTGACTAACACGGTAATCACCCACGGACTGATGCGGAATATAAGTGTTTGTAAACAAATGACTCGCGAGGCCGGCTGATGCGAGCCGTGAGGACATACCTACATGTTTCTAGAACTATCTAGACCTTTGATGGGTTTTGTAACATAGATGTTGTTTTGTTTTATCGATTTAGGAAAATGATTTCAAAATGGTTTCTTACAGGGTCAGATACCGTTGTAAGTTAGACATTATGTGCCCGTTAGGTAGGTAATGTAGGTATATATTTTTATCACACTTTCATTAGCTTCAGCTTCTTTCTTTATTTTTTCACTTGTAAACTATGTACTTAAACCAACCATGAAGGTCAATTTTAACTTCTAATTTTTTTATCGTAACGAAATTAAACTTTGTATGTATAATATACTAGCTGCACCCCACGGTTTGGTGGGAATATCGGGATAAAAAGTAACCCATGCGTAGATCTAGGTCTCCAGCTATCTACATACCAGTTTCAACGCCATCGGTTTGGTAGTTTTTGCGTGAAAGAATAACAAACATCCATACATCCTCACAAACTTTCACGTTTATAATACTAGCAGCGCCCCGCGGTTTCATCCGCGTAAGTCCCGATCCCGTAGGAATATCGGGATATAAAGGAGCCTATGCGTTATCCAGGTTTTCAGCTATCTACATACCAAGTTTCATCGCAATCGGTTCAGTGGTTTTTGCGTGAAAGAGTAACAAACATCCATCCATCCAATATTAGTGGGATTGGATAGGGTATTCATCGCTACAAAAGACCAGAAATGGTCGAGGTGGCACTAAGCACTTAAACAATAATAATAGGATGGATGGATGTTTGTTACTCTTTCACGCAAAAACCACTGAACTGATTGCGATGAAACTTGGTATGTAGATAGTTGGAGGCCTGGATTAACCGATAGGCTTTTTATACCGATAATCCCCCGGGACCGGGACTTACGCGGGAGAAACCGCGGGGTGCTGCTAGTACAAAAATATTTTTTTTAAATCTGAATGGAAGTTCCGAAGATTAGCGCGTTTAAACAAACAAACAAACAGAAAACTCTTCAGCTTTATTATATTAGTGTAAGTTAAACGTCCATAGATAGTTATCATTTGGTTTTTACGCTTCATTTACCACCGTATTTATAACAGACATAAGGAAATAATAGCTTAATAATAATTTGTGTAAACGTGAGTTTCATAAAATATCATTTTTCTTTTTTAATTGCATCCTCTCGCTATTTTACTGCGTATCACATTTCTCATAGTTATGGCACTGTATTAATAAATGGAAATACGTAATGCTATTGTGATTACTTAGTTTTTTATGCGTCTACGTTATCAAATAAGCACACCCGCTTGATAGTGTACCGATTTGCACGTACAGCAAAAACATACTTCAACGCCATCTAGCGAAGACGAGCCGAACTACGTGATAACTGCTAACACTGCATCGCGCAATGAAAATACTCGCGGTGATTAGTATATATTAGATGTAGTTGTAGGGAAGTTGTACTTCCCAACATCAACTGTTGGGCTGCGGTCCACCGGTCACCTCGTTTGGTCGGAGGATCCTCCCTTTGTGTTGGAGGGACATAACACCCGTTCCTCCACAATAGTATAGTAACCGGTGTTTATAAAAATACTTGCAATGTGTAGTGGTAGCCAACCCTAAGAGTCTTATTCCATTAATAAAAACACGTTTTGATGACGAAACAAACTAAAAGTAAAAATATTTCCACTATTCACCTCCTGGCTTCATCATTTGACCGTCATTGCCACGATCTGTTAGACTGTCAAAACGAATCGTATCAGTCCATGTGTAAACACAATTTTAACTTAATACGATCAACGACAGACCACGAGTTAGCCGCGAAGTTTGCCGAACAACAATTCACGAACTCTGAGTTACGGTTCGGAAAACCGAAACTAAGGCCGAAGCTAGACTTGGTGGCCGAAACTGGCCGAAACCGAACTTTCGATCGGTCACTGTCACGGCCCAAACTCGTGGAATTAACTAGTAACCACTAAAGAGTTCCACTATCCATCTCCTGGCATTATAACATTCACGAACACTGAGTTTCGGTGCGGCTGAAAGTTTCGGCCAATTTTGACCGAAACCGAAACTAAGGCCTAAGCTAGATTATTTGGCCGAAACTGGCCAAAACCGATACCCAACTTTCGGTCGGTCACTAGCCCAAACTCGAGGAATTTACTAGTAACCACTGAAGAGTTCCATTGTCCACCTCCTGGCTTTATTACCAGATCAGCTCTAAGATGCCAAATTATGGTATTGTCATCCAAACTACATATATGGACATACAAAGTTTTATTTCGATCAATTTATTAGAAGTAAGGTAAAAATTAACTTCCAAGATTTTTTTCATACTTAATTAAAACTGAAGCGAATGAAAGCGTCTTAAAATATAGCTAACAAATCGTACACCCCTGCCCCATGGTCTATATAAAACTACTTGCAAACGATTTTCAGCTCTATTTTAATGTCATAAGGTTTATATTTTTTGCTTGGGCATTTTGCCGCTCATTCTCAGTTGATGCTTAGATAGACGGGTCGGGTGGGCAACGCGCCATAAAGCACTGGCGACGCTACTTAAGAAAATGAATGCAAGATATGTGAGCTATAAGTTCAATTAATGCATTATGAAAAATAAATACCACAAATCTTAAGTACAAAGCGCGCTCCACTCCATAACCACATTCCATTTGTATATTTTTTTTATTTTTTATTTACAGGTAAGCCTCAACGAAAGCTACAAAATTAAGGTAGACCCGTAAGTTTTCGTGCTCTTGTAATGTTGGATGTTGTTAAGTTGATCCAACTCGCGACATCAGCTTATCTACTACTAACTACTCAAATTTCACATGTTTTTAAAAACGTAATATAGTAAAGGTGTGTTGCACTTATGGGCCTTATGGAGCAGATACAAGACTATGCAGGCAAGCATTAACATAAAACTTAATTAGAGATCGTATTGATATATTCTTTAAATACCTACTGTAAAATTCACGGTGAAAATTGACATGGTTATTAGAAAGAAAGAAAGAAAGAAAATAAGTTTATTTCGTAGGACAAGGCATACAACTTTAAACATTAAAAAAATAAATAAAATAAATACTTATACTAGGTCAAAAGCCTGGTTTCCGTACGACACTCAACTTGATCAAAGCTGATGGTGACATTAGTGACAACTGACAAGTGACAAATTGTAGAGTGTCGTATGACGTGGCGCGATGACGCAGCATCCGACCACGTTTAATAAATATATAGGTTAAAAAAATATTTTTAACCTAGTTACATATAGTAGATGCTTATACGGTATTGACAAGGGTTGTACGCTATGCCCCACAAAAAGGTGGACTCTCAGCATTTACTACGATGGACGTGGCCTACCCCAGTACTGATTTTCAGTGCCCACCTAATGTGTAGTATAAGAATATAGATAAAGTAGAAGAAAAAAAACCGTGCAGCACTATTTATAACATTTAAAAAATGTTCCTTTTAACTCTATTTGTCCTTGTTTCCTTCAAATTATTAAATAAATCTTTTTGTATGATTTAGAAAATTTTCCACCATACAGTTTATTAATTGAGATTTAAGAATTTTATTAATCTTTGTATAAAAGTAAACAAATGTAGGATTTTGACGTGACAACGTCTTATAAATTGGTTTGCCGGGTGACACTTCAAGAAACTGCGTTACGCTCCGCTCACGTTATGCGCTCACAATGAGAGCGAGTGAGAGGCACGCGTCCCTTCCACTCGGGCATGGTTATTATTTTACCACTCAAAGTCGTTGTCACGTAAAACTTTCGCCCGTATACCGACTTTACAGGCAACCAATTTTTTTGTATACTAATACATTTGAAATGAAAAATAAGCGTTAAGTATTTCATTTACATAGCAAAATTTTTTTAATAAAAAAATCTACACACACGGTTACGGCCACGCGGGCGTGCGCTATTGCAAGGCAATAACAATAATCGAGATTACGAAAGTTCATTTTCGCAAGCAGCGTTCGGCACCCGAAAAGAGTACGCAATTAAAACGGTAGGTATCCATATTTATGTAGGGAGTGATTTATCTGTTACGTAGTAAGTACAGTACCTAATCTGTGCTACTACTATGAACTTCAATATTTCCCGCGCTTTTATAAATTTTTTTTTTTTTTTTTACATTTTTTTTTTCTTAAAGATTACTAGTAACGTGGGTCACACATTACTAGTAATCTCGTTAACCCCTCCAGCTAAGCTTAACGCTTGTGTTAGGAGTGGATTCACGACGGTAGTGCATTGGGTGGAGTTCGAACCCGCAACCACTTGATCGCAAGTCCGACGCCTTAGCCATTACGCTACCGACGCTTCAATTAAATTGTTTACAAGTCGGTAACCTACTTATCTGCACTGATTACAAAAGTTTATTCTTAAAATACTACGTCAGAGTAATTGTTTTGTAAATAAAGGTCAAGATACAAAAAGAAAACACTGTAGATCATTCTTTTTGCCATAATTTTAATCTAGATCAGCTACTTTTTGCTTTGTTTAACCCTAAGTAAGTTACGTCGACTCTGACTTGTATATTAGAAACAATTCTCACGATTGACCACGCACTGTGCTTGCACTGCTGTCAGCTAGTAATATAATATAATAGTTTAAAATGTTCTAGGATGTAAATTAGCGACGCTCTTTCATATTACCTTAAACCAAATATATATTTTTTAAATAAGGCTACAAGTTACATGGATCTCACATCGCGGTAGGCAGAGCTTAAACATGCACGTTTTGCCAACTAAAATTTGGTCTCACTCACTTAAAAGGGGGTAAGCTTATTACAGTCAATCGGGCACATTGGGAAAAGATGGGAAAATTGGGAGTATATTGACAGGGTAGGTAAAAAGGTAAGGCAATGGAAGGAAGGGGATGCTTTTACTTATGGATTGGGGAGGGGAGAAGCCTTCAAACCTTTAACATTACTAGTATTCTTGTTAACCTCTCCAACTTTTTTTTATTTATTTATTTAATATACCACTTACAGCCTTCATTACAGGTAATACTTAACCTAAAGCGATGGATGTAGAAATTACTTAATATACGTACTTATAAACAATTTGAACACAAAGACTAAAAGGCCTATGTAAACTTGCTAAGTGAAAATGTCACATGTCAACTATGATCAGACACCGCGCTAGGCACACGCAGCGCACGTGTCAGCGGCGCGAATTTAAGTAGATTGAACTAGAACTTCCAGCAGTGGTGGCCGCCACCGTCTTCCTATAAGCATACCGTTTTTCAAGACAGCAGGGTCATGTATAGTCCCCCGCAGGACCTTTGCATAAGTATAATGCTTGTGTGAGTAGGTTCACGTCCGGATGTCTTAATCAATCTGATCCCGGATCCCTCTTATTTTAGGCACAGTATGGCACTCCCTGTGGTTTTAGTCGGTTCGATTTCGACACATCGCCCCACCGAAACCTCGGGTGGGGTGACGGCCCGAGGGGGTTTCCATATGCACAAAAAAAAGGAGTCTGTTCACGTCGATAGTGTTCGAACCCCTTGCTGTCCGACGTCCGAGGCCTGAACCTTTACGTCACCGCTGTATAACCAAACAACCATTTCACTGCATTCTATGACGAGCGAATTATTTTTACTTCTTTGTCTAAATATTCATGTAATCTTTAAATTATCAAAAAACCTTGTTATTCTCACCCGTTTCCTGTTTACTGTTAATGTTTGTAAAATCACATCACACAGTATATATTCTGGGAAAGGCAATGTGGAGATATGCAGTATCTGTTTAATCAGTATTAATACAGTCATGTTATGTAGCTATAATATGTAAAAAACAAGTGATGTTTGTTATTACAATGTCTCCATCGGCCCCGTGACGTAACGTTTGTGTCGTTTTGGATCCGATTCCTGGGTCAAACTAATTGTGATGGAGTGATCAGATGGTATTTGATGATAGCCATAGTAATAGATGTTTTGTAGAACTTAAAGCAGATCAAAAGATCTGCCTGGGGTGGTAGAAATTTAAGATTTATTCTATGTAGCAATAAAGTTTGCAGCACTTGCAGGTTTTTGTTAGCAACATCGAGATATTATGTACTAGTAGGGCTGCCATCCGTCCGGGTTTCTCCGGATTCGTCCTAGTTTAGAGGGCGTCCGGGGAGCGTCCGGGCGGTGTTTTCAAAAAGTGTCCGGGCAAAACCCTCTCACACTCTGTGCCAAGGGACAATGTTAGATGAAATATGTTACAAATAATTGTTAGATGAATCGTTTACAAGCCAAAAAATTTAATGGAATCGGCGTTTTTTTTAAAGGTGTCCGGTAAAGAATCTCGATTTCACCCATGTGTCCGGGTTTTTTTAAGTTTTTGTTCGGCGTTGGCAATTAAAGTGATGGCAGCCCTATGTACTAGAGAAGCCACTGAGAACAAAATACATGTTCCATTTTTATTTGAATTAAAACTAAAAAGCGCTGCAGCGCTAAAACAATAATTTGTAGTCAAATCCTACAGTATTAACAAGCAGCACTCGATCGTTTTTGAGTTGCAGTTTTCTCGCGAGCGTAAGGTCCTAAGCGCCGTGATTTTCATGGCGTTTACGCGTGTTGCCCAACGAACTGCTACAAAGATTTGTTTTCACTGCGGTGCAGGGACCGCAGTTCGCGTTACAAGCTTTTTCTTTGCGCTGTCTACAGTTAGCAAATGCATTTTTTGCTCATGAATAAAGCTAATCTATTTCTTAAGATAATATAAATCTAAATCGAAGCTTCTGGAAAAAAGTACTTAAGTAGTGTCGTGGACTCAACCGTCTGAGTACATAAAGAATAGGCTTATATAATGAAAACCGATAAGAGAATCGGTCTCGCATTGTTTTAGTTTACATTATAATCGAACTACACTCACGTATAACTAAAATACATTCAGATGTTTTTCGCTCAGTTTGTAACGCTGTTTCCCAGGCAATATATAGCTGAAAGTTATTGCATAGCATATAAATAGTGGTGATTGAACGAAATATATTTGTAATTTCAGGCGTCCTTTTATTGCATGCAGAATTCGGTTCCTCTATCTATAGAATTTGTAATGTAGTTGGGTTAGGTTTGTAATATCATGATACAAAATAACATAATACACGGGTTTTTTTTTAATTTTTGTCAGTGTGTTTTTTTTTTTTATGGTATAGGGGGCAAACGAGCAGACGGGTCACCTGATGGTAAATGACGACCGCCGCCCATGGGCACCTGTAACTCGAGAGTCACAAGTTGCGTTGCCGCCCTTTAAGGTGGGAGTAGGAGAAGAGGGGAGAGGGGATGGACGGGAGTAGGGGAGAGGGAAGGGTTAGGGCCTCCGGTATCCTCACTCATGCGGCGAAATGCAATGCAAGCATTGCTTCACTGCCAGTTTTCTGTGAGGCCGTAGTATCGAGCGGAGTCGAGCCGGCCCATATGTGCCTAAGCATGGCTCTCCCACGTAAAAAACGCGGTCCAGCTAATCTCTGGAACGGGTGGACCGATTACCACGGAAGTTTTACGCGCAGATAGCTATTAGCTTATAGTTGTAAGAAGTAACTTCTAGGCAACTTTATTTGTGAAAAAAAATTAGGGTTCCGCACAAAAAATAATGTGTATTATTATGTTCTCGTTTAAATTTATTTTGTACTAATACTCCCCGCGACTTTGGACATATACTTTTCGGGGCCCGTATTTCTGTATGCCAGGATTTAAACAAGGTTAAACCAGCAATATGAACGTGATTAAAGATGAATAAAAGAAGAAATCACTTCAGGTTCATGCAGCATTATTTTTCTATTTCTTAAACACCTTATTCAGACTACCACAAGCATTAAAAAAGCCAAATCCATTCGTACTTAAATGAGGCGTTAACCAATAAACAGCATTTAGTGTTTATTAATAATTTTTTGGCAATCTCTGAGTCTACCCGGTTGTTTCCTTAGCAACAAAACGATTGTATTCACTCAGCACGTGGGGGTGCCATTATTCAATTGAGAATTGATGTCTCAATTGTTGGCGCGCGAATATAAAAGATTGGTTGTTAGTTTATACTGACACAGACATAATATTATTGCATTTTTAGCTAGCAACATAAAAACGATACCTTAACTTATCGTTCAATGTGATCATTTCACGATTCAAATCCATTCCTTCCGACATTTGACGTTAAGCTATTTTATATACCACTCTTTTGCACGCGGCTTCGCTGGCGTAAACGTAATTTTTCTATCCCTCGGGAAGAGTACCTTTTTTTGGATGAAAATTACCCGTTGCTTATCTTTTTCTGTATCCAACGTGTATGCACCATATGCCAATTGAAGTCTGGCAACTCTCTTATTGACTATAAATTCTACGTGGGAGAGCCATGCTTCGGCACGTATGGGCCGGCTCGACTCCGCTCGATACCACGGCCTCACAGAAAACCGGCAGTGAAGCAATGTTGCATTGCATTTCGCCGCGTGAGTGAAGTTACCGCAGGCCCTAACCCTTCCCTCTCCCCTATTTTCGTCCTTCCCCTCTCCCCTATTTTCGTCCTTCCCCTCTCCCCTCTTCTTACTCTTCCCTCCCTCCCCTTCTTCTCCTATTCCCACCTTAAAGGGCGGCAACGCACTTGTGACTCTCGAGTTACAAGTGCCCATGGGCGGCGGTAGTCATTTACCATCAGGTGACCCGTCTGCTCGTTTACCCCCTATACCATAAAAAAAAAGCCACAGCAAAAATCGTAAAAATCATTGAGTGAAAATTTTCACAGTTAAATTCATTGTAATAGCGACACACAATTTTCTAAATGATGCCACACTGAAAAAGTAAATGACAGTCTCGCAAATTAAAAAAGTAACATGTTCCCAGAGAGTTCCATTTTCGAATTCCGTAATTCGTTATTTCTAACGAAGAAACTTTCAGTATACCTCACGTAATGCCGATTTTTTCGTTCTCATTACATTTATTTTACTTAGAATATAATTTATGTAAGTACTACTAAAATTTTATTTCTATATCTAAGCCATAACAAGGGGTAATATCATTGATAATATTTAACCGATAAGACTGTAATGTTCTTGACATCTACGGATTAATTGAAGTCCCCACGATATCGGTGTTTTGGCAAAGGAGTAGGCACTGATGTGAGTATTATGTTATCAATATTGTGTGTCAAGACGCTATCTTATCGGACTTGTTTTATTGTATACTAGCAGTATACAATAAAACAAGTTCGTTACCGCCTTCGCTCGCGTGTACATATTTATATATTTCTTAATATAATCTTTTTCCAAAATAAAAATAGCCTAAGTTACTCCTTATAACACCAGCTGTCTGCTAGTGAAAGTCCCGTGGAAATCGGTCTACCCAATCCGGAGATTAACCGGAACAAACAGCCAGACAGACAGACAAAAAAACTGATTTTAGGCATAGGTATCGTGCAAATAATTGTATGAGCTTAAAAATAAACTATTATTTTGTCAATACAAACAGACACTTCAATTTTATTGATTTGTATTGACTAACTATTTCCCGCGGCTTCGCTAGCGTGAATATTTATTTGGCAATTTGGCACCCTATGTTCTTTACTGTACCCCTGATTATGATGATCGGCTTAGTAGTGTGAAAGCGTAACACACAAACACACTTCAGCATTTCTCTGCTTCTCTCTCTTGTAAAAAGACAACTTCCGGACTAGGCATTATTCCTGTGTCGCGAGACTTGCGGGGGACTTTACAATTTCTTTAAAGATGATACGTGCTTTTTAAATTTGGGTATTTTTTATGGACGTTTTAAAGAGACTACTTACTGTACATTTTTTTGTGGTATAGGTGGCAAACGAGCAGACGGGTCACCTGATGGTAAATGACTACTGCCGCCCATAGGCACCTGCAACTCAAGAGTCACAAGTGCGTTGCCAGCCTTTAAGGTGGGAGTAGGGGAAGAGTGGGAGGGGAGGGGGAAGGGCTAGGGCCTCAGGTAACCTCACTCACTCGGTGAAAAGCAATGCAAGCATTGCTTTACTGTCGGTTTCTGTGAGGCCGTGATATCACTCCGGTCAAGCCGACCCATACGTGCCGAAGCATGGCTCTCCCACAAAAAAAAAAAAAATAAAAGAAATTTAAGAAAATGAGTAATAAAACCGTTTCTTAATAGCCCTTAAAAGAGCTTAAAATACCGTCCATACTCGTGGTCAATTAAATGGCTGTTGTATGAGTTTTTCTTTAAGATTGGTGAATAAATATTGGTCATATAATTTATGTTGCCACTTTAAAAGTGGCAACATAAATTTTTAATTATAATAAAATAATAACAACTTGGCACATCTCAGTCTGATCCCAAACTAGGTAGAGCCTGTATTATGGTAACCACACTACTGATATACATACTTATATGTATCTATTACTAAATACATACATATTATAGATAAATTACACCCAGACACAACAAATAATCATGCTCACCACATAATTATTTATCCTGGGTGAATAGACCCACAACTTCTGACTCGACAGTCAGGTTCACTAACTACTTGACCAACAGGCCACTCTAAATTACACCTACTTCTTTCTGTAGATAATGCATTATTTAAATTCCGCCTCTCTTATTCATTCTGAGCATAAAGTGTAAAATAAATAAATCATGATTTTGCATCACCTTCTATAGTAAACACGCGCAAGTGTTACATAAAGTGAAAATGAAAAACATACAAGTTTGTTCGCATTGCAATATTTGTTCTATAAAGTAAATATGTATTTTGTTCTATTAAATTCACTTGATAATATAAGATGATGCAATGTGTTCAAGATCCTTTAAACTTGGAATGAACTGCCTGCGTCTATTTTTCCAGTCAATTATAATCCTGGAACCTTCAAGTGTAGAGTGAATAATTTTCTCTTGGATACGCGTGAACCATCTTCGTCTTCATCGTCACTTTCCATCAGGTGAGTTGGAAGATAAATGCATATGCCATTTCACAAAAAAATCTTAACATTTTAACACGGTACACTTCTAGTGACTTTAATCTAAACTTGGTACGTATAGTTTACAAAACAACCTCCTTCAACTCTCCCCCAACCTCTACCCCTCTTCCACCTTTCCCCTACTCCTACCGTTTTGTAGGAGAGCCACGCTTCGGCACGTATGGGCCGGCTCGACCGGAGTGATACCACGGCGCTTCACAGAAAACCGTGTTACGAGTACACACACAGAGACACGTAGAATGTTGTCAATCTATTAATCAGCCTATTTCTCTCCCAGAGTTCGCCATAACACCTGGTCCTCTGCCTTCCGCCTCAATCCATCCCAGAGCTACCTGCTTCAGGTCGACAGGCCATCTAGAATAGTATAGTCGTGGACTGTTTATGTTAAAGTTGTTAATCAATAGCGGCATTCACGTGTTTCATTCGCTTCGATCATCATCAGTCATTGTTCAAGATATATCGCGCGCCGGTCTGGCAGCACGGGGAGCAATTGGCTACCGATCGACCTAAATGGAGATCTACATTAAAGAATGGGATCATCAAGTTCAAGTCTGTACGTTGTTCAGGGCTTGATGCTCAGGCGAAGAGTTGAATGCCCGACCAACTGTTTCAATAAACTAATTAACGATATGCTCACATGTCCACAATGTGCTCAAATCTTTAATTGTAAGACATAAGTCACCTGCGAGTACACGAAAACTAGCTAAGGTCGCTGTGGTCTAAATCGGTTGAGAGTCATCATCAATATTCTTGGTCTAGTGGTTCATGATCCTGACTGCTGAGCCAGAGGTCGTGGATTCGATTCCCACGCAGGACAATTAATTGTGTGATGAACATAATATGTATGTATTTAGAAATATATAAGTATGCTTATCAGCAGTCTGGTTACCATAGTACAGGCTCTGCCTGGTTTAGGATCAAACGGCCGTGTGTGGGGTGTATCAAGTTATTATTATATAGTAATAATACAGTTTCTATAATACCAAAATAAATTAGAGGTATGGAATTTATCTAACTAGATGACCGACGACTTGAACAGGTCGCCGAAGTTGTTTGAAAGCGGAGAGCAAAGAACCGGGAGTACTATTGAGAGATTCCTACGTTCAGCAGTGGACTGCTAGAGGCTTATTGATTTAAAATCAAAGCCGGCATCAATTTGACGGCAAAACTTGTTTGTGATCAAGTGGTTGCAGGTTCGAACATCACCCAGTGCAGTGCTGGCGTGAACCAACTCCTAACACCAGCATTTAGCTTAACTGTGCTCGGCGGTTATGACCTAGCCGTGAAAAAGCCTTAGCGCAATGAGAAATGCTGACCGCGAGTAGATTTTTTTATTTACGCCATCTGTGGATTCTGCGCGATACTAATGTAATTTGATGTTCGTTGCATACTAATTATCCATAAGTTCGGGCAACTTTCACAGATGGCGCAATTTAAATTTCGAGTTTTTACAAAATTTGCTATATTTTGATACAATTTATTCAATCTATTAATTATATTTATACATATAATAGCAAAAGGAAATTCGTTCCAAGCGGGTGTCCCAAAAGATACCTCACGCGTTTTTTTTTTAAATAAACATATTCTAATTAACACGAGCTATAGATTAAAATAATCATTTTTGTATACCAATAAACTTGTGAGTGTTGTAACGCGATAATGAATAATTATATTTCATACATTGAGTACAAACGTGACAAAATAAGGTTGTTATAATTTTTGTCATGTAATGAGTTGCCTTCAAAAATATTTACATTGTTTTTTTTTTGTGTTACATTGTGTGTAAGTATTTACTATTCGTTATCTGGTGGTCTTAATATTGCGATGGGGTGTTGACATATCTCTTTACTTCTCTATCATAATAATTAACATGAGGTAGTCTAAATAGACTACCTCATTTGGTATCACGTGTTACTCTTTCACGCAAAAAGCACTGAACCGATTGCGATGAAACTTGGTATGTAGATATCTGGAGACTTGGATTAACGCATAGGCTACTTTTTATCCCGATATTCCCACGTGATCAGGAATTACGCGGGTTAAACCGCGGGGCGCTGCTAGTTATCTATATATAGGTGCACTTTTTCTACTACAAACAGGCATAATTAGATATAACATCTCGACTTGGTAACGTATGCTACGTATATTTTATTTAAACAGTATTTGTGTCCACATGCATCGAGATATTATGTACTAGAGAAGCCACTCAGAATAAAATACATGTTCCGTTTTTATTTGAATTAAAACTAAAAAGCGCTGCAGCGGTAAAATAATAATTTGTAGTCAAATCCTACAGTATTAACAAGCAGCGCTCGATCGTTTTTGAGTTGTAGTTTTCTTGCGAGCGTAAGGTCTGTGGTAAGGTCCTAAGCGCCGTGATTTTCATGGCGTTTACGCGTGTTGCCCAACGAACTGCTACAAAGATTTGTTTTCACTGCGGTGCAGGGGCCGCAGTTCGCGTTACAAACTTTTTCTTCTACGCTAGTAATGATAACTCAGTGTCCACATGTTGTTCGAAAGTTGCCGGGGCTCCAAAGTTTTTTTTTTACATTTGTCACACTACTGTTTAAGTAAAAATCCATCCATTAGCATTACGTTAGTAACGTTTATGAATGATGTTTTACAAATTAACCCAATTCAGAATTTGTTGATTGTAGCAACTTTTAGCTGGAAAGGATTTTTGGTGTTAAGATATGCATTAATAAGGGGCCGTCCATAAATTACGTCCCACGTTAAGGGGGTGGGGAGGGGGTCAACGAAATGTGACAAGGGGTGGGGAGGTCAGAAGCTTCGTGACGTCACATGTCAAAATCTAAAGTATTAAACACAAAACATTACCTGTAAACGAAAGACTACATACTCTACTACACTTTTACTGAAAAATAATACTTTTAGAACTGCTCTTTTCAGTTCTGGGTATAAAACTGCAAAATATGTGACGTCACCCAAAGAAACAAATGTGACCAAATGTGACGGACGGGGGGTGGGTCTAAAAATCATGATATTCGTGTAACGTAATTTATGGATCGCCCCTAACTATGGTGCAACTCACACGTTGCTGATCACAAATACATGCATAGTACAGACCAGAATTATACTTTGATTAAATTATCACTACATATTATAAAAAAATAAAGTCCTCCGCCGCGTCTGTCTGTCTGTTCGCGATAAACTGAAAAACTACTGAACGGATTTCCATGAGGTTTTCACACAGAAGGATTCATGAGGAAGGTTTAGGTGTATAATTTGTTAAGATTGTGTAAATTGATTGAAATATGTTGATGATTGTTGAAGATGTCTCGGCTACCCGTGCGAAGAATAAAATAATTGTAAAAAAAACCCTCTTAAAATACGACCTTGCAACGACGCTCATTCCCTAGAAATAGAATAAAGTTATACTTGTTTTAGCATATCAAAGTGGAAACAGGTTTAAATTTGAATATAAAGTTTATTTTAACATGATAATAATGTATTAAACATTTTATTTAGGATTATGACAAAATGAATAATTTCTGAGTGAAGAATGACATAAACAACATAAATTCATTAATCAAATGAAATTTAAATGCGACTGCACAGATGGTGAAGCAGTTTAAATGTTTATTTATTTATTTAAACTAGAGATCCCGTGGTGGTCGAATTTCGATCATGGTTTATTTCATTGGCCAATATTACTTGACCTGTCATTGTATAGACTATTGTACCTTGACAGGTCAAAATATATACTGGACACTCATAGCTGTATACCCATTTTTGCATTTTTTTTAACTTTGTAGCAAATATTGTTCAAAAATTTTAGCATTCGTCACTTCTTCTCTGTATAAACTATAAGTGTGCGAAATTTCATACTCCTCCGTCCACCCAATTTTCGTAAGAATGGATCCAAAGTTTTCGCTTCACGTATTAATTAATAGATAGGATCTCTAAAGAGAAATATATAACACAATATTAAATATCGGCCACAAATGTAGTTAGCCTCATGTTCTCTCAATTACTAGAAACCACAGCATGCAAAGTAACAAACATTTTAAATAAGTACAGACAGTAAAAAATAATTAACAAAAAAAAAATTAACGTTAAGGGTGAACTTAAAGTAAGTTACATAAACCTTAAAATTTAAATTATAACAATAAAAATAAAAATTATAATTAATAGAAACACATATTACTAAACTTGAACTTGTATGAGCATCTACGAAGACGACTCATGTTCACTTCGCCTAATGCTACTTAGTCTTATTTATTTAATTTACAAATAACCCTGAAGGTTGGGGCAGACATCGGGCGGAATCCCCGCGAGGAGGCGGCGTCCGCGTGTGCCTGGACATCGCCTAATTGAGAGATTTTAAGTTTTTACCCGGAGGTGGTGCCCGCACTTTTGCGGGCAGGCGCTAGGGGGGGTCCGGATGTCTTAATAAAAGCTGTTTCCGGATTCCGCCTACTTAAGGCGCAGTACGGCACACCGTGTGGTTTTAGTCGTTTCGATTCCGACACACCGCCCCACCGGAAACCCCGGTGGGTTGACGGCCCGAGGGGGTTTCCACACGCACAAAAAAAAAAGACATCGGGCGGAGTGAGCAGGTTGTAATGTAGTAGTTAATATAGAAGATGGCACACAGCGTTGCGCTCGACGTTTGAAACTATTTATTTTTTTTTTTTAAAGACCACTCCCACGTTAGGAATTACACCTGTGTCGCGGGGGACTTTACAAACATACAAACAACGGATACAAAGAACACCCAGACTCGGAATCGGAATCGCACCTACGGCCTATGGCATAGGCCAACAGGCCAGTCAAATTACAATATTCAACCCCTAACGCCTCGTCGCCGTCTCGCCCCGTCCGCTGTCTTTTTTTTTTTTATCCCAACCTTGCACCTTGACATGGACGGACAGTGTACTCACCAGTACCGGCAAACCTTTAATACTAACTGTAAAGTACATACAGATGGTTGCAATGCTTATCATGCAGCATGCATTTCCACTTGACGCTAGCCACGTGATCTGGTTTAATAATGTCAACATATTGAGCGAAAATCTAAGTAATATAATCTTGGAACGTTCAAGAGTAGAGTGAATAGGTTTCTCTTGGATAGGCGTGTACCACCTTCGTCTTCATCATCACTTTCCATCAGGCGAGTTGGAAGACAAACGCCTGTTCCATTACATAAAAAAAAAAGATGTGATACTTACCTTTGTTGATAATAATTATTGTGGCCAAGTTTTTTGACCTCCATGTGTGTGGGGACCTCACAGAGGAAGGAACTCGACCTCTTTCAAGATGCATTTGACTGAACATTTAATTTATTTGCATTTGATGTGGTGGTATAATGGCTTAGGCGCCATACTTCATATCTAATAGTTGCCAGTTCGCATCCTACCTAGAGCACCTAGGACCGTGCAAGTTCAGTGTTTTTCCTCCATACCAAAAGTGCCCAGTTTTCTGCTGGGACGCAGACGAGGCAGAAACGCTGGGTACGGCAGAATGCGCGTGGCAATTTTGGTGAAATCTATCTCACGGGAACAGTACATTGCAGCCTATGTGCTATTCCAGACAATAATCTATCTCTGTGCCAAATTTCATGCAGATCCGTTCAGCCGTTTTTGCGTGAAAGAGTAACAAACATCCATACATCCTCACTAACTTTCGCCTTTATAAAATTACTAGCAGCGTCCCGGTTTCACCCGCGTAGATCCTGATCCCGTAATCCCCGATAAAAAGTATAGCCTATATGTTAATCCAGATCTCCAGCTATCTATATACAAAATTTTATCGCAATGGGTTCAGTAGTTTTGGCGTGAAACAGTAACAAACATTCATCCATCCAAACTTTCACATTTATAATATTAGTGGGATGTAAGATAATATTAGTAAGATTGTACCTAAACATAGTTCAGAGGCGCGGCTTGTTCATACATTACACAAAATGGTGTAAAACTGATTCAAGAAGGCGGTTTCTGCTTATTTAATTCAACTAGATGAATTAAGTAACCTACTCCAGGGGCTTGCTGTACCTTCTTCTTCATAAAAAAATAATGTATTAGTTATATCATCATCATAAGAATCATCATCTCTAAGAAATGACGACACTAATCAATTGTGTCCATGAAATAATTGAATTAGGGCGTTTTCAGTAACTTCATCGTTATTTGTCTACCAGTTTTGCATCAGTTTAGTTTGCCATCTTGTTTTGAAGTGTTATTTATAAGCTACAATTAATTAATCATAAATATCATATTTATTTAAGTCCTCAGATACCCGTTATAAGACCGCATATCAAATCACTGAGAGTTTATGTAAATGTACTATTGTATTGTAGTATACACATTAATATGTTTATTTGGTGTCTACAAGATAATTATCTTGAAGACACCAAATAAACTAAAAATATGTAATTCAAGGATCAGCCAAGGTGATATGATGAGTATGGTATGAGAATCGCAGTTCATACATTACAAAACACCGTCTACACTGTGCTGCACCGAACTGCGTCGCCTGTATTTCTGCATACGCTTGCCCTATCTAGACGAATGTCTACACCACAGGCTGATTTTTAATTAGTATAAATGCCGTTGAATTCCGTATGGCGGTCAGTGACCATTTTTCACCCAAATTGGTTGTTATTAAAGTAAAAATAATGTTATAAATTTTTGGTTATTCTTGTAGGTGTTTACGAATATGCGAATCGTGCTTACCTATAGTCTATTAACCGAAACTATTCAACGATCTAACTCAAATTTATTACCTACTAGCAGCGCCCCGCGGTTTCACCCGCGTAAGTCCCGATCCCGTGGGAATATCGGGATAAAAATTAGCCTATGCGTTAATACAGGTCTCCAACTATCTACATACCAAGTTTCATCGCAATCGGTTCAGTGGTTTTTGCGTGAAAGAGTAACAAACATCCATCCATCCATCCAAACTATCACATTTATAATATTAGTGAGATAATCTGACTTTTCTACAACAAAGTCTACCAATCACCACCACAATTCAGAAATAACTTTCCTCGCCTCTTGTTTCAAGATGAATAGTTTCAATATTTGCGATGCAAACGTAACAATAATATTATTTAAATGTTCTTAAATATTATTTCTTTCTGCTCGGTCAGATGGCGGGTGGCATGTGCGGACGCTCACGATAAACACCGCGTATCTGATTATTGGTTTTATTTCATTGCAAATGAAAGTTTATCTCGTTTTTAATGACTGTTTGTTCGTTAGGACGACGTTAATTTATTCTGTAACGTACGTATAAAAATATGTATGATGTTTGTGAATTTAGACGTAGGTAATTAAATTTTTAAAATTCTTTCACTTATAACAAGATCTTAATATCCTTCTGAAACATTTTTCTGGATGAAAAGAACCTTATTTTCTTTTGTGACAACGTGTATACAAAATTTCATGATGATAGGTCGAGTAGTTACGGCGAGAAAGCGTAACATACAAACTCATATTCGTGTTAATAATATTAGTTACTAGCTGATTTTCTGCTCAATTTTCTAAATTTTTCGTTCCGTAAGAACCTTCTACATAGTATTAGAAAACATACAAAAAATTATGAATGAAATCGGTTAAGTCGTTCTCAAGTTATGGCGTGACCAAAGGAAATAGGAATTCATTTTTATATTACACTAGCTGCGCCCCGCGGATTCACCCGCTTAAGTCCCTATGCCGTGGGAATATCAGGATAAAAAGTAGCGTATGTGTTAATCCAGGTCTCCCACTATCTACATACCAAGTTTCGTCGCAATCGGTTCAGTAGTTTTTTCGTGAAAGAGCAACAAACATCCATACATCCTCACCACCTTTACGTTTATAATATGAGTAGGATTCATAAAAAATAAAATATATTGACTTCGATATTGACGGGTGAGTGCCTATGTGAATATTTTCCTTTGCCTTTCTTATCAATATATCATTATTTATTTAGCGTTCATCTTAAAAACATCGTTGTTGTCTGTGACATTGGAGTCTTTGTCCTTTTATCTTTTTCAATAATTTTGATATATCTACAGATAATACCTATGCAAATACTTTAAGTAATAAAACATATATAAGTACTTTTATTGCTGGTCATACGATATTTTTATCTGATACTATTACTAGATATGGGAGGAATAAGGGGTTTCGATTCACACCATATATCAATTCAGACCACCCGGACAGCTAAGAGGATTACTCTCTGCCTTTGGGGAGGCCATAAGGGCACCCGGTGTATGTATACTCAATCCCGTGTAAATGTGGCTTGAGTTATGTTGGAAAAGACTAGTCGCAGCATTGCAACTAGGCTGCAGGCACACATACACTGTATGAAAAACATGGACAGTCATAGGGCAGCTGTCGCTGAACTCGACAGACAAGACTGTCACGGCCAGGGCTGCCGCCAGTAAGGACAATTTATTTTATACCGCTGAGTCTCCGAAATTATACAAAATCACGTACTTTTATACAAAATCAGTGTTGTACAACTATAGTATGTCACTCTTTGGGGATTTCAATAAAAAGTGTTTTAACTGTAACGTATAAGGATTTAACAGTTTATCACAGACATTTGTTTTAAGTATCTCTATGTGTTTGTGTATGTACGAACTTATTCCGCTATAACATCAGTAATGACATTGTATCCAATTATACAAAGCAATCTACTATACAAACAGGATACAAAAGGTAAACGAATTATACGAATTTTGTATCCAATTATACAATCTGCTAGCCCTGGTCACGGTCTCAGATCATAGAAACAAGGTGTTTCTATGATCTGTGGTCACGCTCACGGCTCACTATTTTGTCATTTCCGTTCGTACTGCGAAAAATACGCGGAGCAAACGAAATAAGCCGTTCGAACTGCCCTCTGTGCCGCATTTAACTAAGAAAATGAAAATTCTGAGCATTTACTATTGATTTTTAAGAGTATTTTCGTTTGTCGAGATATTTTTATTTATTTATTTTTATTTAGATATTGACACTGGCCATCAGACGTGCACAAACGTTGACAAATTTTAAAAAACTAGTGAAGGAACAGTATTTGTCTTCGTGAATGGTGACATACTATAGGTACTGTTATGGATCTCCATAGGTATTAACTATGTATTGTAAATGCATGTGTATGTATGTGTGTATAAATATGTGTATATGTGTATTTATGAGTTTATGTAAGTATATGTATTTGTGTACCTATGTCTATATACCTACCATCCTAATATTTATTTGCAAAATTATGCTAAGTATCTCTAAATAGCACTTATTTATAATTATTTTCTTTTTCCATAGGCTTCTTAAATATATTGTACACTGCAGCCCCTGTTTTCATTTATGTTTTCTCTATCCATCCAATGGTTGCCTGGAAGAGATCGCAAATTGCGATAAGGTCGCCAATTGTACATAACGTTAGCTAGTAAGTAGATTTAAGTAAAATATTGTAACCTATTTGTTTGTGTACAATAAATCATCTATCTATCTATTTATCAAGAAGACTAGAAAGCTCCACAATATATTGAAATAAAAACATTTGTAAGTACATATTATCTGCGCGACCGTAGTGTTGACAGTTGTTATCAACGTGTCGGTCGCTTTCAAGGCAATCGATCGATTGAAATAATATACTTCAATTATACGGCCTTTGTACTACCTATTCTAGTATTTTCCTTTTTAAAGGCAACATCCGTACTAGGGAAATAAGTATTTATCGTCGAAGACTGTACCGGAGTTCCAGCAACTTAGGTATTTTACATTGAAATAAAAATGATACAGTCGTTAGCTTTATGATAAAATAACAATTACAACTTGAGACACTTCACACACGGCCGTCTGATCTCAAACTAGGTCTGTATTATGATAATCAGACTTCTGATAAATAAAGTCGTACTTACATATTATAGATAAATTACACCCAGACACAGAACAAATGATCGTGCTCATCACACAACTTTGTCCTGGGAATCGAAGCCACGACCTCTGGCTCGGTAATCATAAGCATTAGACCAATTTTTTTAAATTTATGTAGTATCAGACAAATCGGTTCGATTCCCTGTGACTATCTAAGAAAAACACGAGGAAACCGGCACACGTGAAAGTCTTCTATAATGTTTTCGAATGCTTTTTTTCTTTCTCGAAACACTTAGTAATCGCTAGGTTTTTTCTTCCTTCGAATTGAAGTAGTCCGACAGGTCGAGTATCGTCAAAAAAAGGGTATCTAAGTATGTCTTTTTTTAATTTTTATGGTATAGGGGGCAAACGAGCAGACGGGTCACCTGATGGTAAATGACTACCGCCGCCCATGGGCACCTGCAACTCGAGAGTCACAAGTGCGTTGCCGCCCTTTAAGGTGGGAGTAGGAGAAGAGGGGGAGGGGGGAAGAGGTGGGAGAGGGGAAAGAGGGGAAGGACGGGAATAAGGGAAAGGGAAGGGTTAGGGCCTCCGGTAACCTCACTCACGCGGCGAAATGCAATGCAAGCATTGCTTCACGGCCGGTTTTCTGTGAGGCCGTGGTAACGAGCGGAGTCGAGCCGGCCCATACGTGCCGAAGCATGGCTCTCCCACATTGAAAAACTATTTTTATCCGCAAAACTATAAGCTATGCTTATTTTGTGCTTAGATAGTGCTGTGTAATGTGTCACAAGATATTATTATTTCTTTTAATTATACTGAGTGGCGTGGATGTTATCACATTAAATGATATACCTGATTATACTAACACTGTATACTCTCGAAACGTGAAACATAACACCTGACGTCACAGAGCAGACTTCACAGAAATCATACTTAACACATTAACACCTAGAAATAAGGTGTGCTTGTATTTGCTTGTTAGCTAAGAAATACGTAGAACGACTATATAAATATGCTAGCTGACCCGCGCAACATTGTCGGCGTTTGTAAATATTCCCCGTTTTTGCAACAATTTTTATTGATACTCCGCTCTTATTGGTCGTAGCGTGATGTTATATAGCCTATAGCCTTCCTCGATAAATGGATTATTCAACACTAAAAGAATTTTTCAATTCGAACCAGTAGTTCTTGAGATTAGCGGTTCAACAAAACAAACAAACTCTTCAGCTTTATGATATTAGTATAGATTTAGTTTATTTACTTGAGATGCTTGTAATGAAGTTATTTTCGTCATGTTCATGTGTTTATTGGCCTTGCGTTCCTAGTAATTAGTTTAGCTTTTATTGAAATATACTTCATGACGTGTTTCATACGTAAAATACGTGTTTACGTAGACTTTGTATTTATGTGTACCTACCATCTCTACTAAAGAAAGAGTTGGAATGTTGTGTTTGTTTGTGTTTGGTTATCTCCAGCACTACTGCACATATTTGAAACATCATTTCACCATTTGAAAGGTACATCGTTTGCAGATGAATACGGTCTATTTATTATTATCTTTATTATTTAAGTAAGTATGTAGGTGGAATTTTCTTTTATAAAGATAACTACCGCACTAGGAATATTTCTGTGTCGCGGGGGCCTTCACAACGGACACGAAGAACACCCAGACTCGGGACAACTAGTTGTGGATCTAGTGCTGCCATCCGTCCGGGTTTCCCCGGATTTGTCCTAGTTTAGAGGGCGTCCGGGGAGTGTCCGGGCGGGGTTTACAAAAAGTGTCCGGGTTTTACCCGGACACTCTGTGGCAGGGGCAACTTATAATTATTAGATGAACAAGCTGTTTAATTTAATTTAAAAAAAAAAATTGACGTTTTTTTAAGGTGTCCGGGAAAGAATCTCGATTTCACACGTGTCCGGGATTTTTGAAGAGCTTGTCCGGCGTCGGCAATTTAAGTGATGGCAGGCCTATGTGGATCACACATATTTTTGGCCCGTGTGGGATTTAAATCCACAACACTCGGCGCGGCGTAGTGGCGAGGTGACCACTTAAACCATTGCGCCATCCGTGCAGTAAAATAGACTTCAGACTTTATTATTATTATTACCCGGTATGCGTTGCAATGCCTTTTTTTTAATAGATTGTTTGGCCGAGAACTCCTCTTGGGCGTCCACAAAACACTACCAAAGTTTCATTACAATCTAATCAATAGTTTCGGAACGCATGGAGGACAAACAAACAAACATTGATTTTTATAAATATAGGTTATTATTAAATGTCTAAACTCACTCCAGAGCTGTGACTAATAGTCTCCCATATTAGATTTTCTTTTTTTATTACTAGTTGGTTCTGTTCCTATGGGTTGTAGTGTGATATTCATAGTATTCTTTCATAAACGGGCCACTAAATATTTTTTGACGTGATAAATCGCTGAAAGCCGGCTTCACGCACGAAAAAGCATGACTCATTGTCACGTTCCGCCTAAGCCGAGCGTGCAAGCGAGAGCGCAGAACAAGCGATAGAGAGGCACGACCGGCCTTCAGAGATAATAATTCAATTCAATTCATAAAAGTATGCAATTTCTCATCAATGTTTTCTTATGACGTAAAATTATCGTCCGTAAACCGACTTTACAGACAACCAATTTCTTTTTTATTTTGAAGGACCGAAAAACGTTAGAATCAATATATATAAAAATCAATGCCACTTTTCGTTGTAATTTTATAACTCAAGAACGGGCTCACCTTTCCAAACCAAATGTTTAGGCTTTGTTCGGACTATTTAGTAGATGGTTTATGTGAAGTTTGCACAAAATCGGTCGAGCGGTCCTTCATTTAAAATTTACAAACGCGGACGAAGTGGCGCGGGTCATCTAGTAGAATATAATAATCTTTATGGCAGGGATGTTATCGAACTCCGTAACCGTAACCGAAACTATCGGATATCCGAAATAAAAATCTATCCGAAACCGTAACCGATATAAAAGTTTCGAATAATTTCGGATAGAGGTGGAGTCTTAATAATTTATTTTATCAAAATATATACATCAAGAGGCAATTACATATTTTATAATAACTGTACATATTCCGACCATTGCTTATTTTTTATTGTAATTCTACTACCAAATATGTAATAACCTAGAAATAATGCTAAGTCATTACCTGTCTGTATTTTCCTGTTTCATTCTTTAAAGATCTTATATCCGTAACCGAAACTATCCGAAACAAATCCGAAATAATCTGATATCCGTAACCGTATCCGAAACCGGTATAACGTTATTCATATATCCGTATCCGAAATTTCATATCCGTAACATCCCTGTATTGTACACCAACGACATATTGCTTAGAAAAATACCAAAGCGGATATGTACAAGCGGGGCTCTTATCGCTAAGAGCGATCTCTTACAGGCAACAACGTTTTTTGTTTGAACTCTAATGTTTTTGTTGATTACAATCCTAGTAGACGTTTTGATAACACGTTGTACCGTATTTGAACTACGAATGCAACACAAAGACGTAAAGCGTTTTGTTATTGCAAACATAGTAGCGTTTACGTTACCAAGCAAACATTTTGTTGACAGCGTTTAGTTAACACGTTGTACAATCGGATATTGTTTAGATTATTGTTTGTATCTATGTTATCATAACATTTTTTACAAATGGCGTAGGTACTTATATAAACCATCAATGTAGAAAACAAGGACACGGCTCGCCCCACAGTAGGCACTGGTTCCTATACGCAATACAAGACCCGTCTCCACCTACCTTCACCGTATAACGGCAGAAACAACACGGTTTAGTGCTTTTAACCGCAGCTGCTGTACAGTGGAGGTTAATTAATAAAAAGGTATGTTTTGTATTTTTATAATACATATGTGTGCCAATAAAAGTTTTTTCTTTCTTTCTTTCTTTTTCTTAATGTAGCGACTCCAATTTAAGCTTAAACTTGTAGTGACCTTCCTCATGTTGAAAATATTCATTAGAGAGCCATACTTCGGCACGTATGGGCCGGCTCGACCGGAGTGATACCACGGCCTCACAGAAAACCAGCAGTGAAGCAATGCTTGCATCGCTTTTCGCCGAGTGAGTGGGTTACCGGAGGCCCTAACCCTTCCCTCTTCCTCTCTCCCTTCCTCGCCCCTTATTCCCCCTTCCCCTACATCCTCCGTAAATGCCGGCAACGCCCTTGTGACTTTTGAGTTGCAGGTGCTCATGGGCGGCGGTAGTCATTTACCATCAGGTGACCCGTCTGTTCGTTTGGCTGTAAACGTTTGCCCCCTATACCATATAAAATATGCAAAAAAGTTTGTTGCTATTCAACATCGAAGTAGAAATCTAACCTATAATTATGTTGATGGGAATTAACGCGATCACGTATTTAAAACGGTCAACATAATTGTATTATCACGAAACGCAAGCTTGTCAGCTTGGGCTTCTTGACTTAGTCCAAAGGCGTACTGTGAGAATCGTCGACGATCCCAAACTCACAAGCGCTATTGAACCCTTAAGCCTAAGGAGAGACTTTGCCTCCTTGCAGGGGCGGCCCTAGGGCGGTGCGAGCGGTGCGGCCGAACTCAATAGATCGGGGGCGCAACAAAACAACATTTTGATTTACATTTTTATTAAAAAACTGTAAATCAAAATCTCAAGTAGGGGGTCCAAAATATTTTTTATGAGGACTAAAAAAAACGGTTATCAAATTCTTTTTACGGCGAACAACATAGGAAAACTGAGGTTTTGAATTTATAGGGGCGCCACTTTGGGGTCTCGCACCACCTAAAAATGTAGCTAGGGCCGCTACTGCCTCCTTGTTCTACTGCTTGTATAATGGGTTGTGCTCTGAGGAACTGTTTGACATGATGCCTACCGCCGCATTCTACCAATGCACTGGAACCTGAATGGTCCGCGAACGCCCCGGCTGTGGAATGAGCTAAGGAAAACCTTGGCAGGGGCCAAGGTTTTCCTTAGGGACCACAGTATGGGAGTTCTTCAAGAAGGAGTGTACTTATAGGTTTTTAAAGGGTCAGCAACGCGCATGCGAGTCCTCTGGATTTGCAGTCCATAGGCCACGGAAACCGCTTACCATCAGCCGGTCATACGCGTGTTTGCCACCGACGAAGTATTAAATAAAGCCGCGAAAGTTTAAAAGTTAGAATTCTAACCTTACGTATCATCATTATCACATGGTACCTACCTAAGTACCTATGCCATTTGTAAAAAATGTTATGATAACATAGATACAAACAATCATCTGAACAAGAGGTAACATTGAACAACACAGTACTACAGTAGGAAAACAAGTAACTAATGAAAAAATATTAAAATAGACGTAAGGCGCTGCAAAAATAAACTTATTACGCGCCGTACAGCCGCCATATTTAAATTTATAACCCATGTCGCTCGGGATGATGTAAGAGTTCTATTGAAACTCCATGCATAAAAATCTGTTCAGGCATTTAGAAGTTATGGTTATATCATACTTACACATCATGCTTGTCTAAGATGCGTCCTAAGAATATACGAGTATAATCTTAAAACTGTAACGCAGGCTAGGTACACAACATACAGTTACAGCCACATTCCTTGTCAAATATCTATATGTACATGAACTCTGAAAACATTACACTTATTTGTTTGGGTAGTCGCGTAATAACGCCAACATTTTAATATTTAGGAAGGTTATGTCTATTAACCGACTTAAAAAAAGGAGGAGGTTCTATGTTCCACTGTATATATTTTTTTATGTATGTTCACCGATTACTCAAAGACGCCTGAACCGATTTGGAAAATTCTTCATTTGTTCGAATGGGTATACTTCCCAGGTGGTCCCATGGTCATCAGGTCAGGATCTGAGGATGGGATCCTGGAGAAATCAAGGGAGCTCTTCAAATTTTATAAGCACACTTGAAGCAATTTGGGTATTTTGAGGCGCATTGAAGTCAGTAATACTTTTTTAAAAGATAATTATTTTCGTTTTTGTTAGTTTTAAAAGATAAAGTTGTGTGTAATGTAAATTGATACGTGTTAGGCAATTTAACCGGCTGTACTTACAAGACTGTCAAAATGTTTTTATTTTGCGTTCTTATAGCATGAAACATGCAATGGATGTAACACTGAAGTACGTGTAATCTAAATTGAAACCCTAAGTTTCGCATGTCCATATAAAGTAGGTAACTTAGAAAGTGTATGCTGTTGTCATTTCTTTCCACTATCCCTTACGAGCGGCGCCATTTTAACTAGGTCTACTTAGAGCTCCTTCACACACTCTTCATCATAATAACGTGACGCGTACGTCGCGTAATCGCGGCGTTGAGTCTGCTGTCGATAAGATGCTGCGCTGACGTCGCGATGCATGACGCGACACATACTCTCGCTTGTTGCGGCGTCATGTATTCATCCATTCATGATCAAGTGTGTATTAAATTGCCTCAAATGTGTACATCACTTTTGTACACATTTTTTTGCAACAATTCATCGAATCGGTGTAATTTTTCCTTTTCGCAAGAGTTTTCTTTAGAAGCAAACAGTAGAGTTTCCTTGTCGGAATCTATTTTGTTGATGATAATACCAAAACTATATTGAAATTTGTAGGGCGCAAACGCCAAAGCGCAGCAAACTCTAGTGTGAAGACAGTCTTTGTATACTCGTATTGTGATACGATTCATGCGCTTGCGCAACTCGTTATTACTGCATCGCTACACGCCTGCCTCACCGCACCGGCATCGTCTTACAGTTTGATATCGTACACCTCACGTCCGCTCTCAATTCCACACTATAGCTATGATATTACAGAACGCGTGTTCTAGTAATTTCTTTGAAAGGGAGGTAGCAGGTTACCTTCTGACAGTTAAAACAAGCTAGAAGTACGCGATTATAATAATAACCTGTGGCACTTGCTATGTGGTACTTATCACTAAAATAGTGTCGAAGTGAGGAATATAGATAACTAATCTTGTATACCAAAGAGTCTCATTGCTAGACGATTTTTTAATTTTACTAGCTTTTAAACTTTCGCGTTCCATGATAACATAATTATTAGAGATCGCATGGTGGTCGAATTTTGACCATGGTAGTTTCATTGGCCAGTATAACTTGAGCTGTCATTGCATAGACTTACCATGACAGGTAATCATATATACTTAGGCCTGCCGTCGCACATAGGGGTATTTGACCCAAAAAGCTGGCCAAAATTATTTTTGGTCTCGAACGAGGCCTACGGGTGTCAATAATAACAAGTTTAATTTTCTATCATTTATTTCATATAAAAACAACAGAAAATTATACATCGTCGTCAGTACTTGTATCAGTATCAGTTTCTGAACGTGAACAACTAGTTGACGGTTCGGCAGGCAGTAATAAATGCAAAGTTTCTTCATGGAAGGGTTTCGATTTCTTCTTTGACATCTTTCTTAAGCCCGTAATGACAGGGTCTGACGTTAGTAGGAGTCTGTTTATAACGTCAAGATTACAGGACTTTCGGGAAAATTTTCTCGAATAATTTAGCCTGTAATCTCTGAAATGTTTATTACGGGCTTCTGCAGCCTCTTCTGAGAGCTGACCGATTGGGAGTAGAGCCGATGAAATTACTTCTGCTCCATGACGTAAAATTTTATGAATGGTCGGGGACATCGGATGCCATTCATATAACTGAACAGATAATTCTTCAGTTTCTCTTGCATATTTCTCGAATGCTTCAACATTGATTTTATGTCCACTCGACAAGGCCTCCAAGATTATTTTGAACCTAAACATTAGGTTTACTTCTATGCCAGTTATTGAGGCAGACAATTGATGGTCCAAGAAGAATCGTCTGCTAGTATTACCATCATTAGAATTACCAAAATTGGCTTGAGGAACATCTACGATTAGTCCCATCTCCTTTCTAAATTTGTCCTGTATCTCTTTTTTTAACTATGTCTTTATCAGTCTGTGTTCTTAATTGCCACTTTTTGAGAGGTAATTTGTAAGACAAATGCAATACATGTTCAAAAAACCTTATTCGGGCATGTAGTATCGAAAGGCCGAATTGTAAAGACTCCACATTGACTTCCCTTCTTTTAGATAAATCGTTAAATTCTTTAGATGTGGCGCCATATATATAACACCTCATAGTTGATGTTGTTTGTGTTGCTGCGTTGCATACCTTGCCATCGACCATGGTAAAAAGCATAGTGTGAGTTATTTTCGCACCTTGTGTCTCCGTGGGCTTAAGAGCATTAATTTTCGTTTTAATATACTGAATCTCTTCGTTCGTGATATCAACAGACTCTTGTAGAAATCTAATTCTAATAGGTCTACAGTACCGAGGTGATGAGGGTGTTGGGTTTTGCCAAACAACGTTTCTGTTTTTACCCCATAGTAACTGTAATGGTACCATAGAGCTCTGAAAAATGTTGGCATCTGAGTCTATCTCACTTTCAAACTTTTGCTTGTATTGCATTTGTTGCGACCCATCGCATCCCCATTTATGAACCAATTCCATTTGTTTTCGATCATCTTCATTTATTGTAGCCATAACTTCCTTTAAATGCATTACTAATCTTGAAGCAGTATGATTTAGTAAGTCTTGTAGATTAATTTCGGCACATGTATCTGTAACTATGTAAGATTCTTTGATAGGGTAACAATCGTTTTTCGCTTTCTGAAGAATTGAATAGCAAGGATAAAACTTCTTGTTGCTTGATCTAACTATCTCATACTGCGATCTTGTCAAGCCAGCTTCTACATACATAGATAGGGCGTCTAAGCTGGATAATTGAGCACGAGTTACTTCAATAGTTTTTTTAATAGCTGACCGATATTTCTGGGCTCTAGTTGGGCTTTTAATTAAATCCTTTACTACATTTGATGCGCCTACATTTCCTGAAGCGCGAAATTTCATATGAGTAGCATAGGTCAGCGTTTCCATCTCATGTAACCGAAGTTCTTCGGTTTTTCTTCGTTTGGATCTTTCACTCGATTCTGCAAACTTTTTTTCAGAACGACCCGGGCTTGTTTCTGTAATAAAGTATAATAATTTCTTTAATAAACATTCATAACATTAACAAGACAGAATAAATTTGCTTTTACTTGCCGGGTGCAGAAGGGATGCCGATGACGTCATGACAGCGTTGTACCTTGAACCTAATGAACAAAAGAGTGTGGGATGCGGTTGGATAGTCATCGGCAAACCCTCTGCGCGCAGGTAGTAGTAGTACTACAAAAATTCAGTAACGCATACTTCTCAGTGATTGAAAATGGTAATGATGTCACTCCATTGAGCCAATCCTTGTTGTTATGTTCAAATACATCTTTCTTTTTATATGCTGCTTACCATCTGGATTTTAATTGATGCTTTATCAAAGATAATTTCTGTTTCCAATATTTCCGATCTTCACTTTTACAGAACTTATTGATTACAGTTTCTTCCATATGATCCAAGTTTTTGTCAAAACTTGGCTCTTGTGAATCTTTTACTATTATATAAATGTCGTTCCGTGATAAGAATTTGACACCAGATGGCCCTGAAAGCAAAAGAGAACAATGATATTTTATTTGTATTTTTTTCTCAATGTACTCTACCTACAAAACAAGCGATAAATAATACATCCGCGGTATTCCCCGGCAAGTTTTGCATCAAGCATTTTACATAATTTGCCTGCTTCAATTTCATGTACAATTCATGGCATAGAAAAGCTTAGAAAGTAAGTAAAATTCTTAAAGATTGCATTCGAAACATCTAAAATCACACACGTTTTTTGTTGTTTTGTATTTAACTAGAACTACTAAACTTTAAATTACATTCAAACAAAAACTATTAAAATTGCAAGTACATACCTGGCTCAGATAGATCCATCACAATTTTTATATATGCAGATTCAAAACACGATACAATAAGAATTATTGTAACAACATACAAACAGAACATCAACAAATAACACGTACACTTTGCACGAACGCTAAATGCCGACTGACGCTTGCGAATGATGCGCGGGCAAAGTAAAACAAAATGGCTGCCACTTGATGCGAGGTATCTTAAGCTTTTTAGGCCCACATTTTGTTTCGTGATATCGACCATTTCACAAAAATGATTTATGGCCAGCTTTTAGGTCCAAATACCCGTATGTGCGTCGCTTAAATTGCCCACGACGAACAAGCTCTTCAAAAATCACGGACACGTGTGAAATCGAGTTTCTTTCCCGGACACCTTTAAAAAAACCGCCGATTCCATTTTTTATTAAATTAAACAGCTTGTCCATCTAATAATTATAAGTTACCCCTGGCACACAGTGTCCGGGTTTTACCCGGACAGTTTTTGAAAACCCCCCCGCCCGGACGTTCCCCGGACGCCCTCTAAACTAGGACAAATCCGGGGAAACCCGATGGACGGACGGACGGCAGCCCTACATATACTGGACGCGTGTAATTTCATTAAGCCGTTTTCACGTAATTGTTAAAGTTGTAAGACATATTGTTTAAAAATTTTAGCTTTCTGCACTTCTTCTACATATAAACTGTAAATATTCCAAAATTCACGTTACAACGTTCGCGAAATTTTCTTAAAAAGGGGTACAAAGAATTCTCTTTACGTATTAATATAATGATTACATACCTTTGATTTGAATGACGTTTCGATTTTTAATTTTACAGTAACTGTATTTTTATTGTTTATTTATTATCTTATCGGAGACCGCGAATCGGTAAACAGAAGGTAGGACGCCCCCCAGCCAGATGGACCGACGACCTGAGGAAGGTAGCTGGGAGGGACTGGATGCGGAAGGCGGAGGACCGGGTACTATGACGCACATTGGAAGAGGCCTATGTCCAGCAGTGGACTAGAATAGGCTAATTGATTGATATTTATTATCTAGTTTAAAGTTATGTACACTTCTTTCCTTGTACAGCTAGTTTTACGATTGCATCAATATTGTGCGCCTTACCTTCGTGCTTATTACTCATATCCAATCCAAAAATCAGCGATAACTGAATATATTCTGTAGTATATTTCTTCTAAGTCACTATACGCCTTATACCATAACGAAAAATAATAAAATATTATCTATGGTTAATGCATGACTAAATGAAGAGTATTGATTAAATTCCAATTCGTATGTGATTCGTTCGATAACAAAGACGCACCCTTTGTTCAGAATCGACAATTTAATTTATAAAATAAGTATTTGTCCTAAAATAATGAAATCTACAGTCGACATAATCGCGTCCTAGTCACGAAATACAATTAAATACATATAAGTATATCCGTGAAAATTTCTAATGTAAGCTACACTGACGAATTAATAGGCGCAGTATGGCACATCGTGTGGTTTTAGTCGGTTCGATTCCGACGCACCGCCCCACCGAAAACGCCGGTGGGATGAAGGCCCGAGGAGGTTTCCACACGCACAAAAATAAAGAAAAAAAGTGTCAATTTACACTGACACGTGAAGCGACGTGGCGCGGACCTTTTAAGATAACAATACGATATAGAACTTATTGACGGTGGCAAAAGGTACACAGTACAATGAATACGCGAAAGTGGTGTGTTACCTTCGCGTAGCGTCTCCGTAATTTGACGTGCTTTCCTTAGATGACATTGAAATTGTTTTTTCCCTGTATGTGGATATCGCCACAAAGATTTTCGAGGTTTTAGTGCATACCAATTGCCCCCCCCCCCCCCCTCTTACGTTTGCTTACGTAGTATTAAATTCATTAAAGAAATTCGTAAGTACAATTTTTGACCTGCCTCCGCTTGGACCAAGAAAAAAAGATTTTGCCCCCATCAGGGCCGACAAAACAAAATGTGGTCCCCTCCCTGGGCCAAAAGCTGGGTGTACCCATGGTTATAAGTAAGTAATACTATTAACGACTGATAATAGTATTACTTATTACCGACAACGATAACGACTGATGCCGTGGGAATATCAGGATAAAAAGTAGCGTATGTGTTAATTCAGGTCTCCAGCTATCTATATATCAAGTTTCATCGCAATCGGTTCACTAGTTTTTGCGTGAAAGAGTTTTAAAATAGTAGTAGGATATACATTTTATAAATTTTAATAAAATAAATGTTTATGTAATATGTTAATAATAGGTCGAATGCTAGGTACAATGTATGTAAGCTGAAGATGCTTACAGGCATTGTAAATGGCGCGTGTGGGCGAATTACACGTGTACAGACTTTGAACGGGTAAATACACAAATAAATTATATACTGGTAATCTTTTGGTTACTTTCCGTAAAACGGAAACGAGGCGGAGTTCGTGCTCTTACCGGACCTTGGGCTCTATGGAGACGCTTTTCGCACCGACAGCCATAGCAAAAATGAGTCGCTATTCCGCCCCCGCTTTTCACTCCATTGTGCGACAATCTCTGCAGACAAAGACCTATTAGGCCAAGGCAGCCGTGCCCTGTATCTGCGTCAGCTGGTAGGAGATTGCCCCATGTTGTCTCTTTAGCCAATCCTGTAAGAAGTTTATTACCGCCACGATTGTGTCGTACCCTGTAAATGGTTGTCCAAGTCCTTCATTCTTCCGTCCATGAGCACTTGTCAGAGCTTAGATCTTTACGCCTGTTCTTCAGGAGACATGGATATTAGGTCCAGCTTCACCGCACCGCATGATAGAGTAAGTAAGAGGGTTGCCGCTTCGAAGAAGACCGTGCGGGGTACCCTCTTATGATCACCATGGCCATAACCTGCCCCCTAAGACTTCTACATTGCTAAGTGTTATCGTCTCAGCTCAAATTAGGGCCTTATCATGATCCGACTCCGTGATAATGTAACCCTAGTGCTGCAGCTCTCTGGTTTAAATATAAAGACGTCCTTGATATGAAGACATTCAGCTAACATACAGAACATATTACAAATCTGCATACCTTAAAACAATTTCATTTATATGGTTTCGTCTCAATGTGACACGACGCATCATGAGGCAAAGGTAACTTCCTCAAAGAAAATATACAATAATAGACCTACAGCTGACTACTGGCATCTTACTTAGGTCAAGGGCTTCATTAAACCTCTTAATGGCGTAATAAACATTGTCTTGAAACGTTTTCAATGACAACGATGTGCCGTTGACGCTTCGCCAAAAGCGTTACGATTCCGTGACGTAGGACTACTGTGGCCCTCTGTACGGATATTGTCGGATTTTTTCTGATAAAGTACCAAAGGGGAAATTCGGACTCGTTTGATCGGACTGACAAGAAGAGACAAGAGGTATGAATCGATAATATACAAAGCAACCTTAGGATGGACTAAAATGGTTTTTATAAAAGATCGTAATCTATGGCGTACATCGAAAAACGTATATTGATAGAGGTAGAAGGAGGGTTCGTGGCTAAGTGGTAACCGAGTAGGTTAGCATATGGCAAGTTTAATCAATACTAGCCAGGTCAATCTTAGGATGGGTGTCCATTCTTAATACATTAAGGAAAGCCCCGGTTAAGCCGTCGGTTCTGGTTGCCTCACGAACATCTGTGGCTGTCATTAGGGGTAGTTGGAGCCCTAATAAGTTCGACAACCTGGTCTAACCACAGAACTTCGAAATCGCCTAGTACTTAGGCTGTGGAGGTCTGATGGCAGTCGCTTCACGTAAAATATCGAAGTTCGTCCGTATCGTAGGTAGATTGAAAGCCGACCCCCAACTTGGCTGGGAAAAAAGGCGCGGAGGATAATTGATTGATAGAGATAGGAGGAGAGTGATATTGCTTATATGGATGGATTGGGGAGTGTTAGCAATAGCTTGAGCAGGTCAGGGTCTGTTGCCGGGAAGTCGAAGCCCTCTTAATTACGTTAGAGAAAATAGATAGTTATATAGATAACACTTTATTTGTACATTTTGTACACCATTGTTACAGTGGAAGTATCACACATACATGTATAAGATAGATAATATACAAAGGGCGGCCTAAGGCAAAAGCACAAGACGTGCGAAGCCAAGCCATAAAAAAAACTCAAGCACGTCAGAAGTGAAAACACATACACAGTTACACACATTTATTCATACACACACACACATACATCTGCATATATGTCACTGTTCACATCATACCAAACGTGCCCAACGTGCCTAAAGAAGTTAACACTTCAAAAAAAAGGGCGACCTTATTGCAATCTCTTTTAGGCAACCTTAGGATGGATCTAAAGATTCTAAGAAACATTGGTAGTTGGAGGTGCATTTAAATTTTTTATGAAAATTTTAATTTTGTAAATTGAGAAGTGTCGTTTAATAGCAGTAGTAATTTTTTAATATGTTCGAGTTGACGTCTAAAACTATCAATGAAATATAATGTGTGAATTTTGTCCATAATTTGTACTTATTGTTGGCAACCCTAGCGACATAAAAAGAAGTCACCGAGTGGAAATCTGACGAAATATTAGCTTCAATATATTTCAAGTAATAGTTACACGATGGAAAGTTTCTGCTGAAATTGGCACTGGATTGTCCGATTTAATCAGATCTACGTAACGTTACATTTAAATTCAGTTTCGGAACAATTTAGCGATATCTGAGAAAAAAAATAAAAATAAACTCACATCTTACTACTATTATAAATACGAAAGTTTGGATTTGATGACGACTGAACGGATCTTAATGAAAGCCACTGAGATAGATTATAGCTCGGAATAGCACATAGGCTTTTTATCCCGGGAAACTACGATTCCCGATCAAAATTTCCACACCAACGAAGTCGCGGGCAATATCTTAGTAATTAATATTTCTTCATATCAAATGAACCTTTTCCAATCCAAGGCAATCCAGCACTGTGCGGTTCTCCAGATTTTTTATGCCTCACACAACCATACTCTGGAACAAATTGTCGCCTGCGGTATTTCCAGACCGATACGACCTTCAAACCTTCAAGAAAAGAGCGCACTCCCATCTCAAAGGCCGGCAACGCACTTGTGACTCTTGAGTTGAAGGCGCCCATGGGCGACGGTAGTCACTTACCATCAGTTGACCCGTCTGCTCGTTTGCCCCCTATAACATAAAAAAAATTCATGGGCACATCTGTCAAATTTTCCCAGTGTCTAATTTCCCAAATGTCTTTTTCCCGAATCTCCATTTTCCCGAATTTCCCATTCCAATATCTAATAAAATAATTAATAATCCATTGTTCAGTAATCTAAAATAAAGGGTTTTGTTATTGCCTTCAACCAGAAAATACTGGCCACGTTATCAAAATCGCGTGGTTTCGTGACGGAGCGAGGTTATCACCTAATAAAAGAATATGACAATACATGAATGAAAATTCAGTTATTAATTTAAATATCTTATTGGTTATAATATTAAAAACACAATTGTTAAATGTCTGCAGAGCCTACCTAGTACTATGGTATGGTATGGTGTTTATTGCCTAAAGTATAAACATAAATTAACGAACCAAATTGCGGTAAAAGAACCAGATGAACGTATCTACAAAAAAGTTAAAAATCGTTTATTTTTTCATAATACGGGTCACAAAGTGCTCTTTTATGAAATGCCAAAACGACGTAATTGTAAATGCAATATTTCACAAATTCCAAAATAACTAAATAGCTAAGGAACCACAAGGAACTAGGTCAATTCTCGAAGCGTTTTTGCTCGCCTGTAAAATTAAGAAAATGTAGAAACGTTCGTCTGGTTCTTATACCGCGAAATGTATTCTAACTTTTGCGTTCCACGAAATAGTAATTGATATCTGGTTGAAACGTCAGGTAATTCAATGGTATGTAATACCTATTGATCGCGTTAATGCCTGCCCATAAATAATTATAAACCATATACAGAGTGAAGTTTTCAAGTGGTGGTGCATGGCCAAATCGGAAACTGAGGAATAACGAAAAGTTCTTAAAGGAGTCCCGGGCCCGATTATGATGAAAACTAAAATTGCATCATTGGATTTTTGAAAATCAATATTCGTAGACAGTAATCGAAGTCATTGATGTTGAAAAAAATTGGTTGTCTGTAAAGTTGGTTTACGGACAATAACTTTACGTGATAAGGTCATAAGAAAACAAGCCACAAGCAACGTCACAAGCCGAACGCTTAGGCCGATCGTGCCTCTCTATCGCTTGTTCCGCGCTCTCGCTTGCACGCTCGGCTTAGGCGGAACGTGACAATGGGTCATGCTTTTTCGTGCGTGCAGCCGGTGTTCATCGATTTATAAGACGTTATCACGTCAAAAAAAAAACAAAGTTTAAGTTGTTATCAAAGTCGGACCCGAGACCCCTTTGAGTACTTTTCGCTATTCCTCATAGTTTCGGATTTGGGAAAGCACGTGTACTTGAAAAATTCACCCTGTATATTGGCGATGGTTTTTAACATACACTTACTGAATTTAGTACTTGTAAATTGAAACGGTAATTGCGTCAATAAACGCATGATAATAGCTACAATAATGTTTTCTTTGTGTGGGCATAAAATCTAGCGCCCAAAACATCACGACACGCATTTAAAGCGTGTAAATATCACCATCGCGAATAACTTACAAAAACGTCTTTCTTTGGACACTTATCAAAAGTCAATTCATCATAAAAATGCGAGATTAAGGATTTACCGTCATTAGTTTGATTCTGCGCTACGCAATGTAAACGCAACACGCGTAGGTTTAATTTTTGTGCAGTATGGTGAATGACCTTAAACGTTCGGCGCCGTCGAAGCAGCTGATTGCCATAAATGTTGTTTAATTGATTACATACCAGTTTTTTGGCTGTGTACCGTATTTGTGTAAAAAAAAAAGATTTTTCAGGCAGAAATTTCCTATGATTTTCCACTCAGAATGATGATCTGAATCTACTATTTCAAGATTCGGCAGGCTGTTCCTTACACCCATTATACATAGTGAGAGATATCTGATCCTCATTAGGAGCTTATCTTTAAAGATTTCTGGTGCCCATAAACAATTTTGTATCTTACTAACGTACTAACTTTTAAACTTTCGCGTTCCATGATATAATTATGTATTTATACGGGAATTAACGCGATCACGAAAAGGTATTACATACCTCTGAATTTCCTGACGTTTCGACCAGGTTGCACTGGGCGTGGTCACAGGCTGACTGGCTCAGCGGTGCACGCCCTCCGTCGTCGAGATCGTGAGGTAAAAGGTTCTTCCTCCACCCGCACATTTTCGATATTTTTGATATTTTGGTTTCGCCATGTACCGTCACATACTATGCTAACAGTGTCCCTATTCTCTAAGCAAACCGATGTGCCCCTATTCTGGTGTTCACCCGACTGCGCATAAAAGCGAGGTGGCATGTTTTGGCGAAAGTTTGTGAGAATGGATTGATGTTTGATACTCTTTCACGCAAATACGGCTGAACGGATCTGGATGAAATTTTACACAGAGATAGATTAAAGTCTGGAATAGTACGTAGGCTACTTGTTATCCCGAAAAAATGTACGGTTCCCGTGGATAGATTTCACCAAAATTTCCACACATGAATACGAATTATTGCGACATCGCGGAAATTTGCGATGGGAATCAATGTCTTATTTATAGCGTCTACGAATGAATATCCCTTGGAGCTGTCAATTCGCATTACAAGAATTCGCATCATTCTACGATTTAACAGGAAAATGGTCTGAACTTCAACTTTTTAATATAATCTTCGTTTTCTGATAACTCCTATATATAGGTCAAAGTTATTTTTGTTGAATAGATACAATTATTTCTCTGTTTATATGAATAACGCAGTTAATTTCTATACAGCTAGCAATTATAAATGACAAAATTTAATTAGGTATCTTTACTAATAAAATAATGCTGAAGAGTTTTTTGTTTAATTGTTTGTTTAAACGCGCTAATCTCTGGAACTGTCAGTCATTTTTGAATAATTCTTTTTGTAGTTTATAGAGTACTAGCTGTGCCCACGACTTCGTCCGCGTGGAATAAGTGTATTTATATCGAATCAACAGCCCAAAAAATAGGTTTCTAGCTTCTAGCTCTAAATATGACGATACTTCCATACAACTTTTCATCCCCACCTTTCAAGCCTTTACTTTTTGTCGCATTAAAAACCTATGTCCTTTCTCAGGCTCTAGACTATCTGTGTACCAAATTTTATTTAAATCGGTTAAGCAGTTTTGGCGTGAAAGGGCGACAGACAGACAGAGTTACTTTCGCATTTACAATATTAAGTAAGGATGACTGTAACATCGCGGAATAGTGACCGTAAACGCAGGTGAAACTGCCGTTAACGGCTAGTAAAGTATATTTGTAGACAAATGAGAAATTTATCGTAAAATGGCTCCAAAACCACTTTGTTTTTTTAATGGTATACGGGCAAACGAGCACACGGGTCACTTGATAGTAAATGACTACCGCCGCCCATGGGCACCTGCAACTCAAGAGTCACAAGTGCGTTGCTGGCCTTTAAAGTAGGAGTAGGGGAAAGGTGGAAAAGGGGGAGGGAAGGGTTAGGGCCTCCGGTAACCTCACTCACTCGGCGAAAAGTAATGCAAGCATTGCTTCACTGCCGGTTTTCTGTGAAGCCGTGGTATCACTCCCATACGTGACAAAGCAAAGAAACAAAGCATGAACTTCAGTCTCTCGAACAAATAAATGGTCGTCTATCTGACAATAAAAAGCGGTCGACGTTTCGACAATGTACTAGAATGATTAAATTGGAATAATTAACAAAGGTAAAAAAAACTTGTTTGCGCAACTACAGAGTGACGTACTTATTCTGTTCATACATAGGCCTCCTAGAATATCATTCAATGTATCAAATGGAAAAGTTTTTATTGGGAAATATATTTAGATCGTTATCTATGCCAGTACATATTTTTTTAGTTATTCTCTCCTTTTCTCTTTCTGCTCTTCGTCCGTGTACGTCACTAGGTGTTAGCAGAATACCAGCGCTACTTCCTCGAAGTGGCATTACGCTGAGCTAACGATCATTTTTAGCTCATGCAGAGGTATTTTTTGATAATTGTAGTTTTTTTTTTTTATTTATTTATTGTGATAACTTTTTTTTAAGCCTTAGTTTAGTACAAAGGTCCACAAGACTGTTTTAAACAGTTTGACTGTGGACTCAGTTGAGTCTCTAATAAATATCATGCCGATATATATTATTATTAATCTATTTGTAATTTTAATTAAAACGCTATTGTAAATCTCGTATACCTGTGTATTATGTAAAATTTCAAAGGTCGGAAACCAATAGGACAGAACTTATTATTTGAAAAAAAAACCATTACACAAAATTGTCTATGGTGTTTTTTTTTTATCAAACCGTCATTTGTACTACAGGTAACGTTCGAAATTTAAAGAAATATTTTAAATTACGCTAAATATCTTATCAACTTGATATGAATTGTTTATGGTGATTAGGTACCTACACAGTGGCGTTACACGTGTAAAAGCATGTGCAGGTGTCTACGTGCCGTTATATTTTGCGGTTGGATTGTTCACTTTGTCGTACATCGCAACCGCAAAGTTAAGTTTGTCCTTCGTAAAAGATTCTCAAAAGTATTCGAGAATTGATTCCCGAGATGGACGTACTATCTAAATACAAGTTTGTTTGCTTGCGGAACCCTTGGTGCGCGAGTCAGACTCGCACTTGTCCGGTTTTTTATAACACTTTAATAGGTTAAGCTCTATTATTGGAACGAAGTTCCTTATGGCGCGTTGCGAAAGGGGGCTAGACGGAAAAAATTAAGACCAAAAGTTGTAACGACACTTTTTGCTATAGTAAAAGAAATAAAATTTTATTACAATTCCTGCACTAATTAATCGAAAGGAACTTCGTTCCATCCGGGTGTCCCTTGACACCTCTCATTTTTTTAATTTATTCAAGTGAAAAACTTCTTTAGGCACGTTGGGCACTTTAGGTATGGGGAAAAAGCACTGAACTAAAAAGTACATTTATGTGTGTGTGTGTATGTGTATATATGTAGGTATGTTATGCTTTCACCTCTGACGTGCAGTCCTACGACTGTTTTTATTTTGGGAAACCTATCACCCTGTCTGCGTCCTCCACTGTGTACATTTCCTGATGAAAGCTACTCCATCATCATTCACATTATATTTGAGTCTTTTAACCGACTTCAAAAAAGGTTTATTACCTCAGAACTTTTGACTGGGTGAACCGATTTTGATGATTCTTTTTTTATTTGAAAGCTGGTGCTTCCCGTGTGGTCCCATTTCAATTTGGTCCAGTTCTGACAATGGCATCCATGAGAAAACCATATAAGTCTTTTATGGAATAGTTTTTTTTTTAAGTCGGTTTTGTTTTTAAAGAATTATTCAACATGTAAGTGGCGGTAGCAACCTGCTAGCAATCTACCCTGCTAGCTAGCTAAAAAGTCTGACTTGTGATTAAGTGGTTGTGGGTACGAACCCTTCCCAGTACCCTACCGATGTCAACCGACTCCTAACACAAGCATTGAGCTTAGTTGGGGGGTAACAAGAATACTAGCAAAGATCCATGTTACTAGTAGTCTTTAAAAAATATATATTTACTGGCAACATTGTCGACGCATTCAATCATTCTACTGTTACTACCACATTCCAACTACCATATTCCAAATAAACACACATGTCTTTAGATTTAGGTCTAGAGTTATTTACATTAAATGTCATATGTCATAACCCTAACATTCGTCCTTCCTGACATGAAAATTAACCTTACAATAAAGAAATAGTTTAAAATTATTCATCAAATCATAAGAAGCTATTAATTGAAAAAAATAATGACTAATATATTAGCTAATGTTACATAGAAAGGAATCGTTGAACGTTCCCTCTTGAATTTGGTGCCAAAATCGTAGCATGAACTTTGTTCCGCCATATTGGTCTAGACACGCGAATTACGCGCCAAGGCCGCCAATGTTTATATTTCGAACGGGTGCAAAGGTCTGAAGAAGTGCTTTGACACTATGTTTAGTATTTAGTATAATATAGTTTCTATGGCGACGAAAGAGACCGCAATACCATTAGCATTAACGATTAACAGCGTGCAGGAAAGGAATAGCAACATAAAAAATGTTAAACTCGCGTCAGGACATGACCTGATCGAAAATTCGTAAGACGGAGCCGAGTTTCTTATATTTAAACAAATATTTTTATGCCATCTGTGGATTCTGCGCGATACTACTGTAGTTTGATATATAATTATGTATTATATGGTATATCTATACCATATAAGACATAAGTATATGGATCTCCACTAGAGGGCGCTAATCTAAACATTGAGTTTTGTCAGCTTCTTATTAATTAATCTTTAAAAAATATGTTTTCAATTCTGACGTGCAGTCCCGCACGTCAGGAGTGAAAATATTTTTTTTACGACTGACAGTTTTTTTTCTTAGAAGTTCATTTGATTGTTTATATATTGAAAAGAGAGCGTTATAAATTGAAATGGTGTGAGGGATAAGAGTGAACAGTAGGAGGGTGCGCGCGTTATTAACATAATTGAAATAACGCCTTTGTGGTGTTTTATAAAGAGAGCCAAGATATTCAAAATTCTTTCTTTGCATAAAGTTGTATTCTGAGATTTGCTTTACTTGTTTTACAAGTTTTAATTAGATTTTTCCGTCAAGAGTTAGCTACCTAGTCATTTAAGGCGTTGAGGTTAGTGTGTCCTTTTCCGTTTAAATAAATTCAGATTAGTTTTACAAATGTGTGTAAAGTTTCTGACTTTTATACATGTTAGATGTGTAAATGGTTTCAATCGCGAGATTGTATTTTATACTTAAATATCGCGCGTTCTTTACATTATTTACTGTGTCTTCTAAACGACCCTAAAATTTGACCACAGCTTTTTGTAATACTCCGTATTTATGTAACTGCTGCATTGCATATAATGGCATTGTTATGATGAGTATTTATACAAAAAAAAAACAGTCAGTCGTAGGACTGCACGTTAGAAGTGAAAACATAACTTCACAATGTATTTCCATATACATACACACACACATCTGTATATGTATATTTAGGTTAAAAATAAAAAGTAGGTAATAACATATCTAAATGTATACATAGGGTACACTGGAAGTTCTGCGCTCCTGGCCGCTCATAAATGTTTGAATTTCGAATGTTATATTTTTTTAAATATAAGAAACTCGGCTCCGTTTTACGAATTTTCGATCAGGTCACATGTCCTGACGCGAGTTTAACATTTTTTACCCATCCCAAAAAGTGCACAACCCCGCTAAAGAAGTTTTCACTTCAAAAACTCGAAAGTTAGAACTAACGATGCAAAACTATAAAAACCAACGAAACAATAAACAATTATACTTTGTCCATTCGTTTATTGTCTTTTTAGCTGTTGCCTGACACGTAACAGTGCCAGAGTTTGTAAAAATAACTTTATTTTTGTCAAAGCAACATACTGTTGCCAAGTTGCCATGACTCCGTGTGTGTTGGTCTATTTTTTTTTATTGGAATCCTTTTTTAAATTGATTTTTTTCGAATAATTGATGACAGTGGTAATTTCAAGAAAGTGGTCCTTTCAGGAAAGTAGCCATTTTCGGAATCAAAGGTGGTTATTTCCGGAAAGTGGTCATTATCAACCTAAAGGACCAATTTTATGAAATAAAAATATTGAATTTGAATTATAACCGTTCGTAGATATAATACTGTATTATGTCATGTAATATTTCTTTTTAAATAAGTGATTTTTGATATATGCAATAAAATGAGTTACGTTCTATTGTTCTATTTACATGGGTACATCACATTAACCGCATGATTATAATTATATGTACATAATGTTCTTTAATTTCCTTGATAATTAATTTATTATTTTCCTATGTTTTTTTTACATATTTATCAAACAAGTTTATGTCCCTTCAACACAATGAGACTAAACTTTAACTATGTAGGCATGCATATGCAGGATAAATAAATGATGAACAGAGACGGATTTATATTTTTTGACGCTCTTGTGTTACCATAAATTATCCTGCATTTTGTTTTTGAATATGACACAGCAAATATTTTGGTGTCAACGCAGAGATAAGTTTGACTTGTGTCAAAAAAATTCACGTGCGAATATACATCAAATAATTTAGGATGGTGTTTACTAAGTTTTAAGTACTGTAATAAACTTTTGTAGCAAAGAAAAATAGTACTAACATATCACTACATATTATAAAACAAAGTCCTCCGCCACGTCTGTCTGTCTGTCTGTCGATAAACTGAAAAACTACTGAACGAATTTTCATGCGGTTTTTACTAAAACTAGACAGAGGGATTCATGAGGAAGGTTTAGGTGTATAATTTGTATCCGTGCGGGGCGGGCTGCTAGTTTAAAATAAATTTATTTCTCAGCGTAGTTTTCTTCTACCTCGATATGCATTTAGTCCAGCGCTCTCCTTCGCAAAATAATCCCTCGAGCATCCCAAAAAACAGTCGCCAATCCACTGCTTAGATTGTTCTTTTGTTTCAGGAGTATAATGTTGTATCCAGGTTTCATCTACTATAACATAACGCCGCAAAAACTCTTTAGGATCTCGCTTAAACAGGGCCAGACTTTATAAACCTTCGAGAACATTAAGGTTGATGGACGGTTAATGTTAGGAGCGCGCGAATTTTCATTTCCCTATGCAGGATCAGTAGTTACTAAGTAGTTCGGCTTGTTTTCACTAGATGGCGATAAAGTACATACGAGGGTGCGTTTTTAAGTCCGCGGAATGGAGGGGATGGGAGTTAGTGGTGGGGTTATTTTTAGCCGTAACGTGTTCCCTGACTCAATATTAGTATAAATACTAAGTTTTATCTTAATTGGGTCTTTGAACTATCGCTGATCAAGCAACTCAATCGGGAGGAAAACTGAAAACATGGAGAAAATCGAACACCACGCCGTTATAAAGTTCCTGACTAAACAAGGAAAGTCTGTTCAAAACATTATGGAAGAGATGTCATTGGTTTACGGGGAATCTTGCCCTGGGAAAACAATGATTTATAAGTGGCATGGACTTTTTAAACAGGGCAGAGAGTCGATTGAAGACGACCCCCGACCAGGTCGGCCTATTGACGTGACTACTCCGGAACTTGTTGAAAAAGTAGAAAAAATTGTACTGGAAGATGCCCAGCTAAAGAAGAAACAAATCGCAGAAATGTCTGGAGTATCCGATACGACCATTTTTAAAATCCTGCATGATAATCTTTGCATGACAAAGGTCAGTGCAAGATGGGTGCCAAGAATGCTCACGCCGCCGCAAAAACAACAGCGCGTCGAATGTTCACGTGCGTTTTTGGATCTCTGTAGTGAGGATAAAGATGGTGTATTGGCCCGGATTGTAACTGGGGATGAAACTTGGGTTCACCATTATGAACCTGAGTCTAAGCAAGACTCCAAGCAGTGGCATAAAAAAGGAACACCACCGCCCAAGAAGTTTAAGGTGACACAATCAGCTGGAAAACTCATGGTGACGATCTTTTGGGATTCAGAAGGAATATTATTGATCGATTACAAAGATAAAGGTGTCTCTATAACGGGCGAATATTATGCTTCAATATTAGAACAGCTCAAAGAAGCAATCAAAGAGAAAAGAAGAGGAAAATTGACGAAAGGTGTGTTGCTCCTGCATGACAATGCGCCGGTTCACAAGAGTGCGTTGGCTGCCCTGCACAGAGTAGGCTTCGATATTATAAATCATCCACCCTATAGTCCAGACCTAGCGCCCAGCGATTATTACTTGTTCCCCAAAATGAAAAAAGAACTTCGGGGGAAGAAATTTAAAATGATGAAGATGATAAACGATGAAGAAGTGAAAGAAGCAATTTCAGCGTATTTTTCGGAGAAAGATTCAATATTTTTTTATGAAGGTATAAACAAACTAATTGATAGATCTGAGAAGTGTATTAGGGTTGCAGGTGAATATATTGAAAAAGAAAAATAAAATTTCTTTTTATTTACTATCCTTGTTCTCCATTCCGCGAACTTAAAAACGGCCCCTCGTATGTTCCTGCTGTAAAAGTACTTTCAGATATGTAGATTTCCTCATGAGCTGTTCCGGACACCTTCTAATACGCACATGAACTTCGAAAATCAGAGACGCATGGGCGGGAATCGAACTCAAACTACATCAAATTCCTGATAAATTAGGCAGAGATAGCCGCAGTTTACAAGGCAAATTGTCGTGTAATCAATATAGAGCCGCTAAGTAATGGTTTTCTGAACCATTGGCAGAGAAAATTGTTAGGCATTGTTGTGTGAAAAGTATCTGAGAGAATATTTATTGGTATTTAAGTGGAATACAACAAGGGGTGAAATTGTGATCTGGTTAAGATAGGAGGAGACTGGGTTTGTTGAAATAGAGTTTAGCCTTGTTATATGCTAAAGATAGATATATAGAAAATACTTATTTGTAGGTACACCAGGGTTTTACAGAGAATATGAGACATAGCATTCGGTAATGTGGAAATTGCGGCCTTATCGCAAACTGTTGTGGGCGAATGGTATCGTAGACTTAGGTGTATTGTTTTCCTATATCTGAGATCAAGGCATGCCTGATAGTAAGTGGATATCGGTAATAATAATAATAACTTGCGACACCTCACAAGCGGCCGTCTGATACCAAACTATGCAGAGCCTGTACTATGGTAACCAGACTGCTGATAAACATACTTATATATTTGTAAATACATACATATTTAGCGAATCTAAGCTATCACGATACAGAATCCCTTTTAACTATCGTAAAGTAGTATACATCACGCACACAAACACCCACACACAGACACACACACACACACACACATGCACGCACGCACGCACGCACGCACGCACGCAATACGTTTCAATATTCATAGTTAACAGAACAATTACGTCTGTCGGGTCAGCTAGTACATAATAAATTTCTGCAAGCCGGACTACCAAAAATACCTAAGCTTAAAACAGCACTATCTGAGTAAACTTATCCAACCTCTCTGGCGATTCCAATTCGAACCACTGCATATTTCTTTCTGAAAGATGATAATATCAACCGTTTTGTTACAGGTTTAAATGCGTGCGAAAGGAAATCCTTCTTGTTCCTGCGAAAGGAGCTGCCAGTCAGGTAAGTTTCTTTAAACTTTTTACTATTATTAGGGAAGTAATAAATGCAATAATCTGCATTTTGCAACACGCGATCATGCGGCATGTCATGCGATACGTGCTGTCATGCATGCATGACCGTTTAATTGTATTGATTGATGCGAATGATATGAAAACTACGTGCATGACATGCAAACTACTACTGACAGTTGATTGACAGTTCCTTTTATATTTATTTATTTATAAATCTGCCTTTGACAAAGACATATCCATACCAACATGGAAGACCTCTTCACTGTACTATCTATATCGACTGAATAAAATGATTATACCAAGCGAATTATCATGCTGCATGATAGACTCAATAGGTACTTCATGATCGTCTAGGGACCGCTTTAAGAGCAGAGGTTCGGAAACTTTTTGTACCGCAGACTCCTTGTCATGTTTTTTGGGTTTGGATTAGCTAATATTGCATTTTTTGTAAATGGATTATATTGCAAGTTGGTACAAGTTCAAAGTGCATTGCGACCACATAACGAATTTTCTCCTCAGTTAAATTGCTACTAATATTAGTAATTTTTTATAAAACCTACGGCATACGATGAGTACAGACTGTCGGCGTCTGTCTGTCATGTTACAGACTTAACCAAGCAATCTGTGTATGTAGGTTATTCCATTAATCGCAGGTCGTGTCTATAAGAAACTTATAGTCACGACCACCATCGTAGACCTCCGTTTACATCGACGGACCCCCAAATTTTTCTTGCTCACATGGACCAGTTGTATATCGTTGTCGACCTCTGAGGGTCGATATAGACCACTTTGGGTATCAATCAGTTCTTTAGGGAAAGTAAGGCAACTATGTAGCCGAATTTTCCTCACACAATATTACAAAAAATGTGGAATGAGAAATTCGCTCTTTGCTCCTTATATTTTTACACAATCAAACAAAGTTCAGTAAAAATCTAATCCTAATCCGTCCCCTTGCTCTTGTGTCAATTTGTTTAACCATGGATTTCCTCATTATATATCCTTCCGTATATGGTTACATTGTGGGAAAATATGCAGTAATCCAAGTAATAAGTGTATTTTTGTTAGATAATACGTTAAATTACTACTAAATAACTCAATAAACGCCAGTTTGTAAATTGCAGGTCAGCTTAACACAAGTGATATCATCATCTTACCCTAAGAGTCTTCTTCAAAGACTTCCACAAAGAGTCTTGTGCCACTTTATTTCAACAGCACTCTGCCGTCTTAACTAGATCGTCGGTGAATCTTAAGGGGAGGTGTTTAGCCTGACCTGATATTCCTTATTATCTTAGCCAAAAGAAGTCCACTTTTCAATATAGTCCTCCCCAAAGACCTCGGCCAAGCAGTCATGTGCCACTATCATCGAATGGCTTTTCGTTCAGGTCATCGGTGTATGTGTTTCCTAGTCTGTAGTTGGCACTTGAGAACTTGATCATTGGTTCTGTCATGTCCGCTCTATAATGTGTTACATTGCAAAATAAACGGCGACGGTAGTCACTTACCATCAGGTGACCCGTCTGCTCGTTTGTCCCCTATAATATATAAAATAAATCAAAAATAAATTCTACAAACCCACAACAAAGTTCAGATAGAGGTCTCGTACTTCCAGGCCAGTTCGAATGACAGGTATACGACAGTGACCTGCTCAAGCTATTGCACTCCCCAAACCTTCTCTTCCATCCTTTTCTTTCCATTGCCTTCCCTTCAGCGGCGTAACAACATCACCTGAGGCCCGTGGCTAAGTCATCGGATGGGCCCTCCCTTAGGGTGTGGCGACACATCGATCGGTAATAGAATGTTCATCATCAGTTGTTACCACCACACCAATCGGTCTCAAAAAGCTACCACACCAGTCAATCGATGATTGCATCGATCGATTGGTGAGTGGTGGCAATCATAATGTACTTCACACTTCAAAAGCAAAAATAGACATTTAAAAGATCATTATTTTTTGGACTGGAGTATTTGGAAGGTACGATTATTCTACAGAATTTGGTAATGGAAACCAATTACGTCAGTGATCAAATATTCCACTAGTGCCGCGGTAGTATATAAAATCCATTTCGTAATAAGTGTAATAAGTGCATCCTGTGTACAGGGCCTTTGGACCCCTCGGGCCGCGGCGTGGCATTTTGCCCGCTCTGCCACCCTATCGTTACGCCACTGCTTCCCTTCTTGTTTACCTCTCTGTTTTACTCCTAAGAGTATACTCCTAATTTGCCCATCTTTAATGCCCGGTTGGTGCGAACTGCCAATAGGCTTGCTACCAAATTTAGTTGACAAAATGTACCTACTTCTGGCGGGCAGACAGGCGTGAGTATAAAACTTATTATACAGCGTGTAAGTAACACCGTCGCAAATAATTTACAAATACGTCTTTCTTGGGATACTTATTACTATGCAAAAGCCAGTTCATCATCATCATCATCATAAAAAAGGAATATTAAGGATTTACAGTCAATAGTTTTATTTTACGTAACGCGACACGCGTACGTGTACGGTCCGGTGAATGACCTTCAGCGCACGGTGCCGTCAAAGCAGCTGATTGCATAAATGTTTTACATTGCTGTTTTTGGCCGTATGGGGTATTTACTGATTTTTTGTCGGTAAAATGTTCTGTTTACTCATTGTGATATCACTTTTAAGCAAAAAAATTAAAAAATAATAAAAAAATATTATGAATTTTCCCTTCAGAAATTTCCAATGGTTTTCCACTCAGAATGATGGTCTGAATACACTATTTCAGGATTCGGTACGGCGTCACTTACACCCTGTATAAAGGAAAGTAATTTATTAGACTCCATTCCCCAGATTGTTTACTTAGGTGAGTTTATCTAGTAAAGTTCAAGGTAAGGTAAAGGAACACTGCTCTAGTGCAAACGTGAAACGTGTTCAAGGTCAACCTGTTTGTTGTCACACACAAACAAAAATCGTACACAATTTTTTTTTTATTTAACATTTATTGGGGCACTAGCTGACCTGACAGACGTTGTCCTGTCTTAACTATGAATATTGAACAATCGCGGAAACTGTCAAACGACTGACAGTTATGTCAAAAGCGCTAAGGTTACATTAGAAAAGTTAATATGGTCGTTAAGTTTTCTTAATTTTTTCTTATTTTCCTCGCAACTTTCTTAATTTTTTCTTTCAAAAGAACTTTCTGCTGATAATAACAAACACAAAAAAAAAAAAATTAGCGAAATCGGTCCACCCGTTCACGCGTGATGCCGTGACCAAGGGAAATGGGGATTCATTTTAATATATATAGATTACAAGGCGTTGTCTAGACCCAAACTAATCATAGCTTGTACTAATGATTCTAGAACTAGAACACGGATAAACACACATGACAATATTTTTTTTTTTTGTATATACATGTCCATGCGCTAGACACAGCAAAAATGTTTTAACACTTGTTTGAACATTTGTCATGCTTGTATTTCCTTTTATCAAGCTTGAGTACTTATATTTGATTATCTTGTTCAGTTGCAAGATGGATTGGAGCAAGGCAAGTGTTCTTCTAGTTTATTTTTTTGCACATGTGATAAATCATTACATAGACTTAAATAATACAGGTATTCCAGCGTCTAAAAAATAGTCGTCCATCCTGTTTGCTGTCTATTTGAATACCATGAAGGGAACGTGTCCGCAAAGCATGTCTGACAGGCAGTGATGGGCGTAATTAATTACTTATGTAATCTAATGAATAATTGAATTACTAAATATTTTTTTTTAAATGTAATATACACCATCGTTATTATACAGTATTCAATTACATTGTAATTATAATTACTTTGCATGTGCAATGAAATGAATTACAATGTATTTCAAATTCAAAGTATTTTAATAACAAATTACAATGTAACTGTAATTATTAATCCAATTACTTTTTGCCCATCACTGCTGGCAGGCACAACAAGCATGTGTTCAAATGTGGTAATAGAGTGGGAGATTGGGAGTAGGGGTTTTCGTAGGAGAGCCATGTTTCGGCATGTATGGGCCGGCTCGACCGGTGTGGTACCACAGCAACGCACTTGTGACTCTCGAGTTGCAGGTGCCCGTGGGCGGCGGTAGTCATTTACCATCAGGTGACCCGTCTGCTCGTTTGCTCCCTTTACCATAAAAAAACAAAGTCTTTCAAGGTCTTTGTTTAAATATGTGCCTGTGAGAGCGGAATTCTCGCATACAAATTTAGAAATATTTGCATTGACGGAAGTCAAATACAACTCGAGTAATACCGCGATTCAGGCCCGATTTATATATAAGCAAGTCACGTAAGTATAAAAAAGAATGTTAATGTGACATTACTACAATTTAAATGTTTTTCTTTTAACAGTGAGACCTTGCCTTGTGCCAAATTTCATGGTTCTTGGTCAACAGGAAGTACCTAGGCTTTGATGAGTGAGGATGCAAATATCAAAATACGTGATTTTTTTATTGCGTTTACCTTACGTTCACACTGTAAATGAGAAGGTACCTACTCGTCTTGTTTTTATTTGACGTGTATCTATTTATTAATATTTTTCGTTGTTATTATTGCCATTGTTGATTTTACACAACATTGACATTATCTTATACAACTGTTGACATGCGGTTATCATTTTTTGTTTGTTAATTAGAAAATTTTGAATTTTTTACGATATGGTATTGCCTATAAATGTTAGCAATTATAGTCAGCTGACATGCATTGCACATGCACACGAGTTCTACATGTTTTTTAAAGTCCTTAATTCTGAGAAATGGACATTTTTTTTATATTATAGGGGTCAAACGAGCAGACGGGTCACCTGATGGTAAGTGACTGCCGTCGCCGGTGGACACCTGCAACTCAAGAGTGACAAGTGCGTTGCCGGGCTTTGAGATGGGAGTACGCTCTTTTCTTGAAGGTTTGAAGGTCGTATCGGTCCGGAAATACCGCAGGGGACAATTTGTTCCAGAGATTGGTTGTGAACAATAAACACTTTTGTATAAAATCTTCCTGTTTTTAAATACTTACCCTACTTCTTAATTCACAAAAAAAGTAAAAAACCGGCCAAGTGCGAGTCGTACTCGCACACGAAGGGTTCCCGACCAACCTACAAGATATAACGAAATCTCTGAAAAATACGTTTATTGTATGGCCTCCTTTAATTTTTAACTTTATATTATTTTTAGTTAAATCGGCAATAGAAATATACTCTGTAAACATTTCAACTTACAGAGATACAGCCCTCTACCAATCAGACGGGCAGCGGAGGCTAAGAAATAGCATTCCGTTTTCACCTATATGGAACTCCAAAAAAACGATTGATAAAAAGTTGATAGTATCGATATTGATATCTGACTGTTATCAATATTTTTATCGATATTAACTTTAAATTTTTTAACTACAAGGTTAAGATTTGTCTATCAATCCAACTTATAATATAAAGCAATCTTTAGTGCCAATAGCTATACAATAATAATACAAATCTTGACCCACTGATCTAATTTACTATCTCTCATATCATAAGTTGATATCGATTTAAGATAATATGTATATTATCATCATATAGATCATATAGAGTCCAATGAAGTTAACATCCCCCTCCAAGTGTGATCAGTTTATCTGTGACCAAGTGTCACTTTCCATGGTCACATTTGACCGCATTTGATAAGTTAGTTTTTTTTTTAATGGTATATGGGGCAAACGAGCAGACGGGTCACCTGGCGGGTTTTAAGTTAGACGAAAATACTAACTTTTAAACTTTCGCGTTTCATGATATAATTATGTATTTACCATCGAGATATTATACACTAGAGAAGCCACTCAGAACAAAATGCACGTTCCGTTTTTAATTTTAATTAAAACTAAAAAGCGCTGCAGCGCGTTACAAACTTTTTCTTCGCGGTGTCTGCTCTGTAGTAATAATAACTCAGTGGTATTCACACGGGAATTAACGCGATCACGAAAAGGTATTACGTACCTCTGAATTGTCTGACGTTTCGACCAAATTGCACTGGCCGTGGTCACAGGCTGACTGGCTCAGTGGTGCACGCCCTCCGTCGTCGAGATCGTGAGGTAGAAGGCTCTTCATCCACCCGCACATTTTCGATATTTTTGTTTCGCCATGTACCGTCACTTACTATACTAACAGTGTCCACCCGACTGCGCATAAAAGCGAGGTGGCATGTTTTTTATCACTGGATTTCACGCTGTAGATAATTTGAAACCATCTTCCCGATTGAAAGTTTTGTGTATTTTTAATTTCAATCGCTTCACGTACAACTCTTTGAGTAAAAGTGACGTTCCGTGGAGAGGACTAGCGTACGGTGAAACTCATGAAACTAGACGAAAATATTTGGGTTCCTATCTGTTCTACGGTAGAAACCTAATTCCGTGCCTGGCGTGAATATGTTGACATGTCTAAAATTGCTATTTTTCAGGGTGGCCATTTTTAAGTTTTGAGGTTAAATGTATATATTGAGATTTCAAGTAACGAATATGTTTTTGGTGACCGAGTGTAAGTTGATATAAGAAAATATCAATGTTCATTCACAAAATCACGTGAATCGTTAATTTGACATGAGGTTTTGTCAAGTTAGACACGTTAAAATGCGAAATGTCAAATGTTTCCAAAGTCGATTTCTTCAAAATTTGTGTACATTTGAAACTGTAAATTTTTTTCATATGAATTCCTAATGCGTAGGAGGTATTACGCCAATAAAAAAAAAAACATGCAAGTCGACATGTCAATGTGTTCACGCCAGCCACGGAAATAGCTATTAACGTTTATTAAACAAATAAGCAAAGAGATAAAAAAGACCTTTTATTTTTTTTTTTTTATCGTTTCGAAACCCCCACGGGTTGTCACCTCACCGGGGCTAGCGGTGAAGTGGCATGTCGGAAGTGTTAAAATCAATATATTTCATTATTATTAGTGAAGTTCCAATCGTAAAAACTACTTGTTCACGTTCAAGATATCAATGTTATTGTTACTCACAGATAAACTATTATTATGATAAAAAAACAACCATTAATTCTTTATAAATGGTTTAGCTTTTATTAAATAAAGACTCATTTTAAAAATATTTATTTGTCATATCAGCCATGTGTGAGAATACGTCACGAACTCACTAAACTGTCACAAGCGTTAGCGGTTTTTGTCCGATTAGAAACGCCAAACGTTTATCAATTTGCCAAAGTAAAATAAAAAATAATTTATTGCCAATTTATTACAAAAAAAATTGTGCATTGCCAGTGGCACTCCTGATTGCTTGATGCGCTTATAATATTCCACATACATTGCTCGGGTTTTTCGCACACAAAAAACTGTTTTAGTAGATTCTACGATATTGCTTATTGTCCGATCATGCCCTTTTAAATGCATGTTCAACTTAGATTAGTTTAAGTTATTACTTCTGTCCGGCGTCCCGAGACGCACACTTTTTTTATTTTACTACATTTTAGTATAGATCATAATTAAAATCGCTCCCCGCCCCGCTCATCATCATGTCTTAGTTAACATATTGTTTGCGTATAGGCCATCAAGGTCTTGTCGTGTCACTCAGTGACTTCGTAACTTCGTAATCAGACGATAACTTATGTAACCATGGTTGTTTACATGTATGCCTATTCACTAACTATCTACTTACGTAATATCATCTGCAGATGTCACATAGTACATAGGCTAAACACACCCAGTACTTCATAAGTACTTACATAAAGACGCACCACGACACGACTTTCTACCTTCAGGCTAAGCAGAGATGACAGCCCGCACTCACTTCTATACTCATATCAGCAGCGTTCCGCCATCGTTCAACGCGACAAAACTTTCATCCCCATCACTTCGGTGATTGGCACTACACCACTGTGCGGTTCTCCAGAAACTTTTTGCCTTTTCTTTTTTTTGTGCGTATGGAAACCCCCTCGAGCTGTCACCCTACCGGGGTTTTCGGTGGGGCGGTGTGTCGGAATCGAACCGACTAAAACCACACGGTGTGTCGTACTACGCCTTTAATAAGAGGGATCCGCACACAACCTATCTGTGGAACAAATGGTCGCCTGTGGTATTTCCGATACGACCTTCAAACTTTCAAGAAAGGAGCGTACACCCACCTCAAAGACCGGCAACGCACTTGTGATTTTTCATTTGCAAATGTCCATGGGCGACGGTAGTCACTTACGATCAGGTGAACCATATGTTCGTTTGCCCCCTATACCATAAAAAATATATAAAAGAAAGGAAGAAAGAAAAAAGAAATATGATTTATTCTATAAAACACAGCATACAAAATAAATATAAAAAAAAAAATAACAAATACAATTTTTACACCAGGTAACATTTCTGTGTGTACATAATAATAATTTTTATTTTTTAGCATAATGAGGGTTTACTGTTTTCAATTTCAAAATATAGGTCACAAATGAATAATTACAATATAATATGAAACGTTAGCACCTGTACTAATGTATTTAAACATTGTATCACAAGTGCCAGCGCCTTCCACTACAATTTTCAAGTTCTTGTGACGGCCAGATAAAAAGATATTGTGCTCATTACATTTAAATTCTCAGATTATAACTGTAATTAATAAAAATTAAGAATTTACTATTTAAATAGAAAATATAACAAAGGTTATGAATTTATATACATATACATAACACTGACATGCACTTCGGTCGAGGGTTGTTCGCCGTGTTCTACCGTGCCGTGACCCTCAGTATACATTGCGATGGACTAGTGCCACCTTAGTACTGATTTTCAATGCCCACTGTTTTTCTAAGCGTACCAGATCTGCGCACTTCCAAGTAAAAACCAGGTTTTAAACCCTGGTCGCGTAAATACACCTCATCGCTAGGATGGACATTCAGTTCTAGTTGAGCGATACATACTGCGGTTAACAAGTGCGAAGCACAAGTGAGAATTAAGTAGAAACAGAGAGAATTAATTGGATCTGTGACTTGTAGTAATTGTGTTATTTGCTAATTATTTAAATAAATGTGTTTATTTAAATTGGAGTACATATCTAATCTCGAACCCTGGTTCGTAACACAGTACATTGATACATAATACGGTGATGTATGCGGACTTACACGTTATCAACTTAATCGAGGCTGGGTCGGGACGATGGCCCCATCCCAGCGGCATCTTCCGCTACCCCAAAAGAGGAGTAGGTCCTGGTGTTGACTTCCTTGTCTGGGTCTTCATCTTGTTTGTGTGTGAGAGGGGGCCGCTTTAGTCTTCACGCCGCCTAGGCGGTCAGCCCGAGCCAGATGAGACCCCAGGCGACACCTGGGGAGGTCCAGCTCCGGGCGACCAGTGAGCCGAACGATTGATGTTGAGAACTTATATAGATACTAATTGGCGCGATCACTTTCGTTGCACGATGCAGGTTCAGCACTTACTAGGTAGGTCTTCGCTAGATGAAATTGAAGACTATTTTCTTCTATGTTTATAATAATACTGTAATGACGTCATCTAATTTTGCTGATTTAAATAAGGAATATAATAATATTCTATATACATATTATTTTGAAAGACGCAAACCGTCACCAAAAGTTTAAAATGCTAATAATATTTATAAATTCATAACGTGCCTCTCAAGCTTATCGCGGTTGGAGGTATTGATCCAAGGAAATTGTAATCGGGTATATAATCTCTAAAAATTTTTTTTACGATCTTTATTTTATCTTAGATACAGTAAACTTTAACAGATTACTATTCGAATATGCGTTACAAAAAAATATAAAGAAATCATTCGTAACGAAAATAAATTCCTGATAGATATACATATCGTAGAAAAAAGACAGTTTTGATTTTGAGTAACTTTACAGGAGCGCACTTTGAAGCTTTCAAATAATGTTTTACGTAATTTTGAAAACGGCTGTTTCTGTATAAGTATGTATGTATGTTGTTGTATGAGCTTTGAAAAATGTTTTGTTTAATGATAAAGTATAATGTTTTCAGTAGGCTTTAAGACAAAAACAAAAATCGTCAAAAAATCAAATCCGCCGTTTTGTATGCTACTTGCTATCTTACGTCCTTGGCTTTGCTCACGATGATGTAAATTTTGTCGATTCAGATATCCCTTCAGTACAGGAGGTACTTTTTTCCGGGATATATGGAACCCTATATCCATTTTTGTACCTCGGACAACGTGCATTGACAATATGCAAAATTTCACCATGATCGGTTGAGTAGATACGGTGTGAAAGCGTAACAAGCAACAAACTCACATTCCTATTCATAATATTAGTTTAGATAGCAATGGAAATGATGCTGTTAATCACATTACATAAAATACAATAAATAAAAAAGATGTGTTTCTACCAGTATCAGTTGTTTGTGATGCAATAAAGAAATGAAATACAATCGTCAATAAACTTGACAGTGTAAATAGTTGAAAAGACGTAAATCAAATAATCAAGAATATTTTTTTATAACAAATTCAATGAAGATCACTAACAAATTAAATAACCCTTACAGTTTAAAAAACGAAGATGCCCAATAATTGTTGAAACTACAATCTATTCGACCATTTATCTGACACCTTGCCCTAAAAGTTATGTTAAGAAAACATAAAAGCTCTTATCAATGCAGTTTACTACGATGCGGTCTATACAAGAATCGTCAAACGCAGTTGTAGGGAACTTTCATCGATTTTTTGTCACGTCATAAACCTTTAAGCTTGGGGCAGACAGCGGAGGGCGGGAGGGTGACGCGGTTTGAGTCGTTAAAATGTACTAGCGCCGCGCGCCGAGTGCAATGGCGCTGTGACATCTATATTAATTAGTACATTACAACCTGTTCACTGTCTCAACAATAATACTTTCTTGCAATGTATTAAAACAAGTCCACTTCTTCTCCTAACTACTCCCTAGTAAAGAGCGTAGTTAAATCTTTGAAACAAAAAAAAAGATGTGTGTCAGCTACGACCCACGACTGGAGTTTACAATTTACTGTAGGTTCACAGTATATATTCTATATATATATACATACATATATATTTTCTACATAAAGGTATATACACATATCTACTTACATGCGTCGAGGATAAGGAGTAAACTCGAATAAAGCACAAAAAGCACAACAAAGCGTTAAAGCGTTACGCTGCCCTCCGATAACTAAATTTTACTCTTCATATTTTTTTCATACCGGGCGCCTTATATGAAAATCGATTCTTAAGGAGTAAACTCCAAAAACAGTTATTTTCGGCTATATTACAAATATACTGATATGTGATATATGTAACGCTTTTGATTCTGTGGACCATCATTTTCTTTTATATAATTGTTAGCATTATGTTATTAGTGACAGCGCTTGTAATTATGTGTTCCGCAAACATTGAGTAGAGTTAACTTATGTAGATGCAAAATCAACCATGATATTAAATACACCAACACATGAAACGAATTAATTCGGTGTTCCTCAAGGGAATGTTTTGGGACCCATTCTGTTCTCACTCTACATAAACTATATCCCGACGGTTATACAGATAGCACGTGTACATTGTTTGCTGATAATACTTCAGTAGCAGTTGCATAACGTAAAATCTGCATTGATGACTACAAAATCAGCAACTCGACGGATATAAGCAAGGCATTTCTTCCACAGAAGAAACGTGTTAAGACTGTGGACTCTTAGAGAACGTTCAAGTCTTATCTTTAGTACCTAAAATTTGCATATCTGTACAAATTCACCCAAACTGATTTCATAAACCAAATGTATTTTTCTAAGGATCCGAGCAAATTATGGTACACCAATAGTTATCAGAAAGCTTATATGTTTATAAACATAGATAAGTATTGAGGAGAACTGTACCTAACTCAGTTTACACAAGCATTCAAAAAATCACTTACTGATTAATGTTTCTGCACCATACAAGAATATATGACATGCAAAAATTAATATCATATTATAATCATATCGAGAAATACAATGGGTTTGTCCTGTCCTAAAAGCGATGTCTTCCAGAAAACCTTTAAATATAACACCAGACGAGGATATCGTACTAAAATGTACGTGATAATAATTTGGCATCTCAACGCTGCTCTGATGATTAATTCATGAGGTGGATAGTGAAACTCTTCAGTGGCTACTAGTAAACCCCTCGAGTTCGGGCTCATAAGATTCGTTTTGATGAGTCCAACAGATTGGCCAGGTCTGATCATGGAGTCAGGAAACGAATAGCTTTTTGGTTGTGCACTTTAAATTACTTATTACGAAGAAAGTATTGTTTCTAAAGATACACTTAATTTGATTGACAAAATCTAAATACATTAACACCAGCGAAGCCGCGATCAAAAACTGATCAAGTTAATTATAAGTACGAAAGACAAACACTGCTATTGGCGACTTTCAAACAGGACTGCAATAAAAATCTATTCACCATGATAGTCACGTATTTCTTTGTAATTACATCGTAAAACAAAACACGGCATTGTCTTGGTGTACCTTCATTTTCTATAAGTAACACTTGTTGTTGCTCTTGGAAGGTCAACTGTCATGAAAACTTATACTTTCCTATTAAGGCCACGACTGCCATTACGGTAGCGTCCATGAATTACGTAAGTTGATTTCGCTTTAATTTGATCCGAGGTGTCGGAGGGACACTTTCTGCGACTTAGAGAGATTTGGTGGCAACCCCCCCCCCCCCTCCCCCCTTCTTTTGCCTGATATTTACGCTACAGTTGTGAAAGGATTCAATTTATTTTCATAAAGCTGAAAATAATAATAAATGTTAGAGGGCTTGGCATGATCGGTACGCAACCCTGGCCTGCTCGAGCTATACTCCACGCTTACTGCAATACATGCAATGCATTGGTGACCCCGACGTGTTCCAATGTAAGGCAGGGTGTACTGTAGCTGTAGAGGTCCAGAGATGCACAGTAAAACTTCAGATTTGTTGTAGAATGAATATCAATATCAGTATCAGTGTGAATATATTTATAATGAACTTAGCCCAGTTATATGTACAAATTCAGTCACACAAGTAGTTATACGTTGAAAGAGCTTACATTCACGAATTAACCAATCACAGAAAAGTAGAAAAATATTGTGGTTTGATGTAAGCTCGGGTGCGCGCGTTTGTCGCGCCCAGTTCACGTAAATACAGGTGGACACGAAAAATCGCACCAGTTTGCCGCTCGGCGTGGCGGTGTGCGGACGTATGTGGTGATTTATGTATTGCAGCTACACTCGCTTACACTCCCCACTCCATCCGTTATAAGCAATATCCCTTTCCTTCTTACCTACTTTTTTACATACAAAGTTGGTTTCGCACCTTTAAAGATGCAAAGATGGAGACCACGGACTGGAAAGCGCAGCGTAAAACGTCCACCGACAAGGTGGACAGATGATCTTATAATAATCACAGGTCGACTATGGACGCAAGCTGCTTCCAACCGGTCTTCTTGGAAGTCACTAAAGAAGGCCTATTTCCAGCAGTGGACTGAACTAATATTCGTATTTAACAATAATTAGTAATTTAATCGTGGGAGAGTCATGCTTTGGCACGTATGGACCGGCTCGACCGGAGTGATACCACGGCTTCACAGAAAACCGGCAGTGAATCAATGCTTGCATTGCTATTCGCCTAGTGAGTGAGGTTACCGGAAGCCCTAACCATTCCCTCCCCCCTCTCTCCCTCTACCACCTTTCCCCTACTCCTACCTTAAAGGCCGGCAATGCACTTGTGACTCTTGAGTTGCAGGTGCTCACGCCCATGGGCGGCGGTAGTCATTTACCATCAGGTGACCCGTCTGCTCGTTTGCCTCCTATACCATAAAAAAAAGAAAAAATTATGAACACGGCAAGAATTTATGACGCGAATCCTGTACCTAACGATAAATATCCTTGTTAATTACAGGATGTTGTATTTAATTGTTGTTGCATCAACCCGTGTACTGGTAATTGTTTTGCATTGTTTACGAAAAAGGTACATTTCACTGCGACTTGGCACACGTCTCTATCTGGAATTTTATTAAGCCGGAAATATATTGACAAACAAACAAACATCAGTCTGTCAAATCAAATCCGTTTTATTTTATTTTATTAAATATCAAAACGGTACATTCGGTAGAAACTTGTATGAAATAGCAACCTTTGACGTCATACTATGCTATCGTACATTCATATACTTTAATTTAGACTATATTCCGCGCGTAGAACGTGCGTTTGTATTTTGTGTAGTGTGCATATGGCGAGCGTTTTTCGAGCGTTGCACGCGCATTGTCCCAGTTCAGTTAGAGTTCTGTTTTCGTTGAAAATGGACGTAAAACACAAAAAAATAAAACAGATTTTTATTTCTCTATCAATTCAAAATAAACTGCGTGAAATGTATGAAATGAAGGGTCACCAAACTCATGCTATGTGAATAATGGTATACGGCCTTTTATTTAAACGACCCAATCCTTGTATTAAAACACGCACTTATGTATGTGAACGAATGTACGGCAAATCAATGATGTTAAAGCGCGCGTCAACCACGTAGCTGAGTTGAGCGCGTGTCGGGTAAAACGAGCATTAGCATGTAGGTAAACGACTTGAACAAAATGCGTGTTCTTGTTGACGCGCGTCAACGCGCATTCACCGCCCGTCATCTGAACGTGGCCTTAATGTTTCGTTTTACAAATTGAAAAATAATAATAATTGTAACATTTCAAAGTCTTATTTCACACTTAATTTCACGAGGAGTGTTAAATAATTTATTTTAATTATAGGCAGCTACCCTTTTACCGTAGCTAACGAACTCTATCAACACCAGAGCGGTCATCTGCGGTTTGCAGACCTTATTTTTAAGAAGTTATTGTCCGCAATCACGATGTAGGGTCGGTCAGTCCATCTGCCGATAGTATAACAAAAAGGTTTTGAATATCCATACATGCCGAATATTGAATAATATTTTGCCAAGCGCTACTGTAAAAAGACAAATACAACAATTAATAACACAAAATGCAATTAATTGCTAAAGTTATCAGTGCAGATAAAAAATTTAATAGTGCCAAAAACCACCAAAAGTTCATCAAAACTTATTCAAAATTTCACCAAAATATAAAAAAAAATTAGAATAAATTATTTATTTAAAGTTTCATCAAAATATGATAAAACTTTGAAAAAATTATCTTTTACTAGTTGCGCCCCGCGGTTACACCTGCGTAAGTCCCGATCCCGTAGGAATATGGGGAGAAAAAAGTAGCCTATATGTTAATCCAGGTCTCCATCTATCTTCATACCAAGTTTCATTGCAATAGGTTCAGTAGTTTTGGCGTGAAAGAGTAACAAACATCCATCCATCCATCCATCCATCCATCTATCCAAACTTTCACATTTATAATATTAGTGGGATTATAGGATTAGGATACATCGTTCTGTCCAAAAAAAAAATATTTTTTTTACTTTTTAATGATTTCTTTTAAGAATCAGTTTCTATCACTCGTTTTTTTTAATTATTTACATCTAATATACTAGTTGTTTGGCTACGGATGAAGAATTTCCACCCAATTAACATTTTGTCTCATTCTTATTTACAGGCTAGCGAACATAATGAAAGAAATAGCACTGTTACCAGAGAACTTGCTACGGATGCCTTCCGTCGGCCTGGTCAACCAGTGGTACGAAAGATCATTCGAAGAGATTATTCAGTTCGAACAGAGTGAACCTGAACCGCCTGTATTGAGTCAGTAAGTATTGCCTTCTTACGGGTGCCTGTTAAAATAGGCCCTCTTTATAACTATAAACACATGAATAATCATAAATTTAAAACACCCCCGACTCGAAAATCCCTTTAACCAATACAAAATGCCTTACATCATTTTAGAAAAGAGATGATACTCTAACACTGCTGGACCGATATTAACCAAACATAGCTAAGAACCATCGCAAGGAAACTGGCTTTCAAATGAAAAAAATTCGCATTGAAATCGGTCCATCCGTTTGAGAGCTACGATGACACAGACAGACACACACACATACAGACATCGACGTCATACTTATAACACCCCTCTTTTTGCGTCGGGGGTTAAAAATAATTCCTCAACCCAATATAACTCATTCAAACTGTAGAGATGCTTCGAGTTGATTGATAGCTGTTCGCCAGGCACATCTTCCACCTAGCCTGGTCGAGTATCCTCCCTTTGTGTTGGAAGGTTATCCAATTGTGGAAGTAACTTTACCCCCAAGAAAATCGGTTAAGAATGCGAGCGTGACATCCCTGATTTGAACTGTAACTTTTTACTACCAAGCGTTTTTTTATTTATTTGTTACCTATTTATGGGATAGTGGGCAAACGAGCAGACGGATCACCTGTTGGTAAGTGACTACGGCCGCCCATGAGCACCTGCAACTCAAGAGTCACAAGTGCGTTGCCAGCTTCAAGGTGGGAGAAGTGGGAGGGGGGGAAGGGAAGGGTTTGGGGTGTCCGGTAACCTCACTCACTCGGCGAAATACAACGAAAAACATTGATTAACTGCCGGTTTCTGTGAGGCCGCGGTATCACTCCGGTCGAGCCGGCCCATCCGCGCCGAAGCTTGGCTCTCCCTCGAAAGAGTTACTAATATAAAAAAGTACACATTGGCAACCCTATTGGCTTTATCACAAAATTATGCTATGAATGTTGTCAGTGTCCAAACTGCCAACACGGGCTATTCTAATGCAATGGCGCAAAGCCAATTCATACTCTACGTATATGAAAATTATATTTGGGGAATCTGTATGCTAATTACTTGGTAACAATATGTCGCTCTCATCATACACTTTAATTGACAAGCTTGAGACAAAATGTATGGTGGTAGTGATGGTTTGGGTATGGTCATATTATGGAACTGCCTAGGGTCGTCCATGTTTGGAAATGTTTTGTTTGGCAAAAAGAAACATAAAAAAGTGTGTGTGTGTGTACTTATGTACGTACGTAAGAAGTTATACTTCTTTGGCGTAACAAGATAAAAATCTTTCTAAAAATTTTATCCTTCGCGTTATCCTAAGTTTGTAGAAAAAACGACACTTACGAACGACACACGAATTATATTTATAGGTATTTAATACATTGAAAGTTTTATAACGCGTTATCTAGTTAAATAAAGTTTATTTAAATATCACAATAAATAATACATACTGTCAACTACCCTCATTCTACAAACGTACTCAAAGTAATATGTAAAAACCATTTTTATCACTTTAATCACAGTAAATTATCTTTAAATCAATAAATTGTTAATAAATATCAGTCACCCCGATATATTATTTGATATGTACATTTATTTAAATATATTTTATTTGGACTGATACAAAACACGTGTTGTAGGTTCAGAAACACTTGAATAAATATCGTGAAGTTGGTAACTTTTTTTGAAAAACTAAAATGTTGACTAGCTAACTTCAGGGTGTCGGTTTTTCGTGACGGTGCCCGCGCGCATCGTAAAAATTTACTCCCGTCATTTTTCCCTAACGCGCCAAACGAAGTATAACTTCAAAAATCAAAGAAAGTTTAACATTAAATTCCAAGATTTTCCAGTCAACAAATGTCCAAAAAACCCTAACGTACAATACTGGATCTTTGTATGCGGAGGTCAGGGTGTCAGACAAAAATTTACATTCAACATTCAATAGTAGAGTTTCGTTAAATTAGAGTTGGACTAATTAATCTAATTATACTACTAAATAATAATATACTTCAAACAAGTTGTTTTTGCTTATAGTTAACATTTAACACTTTTTGTACTTAAACAACTAGCCCTACTTGACAGATAAGGACAACAGTTTTACTCTGCACTAATTTATATCTAAATTGATCTCTCACTATGCGACAATAAAGTGCAAACTTACTCGCACCTCCGCTTCTTTTCATACCAGTAGGGTTGCGATTATATATTATGTACTGAAAATAATGATAGTTCGAGTTTTAATTAGGGTATTCAATCATGAACATACACAACGAATAATCCCACAACTAAAAAGACTTACTTTTAACTATATTCTGTCACCGAAATGTATCATCAATATCGCAGTGTACTTACTGTTTGATGTGAGTACAATGTCCCCTGATTTTAATACCGGCCGCGATTCTTCGTACGATTTCAAAGACTAAAACATGTCTGCCTACGCGGTCTTGCGAACGCTGAGTCTTATTAAAGACGAATGGAATAATTTAAGAACCTTTGCCATCCATTAAGGTCTGAAGAAACCATACTTGTTACTCTAGCAAATAGAACCCAGAAAAAGCATTCCAGCTCTGAAGTATTTCCTAGCGCTGGTATATCTTTTTAAGGGGAAGAATTTTTTTCCAGGTTTTGCGAACGACTAGCCCACATCCGCAACCGCCACGCTGACGTAGTCCAGACCATGGCTCAAGGAGTCCTTGAGCTGAAGGAGTCACATGAAGTTGATCCTGGCACCGAGAACTCGATACAGTACTTTCTGGACAGATTTTATATGAGCAGAATATCGATCAGGATGTTGATAAATCAACATAGTAAGTCTTACAGAACAGTTTCTTGGCATTTTATGAAATAACATAGCAATTAATGAAAATTGATAATGTGGAAAAGGGGGCGCTATTTAAAAGTCCAGGGTGTACTCTTGCAGCTGACAGTACAGCGGAACTGTAGACAGGAGTTTTTATGTCATCTCCATTAGGAGATGACATAAAAGAGTTTGTAGAGACATTTTTGATGATTTACATTAGTAAATCATCAAAAATGTCTCTACAAACTCTCTTAACAGCCTGTAGTGGTGTATATTATATATCCTTACTTTCCCGCCCATGGAGTTCTAGTGAACCTACTCAACAGAACAAGTTTCTGTAGGATTGAAGTACTCGACCATTCGGGTCGCTAGTTCCGGTTACCAAGACAAATTATCATTCTAAATACCTCATTCGACCGATTGCAGGTCGAGAAAGACTCTGTGCCTCGTCTTGTCTTAGATATAAAAAATCGTATGCCTCTTCACTATACAATATGTTCCCTGACGTCACCCAAACATTTTCATCTTTTAAAATAACGAAACGTATGCTTACAGCCCTTCTATTTGGCGAACAAATCGGTCCAAGAAAGGTTTCCGTGAATGGCATTGACAATGGTGGAAGACATATCGGCTCTATTGACCCAGCGTGTGACGTGGTCGGCGTTGTGAAGGACGCCTATGAAAACGCAAGATTCCTATGTGATAGATACTATATGTCATCACCAGACCTGCAGCTGCTGCAGCATGGGGGTAACATCCTTAAACTTTAAAGTTCCAATACTTAACGATCTTGTTTTCTTGATTCTCAATGCACAGGATAATAATAATAACTTGACAAATCTCACACGCGGCCGTCTAATCTCAAATAAAGCTTGTACTATGGTAGCCGTACTGCTGTTAAACATACTTAAATATTTCTAAATAAATACATGTTATAGATAAATTACACCCAGACAGAACAAATGATCATGCTCATCACACAATTATTTGTCCTGGGTGGGAATCGAAACAACGACGCTCAGCAATCAGGATCACTAACCACTGTGTGAAGCTGTTATTATTACTTCTGTAAGACTGCGTTTGGAGCAGAAATCTGTCCCCTAAAACCATAATAGTGCATCTAATACTTTATCCTAATTTCCATATGTCTGTTTCAGTGCCAAGTGAACGACCGATGCCAATAGTGTACGTGCCGTCACATTTGTACCATATGCTGTTCGAGCTGTTCAAGAACTCCATGCGGGCTACCATGGAGAGCCACGACACACCGCCTCCGATCACCGTCAACGTCATTCAGGGTCGCGAGGATGTCTCCGTTAAGGTGAGAATACATACTATAACATTTTAACAAAAAATAAACAGACTTTAACGAAATTGATTGTTAAAAAAAAAGTAGGCAGTCACGGGACTGCCGACAGAAGTGAAAACACATTTTTGAAAGATTAATTAATAAGGAAAATGACAAAACTCCCTTAGATTACTCCCCAAAACTTAGATTAGCGCCCTCTAGTGACTTAATACCATATAATACATAAGAATATATCAAACTACAGTAGTATTGCGCAGAATCCACAGATGGCGTAAAAATATTTTTTTAAATATAAGAAACTCGGACACATTTTCGATCAGGTCACGCGAGTTTAACATTTTTTACCCATCCCAAAAAGTGCACAACGCCGCTAAATAAGTTTTTACCTCAAAAAAACTTATAAATTATACTAAAAACACTTAAAAAAGTTAAATCGACTTCAATAAGTACTAAGAAAAGGACTGAAAAGAGAAAAATAATCGATTTCAAATACGTGTAACACTTTTAAAATAAAAGGTATCATTATAAAGGCACTAGGTACCTACAGCTCTGTTTGAAGTCGTCCTAAAAATATATAGAATAGTAGTAGAGTTGGACCACACATTTGCGCTCGGTGTAACGTGTGTCGTATTGAATATCATGTCTTGACAGATGCTGATCGATAACGATCGGTGTAATAAGATGGTGCTGCAAGTCAATAGACAACGGTAGATCCTTGCCATCAGGCAACTTACAAGGCCTACTTATAGAACGCGGTAGCTGTATAAAACAAAATAATAAGTCTCCATTTAGTAACTAAGTAGGACTACACACGCTCGCTCGGTGTGACGTGCGGCGTCTGTGACATAATATTCCTTGACTAATACCGATCGATCGAACTTTGTATTGTACTATTATTCAACTTCTGATTTTATTTCAGATGTCAGACCGCGGCGGTGGTATCCCCCGCAGCGTGACGGACCTGCTCTTCAAGTACATGTACAGTACTGCTCCGCAACCCTCCAAGTCTGATTCACACACCGTGCCATTGGCTGGTGAGTTTGTGACGTCACTTCCTCTTAACCCCCTTCGAAGAATTGAGTTTGAATGTGGAAACGGTTACGTTCGAACCCCCACATCTTCTGACTTTTAGAACTCTTACATTCAGTTTATGAAGGCTGATGGAAGTAAAAATTAATCTATTAGGATGTTCAAAACATGTTTACGCATTTTGATTTGATAATCGGATCAGTCAACATAGCTGTCAAATACTGCAAAATCTTTTTTTTTTAACCACAACGATGGCAAACAAGAATACCGTCCGCCTCATGGTAAGCGGTTATATGCGGGTATGGACTCGCATATCACATGCTCGTTGCCGACCCTTTAAAATTGTGGTCATACAAACACGAAGAACCTTGAAGAACGTCATACGTCAATAAAACCTCGGCAGTGACCATTTAGGTTCCAAGGTGTAGGTAGGAGACCTTGCCAGCTCTATTTGTTGAACAATATTTTGATCAGCCTTTCTGAAACTGGGTGTTAGTTATATTAACTAACCACCTTTCGATATAAGTAAGCTTTCTCTATTTTAACTGATTTGACTAAAATAAGTGTAAATATATAGCACACAGCTCATTTCTACTCGAGTTGGAAGCCCTCGACTAGTACAGTACTGTAAAGATCATTAGTTAGTGCGTAGAATGCGTTAGTTTCTATCAGTAAAAAGGGTCACCAAACTACCAGTCAAATCAGTTCTTTGATTAATCCCAAAATAGTAGGTTCTGTACTACACTTGCATGAAATAACAATTTCTGACGTCATACTTTTCTATCGTCAGACCAGGTCCACTCCGCAGTATAGGTATAAGGCTACAAGTACACGCCGGAGTCGTCCAATCGTGACAACATTCAATGGCGCTGCGCGCCGGCCGGCGAGCACGGTAGTTTGATGCTCGTTCGAATCTAGACTATCGAGTTATTAGTACTATTATGTATTCTGTGCTATCGTCAAATCGTTTAGTTGTTCAATTTAAAAGTAATTAACCCTTTGACCGCTACAGCGGAAATGCATCGGCGTGTCTTCCACGTCTAACCATAATTTCACCTCAGATACCTACAAAAATCATAGGGATTACAAGATAGTATCGATAACCGATATGTCTTTGGTGTACAATAAAGATTATTTTATTCTCTTCTAAACAAACAATAGAGATGTTGAAACTAATCACGAATTTATGTCACGTTGTAACTAAATGATTATTTGTGATGAATGAGGTATAAATGTATTTCGATTTGGTAACACTGTAAGAGAATTAATGGGAAAAAATCCGGAATAGAAGAGATTGTTGTTGTTCTTACGAAATTACTTACTTTTAATAAGTAAGCATAAAACAAAAATATATTCTTTACTTATTATGTCAGTTTCTGAGGATAACGGCAGACATTCTCACCGAGTTTATTGAGTAATCTCCGGCAAAAAAAAGGAAACCAGAAACTCAAGTCACAGCTAAGATACGCTGGCAAAGAACTTTAAATAACTGCAGGCGACATCCAAGATAATTATAAATATTAACGGGATACATGGGATAGAGAGCAATTGCGGTGCGAAATGGCAAATTTACCTCCGCTACAATTTCCAGAACCCAAACCACCTACTTGACCCACGTAATATTTAATAATAATAAATTTCGATAATAATTTATATTCTTACCCATCACTAACTGTCAGTGACTACCGACCGTGGCGTGGTGAGCACGTCGTTTAATGCATTTTGAGACGGATGTTTTTAATTATCGATTTCCTACTAAATGAGATTAATTGAAATACCTTTGAATACTATACAAATATTAATTTATTGTTGTTTTAAATAATAGAGAGAAATAAACAGGGAAGTTATTTCTTATGATTATTTTGTACTATCAAAATGGCGTGTTTTTGTCGGTCATTGTCGACCGTGGCGTCGTGAACACATTTTTGTAACCAACACTTAATTTCATGAAGACTCATCTCCCTGCCCTTTTCCCAATTTTCATTAGGATCGACGCAATATGTGAAATGCTAAGGATTTTAGCTAGTTTCTTTTCCGCCTGCGTCATACCAACCCTCCTTAGGAATGTAATCGTTTTAAGAAGAAGAAGAAGGAAGAAGGAAAATTAATATAAGAAAAAGTGGGTAGGGACAGGAACCTAGGGTGAGGGATAGCCCAAGTCTTGAATGGGAAACAGGACTGAGACTGCAGTAGCTCGCAGAGACCGGGGTCGCGTACCTCAATGTCCTGTACTTCTGGTGGCTGGAGAGGCTCCTAGGACAGCAGCACCAGCTGGCTGTCATGTGTGTGTTCTGTCTGTGTTCATGAAGACTGTGTTATATTATTTATATTAACTGATAATAACCGTAGGTAACTACCCTATTGTCCCATGTGGGGATCAAACTCATCGCATTCTACGCGTCATTGCGCCAACACAATTTCAACCAAAGGATCTCTGGCGAGTCTTATCACAAGAAAGAAAAAAACAAATGTATCGAAGTATGTATATACGTGTTCTAATGCCCACAGTACAAGCTCTGCATAGTTTGGGTCTAGGTAGCGTTGTGTCATGTGTCCAAGAACAGTGATATTGAATTTAATACTTTCTAAAAGTGCACATAACCTATAAAGTGTTCTGTATGTGTTCTGTGACGGCAGCAGTAGAATGGTTTCCTCAGTTGGGTCTGGTGCAAAAAATCCTAATAATGATGAACTCTGCCTATCCCTTGCAACATACACCTAATTTTCCCATTTATTTCACAAAGTGCCTATTTGACGGCAATAGGCTTGCCTCCTATTACTTAAGTGGGACTTAATTATAGTCGGCAGTATGTGGGCGTTTATTATGCCTTTGCCTACCCCTTTGGGTATAAGGCGTGAGTGTATGTGTGTAATAATAAATATTTTTTGTCTGCCAGGTTATGGATATGGCCTGCCCATCTCGAGGCTGTACGCGCGTTATTTCCACGGCGATCTCACTCTCATGTCTTGTGAGGGGTACGGCACCGATGCCATTATTTATTTGAAGGTAACCACACTAATCTATCAACAATTAAAACTTACTATAAATGTCAGTTTGTTTGTTAGGCTACTACGCCTTAACTACTCAACCGATCATTGTGCAATTTTAAATACACCTTGTCAGCAACACAGAACAAAAAGCGGGCAAAAAACTTCTTACACAAATATATAACTTTTGCGTTTATTATAGTCGCTTTTCCATCTATCTATCGACTGGCCTGTTGGTCTAGTGGTTAGTGATCTTGACTGCTGAACCAGGGGTCGTGGGTTCGATTCCCACCCAGGACAAATAATCGTGTGATGAGTAGATTTGTTCTGTGTCTGGGTGTAATTTATCTATAATACAGTCTGGTTACCATAGTACAGACTCTGCCTAGTTAAGGATCAGACGGTCGTGTGTGAGATGTGTCAATTTATTATCATTACTCATCGTCACAAACGTTCGCCTTTATAATATTAGAAAGATTTACCGAGACTTATTTGAAACCTTAATATTATATTTTCTTTACAGGCTTTAACGAACGAAGCGAATGAGCTCCTACCAGTCTTCAACCGCACTTCTAGCAAGTTCTATCGGCCAGTGTCACAGCTGGGCGACTGGTCCGGTTCGCTGAACACCGGCTCCAATGCTTCAGAGAAGAAGAATAGGGAGAAGGTATCACCACTATCGTCCTCCCGTATTCTATAACTCGAGACGAAGGAGTGAAATAAAAAATAGTGTTGCTATCGATAGATTTCAGTAATATCGATAATTTAAGAGTATCTTTAATTAGTAAACAGGTATTTGTGTAAAAGAAATAATATATCGATATTGTAGCATTTAAACATCGATAATTAATATCGATTAGTAATATTTCTGAATTTAAACTCGGTCCAGTCCTAGTTTTAGGTAGATGACACCTGTAAAACAACATAATAGATATTGTCAGATAGTGTTGTTAAAATATCGATATGTATAGCTCTATACCATTTAGCATCTTGTTGATCTAGTATTAATAGATTTTAGAACTAACATACATGTCTGAATATGTATAAAAAGAATCTATGAATTAGATTGAAAATACTTTAGTTATCGATATTACTGAGGAGGATATTTTTGAATATTTTATCTAGTAGAAGCCAACTGTCTCAACACTATATAACTCACTTCTTAAAATATAATTAATTAATTAAGAAAAACACAACATCATGTGTTTTTTTAAGATTTTAATTTTATAATTTAATTTATGTTTCTTAAGTATGCATACTTTGATAGATGTGTCTCGATATTGAGTACAACTTGCTTAGTGAATGATGTACGGAAAGTTAAACATTGTGACACGTTAAGTGTGTGTTCCGATATTACTGCGAGCACTGTAAGGTATGACGTCAATTCAGCATACTGCGAAGCCATTCCTTTATAGTTAGCTATACTGGTTACTGTTTATAACGGAACGCACTCCAGTATACTGTCAGTTGTCAATTCAAGTCAATTGTCAAATCGCATATATATATATATTATTTTATTATGGACTCTATCCCGTGCAAGAATCAGCGCAGGAATTCCGCCAATGTCAAGTGTTTTATAATAATACAAGTTAAATAACAAAAATGGACGAAGTTGTATCAATAAAAGTGACAGTGTGACAGCCATGTGACATCACTGACAGCACCTTACCTCGAAAACTCCAGTGTTCACAGTACAAAAAATGGCGACGTTTATGACGTCATATATTTCCGTACGATACTGCGGCAGTATACTGTCAGTCTATAACGGAACGAATTTCTCCCCAGTCCGAGCACTGAACAGTGCTGCTCGCAGTGTATATCGGAACATACCCTAAATAATGTCATGTCAATGTCAATCAATAATGTCATTTGACATTTAAGACTTCAATAGTGTAGATGACTGTTTAGTGAAATGAGTATCTTTTTAGTCCCACATTCAGTCCACTGATAATTATTCGGGACATTGTTTTATTTTCAATAAATACACGTATTTCCATCGCACAATGACATTGGCAGAATTGTCGACATGACGTTTACTGTCAAAACGGTTGGTTGAATTTGGAGCATAGTCATGTACTCAATACTAACGTCTAAAATTAACTGCTTGTGTTTGTCAAATATTTCATCGTTGTTACCCACAAAAAAAAAAAAATATATATATATATTTAGCAAAACGCAAAATTTTCGGATTTTAAACATTATCCACATTAGCAATTCAACTCAAAATATCTTTCAAAGTATGCACATAATGAAGAAACAATTATTTATGGAAGGGTAAACCAAGGAAAATCTTGAATTTGGAAAGACGAAGTGTGGCCAAGTACAATTTGTAATATTCGGTAGATGTCTTGAGTGTTTTATTGTAATCGAAACGTAGAATATTTTGTAAGCTTGTAACATTTCTTAGTTTGTGTCATTGGCAGTGAGATGTATACGGACATTCAATATTAGAATGTAAAATGTTGACCTACAGTTCTTTAACATAATGGGTAACTTTGGCAAAAATTTTTAGTACCTACTACAAAACGACATTTTCTATCAAGGCCTGAAAGTTAGAGAATAAAAAGAGTAATAACACACATTGAATATTAAGAGTTTATTCAAATTAACCTAAAAATAGGGAAATATACATTATTTTGAAATTTTTTAAAGGTTTTGTTAAATGAAGAAAGTTGAGAATATAATTATGTAATTAGAATTTTGAGAAATTGAGATAATTCAAAAAACGTTAAAAGTATTTACTATCGATATCCTTCCACGTTACAACCAAACTGTGTCATGTAAAATCACAATCAATAACTAAATAAAAAGAAAACTTAATTCTTAGTGTTTATTCCATTATGGATTGCATCCCACAATCTGAATTTCGTGTTATATATATGAAAGAACTACTGATGTTGCAGATAGTATGACTTTTTGCTCTCGATACGTGCTCACTTTTACACCAGTGTCTGCACAAAGGGACCTGAATATGGAACATACGATTATTAACACAAAAAGTATCTTGTATTCTTTACTTGGTTTAAAATCAAATTTTTTTCAGGCCAAAGTTACCCAGAAAATCAAAGTTAAACAGCTTTTATATTTTGTATTCTAACTTGTTGCCTTCTAAACCCGTCTTTAAAAGTACGAAATTGGCTAATTTAACCTAATGGTGTACATTTCATTTTTGTTGAATAATATTTTTAAATGTGATATTCGGCTTAAAGTTTTGACGGTGGTCTCGATTACGACTGATTGTACTTTTTATTTTGTGATTTTGTTTCTAAATACTCCTAGCCCCGTAAAATAGAGACGTGAAGATACTTCAGCAAATTCGACTCTCCTAACTGCGTGATAAAGTTCAAAGTTAGCTCAATACCTATAACAGAATTGCGCTACGATCTATTGTGTGTCATATATTCTTGTTCTAGAGCTGCTTTTGCTCTGGCCGCTTGCTGTACTCGCGAGCTAAGTATGTCATGTCATGTCCACATAAGGGAACGTACCCATAATACGTGACCGTAGTATATGCCAAGACCCCCCCTCCCCCTCTAGTTTTCACGTAGTAATGTGTGACCTGTGACCTGTGCCCCCTGTGCCCGCCCGCCCCTGTGACCAAGCGTAGTATTTTGAAGCCCCCCCCCCCCCCCCAGAACGAGTCACGTAGTATGGGTACCTTCCCTAAGTATATTAGACACTTTTATCATCTGAAATTTTCGGTGACTGACATTCGGTCATAAACTTTGAACTCGCAATGGCCCAATATCGCTGAAGTATTCTAGAACTGAGCTACCAAGCTTTCTGGGTTGTTTAAGTTTAAATTACAGGAAGAAGTTGGCATATTTCAAGTCATAAGAGGATTAGCAAGTCCTAAGGCACCGAAGCATTACATTTTATTGTTTTTTTCTAAAGCATCTAGTAAGTAAATGTTTAATATTTAGAATCAAAATAATAAAAATCACTAAGTACAGGTAAAAGAAAAGATATTAATGTTTTAGAATTAGGAATAATATCATAGCGTTTAGTTTTTTAAGACAGTGTGACTGTGAAAGGGGTAGTTTTTTTTTTAATTATTAAAAACAAAACACTCGTTTATTTAACAATTTATAAAGTTAAGGATTGATAATATTGTCCCTCGTTTTATCCAAACGTGTTTGTGTTAATTCTGTTTATCAAATAATCAATATATGTATTTGGTCTCCACAAAGGCTTAATATTTTTTTTTGTTATCAACAAATTTTGACTAAATAAGTTTAAAAATCAACTTCCATATAATAATAGAGGTTTTTGCTATGTACGGAGATCTCGTAATATTTTCTATATCAATAGTGTATTGAATTAGATTATGAATTAAACTTAAAAACCGAATAACACACAAAAACTGTATCGCCAACAAATATTTAAATGATTCGATTCTCTTGAAGTGTCAGTCAGTGTTTTTACCGCCACATAGCAAAATTAATGTCGTTCTAAAACTATATTAAAAACCAACTGCAATGTATTTAATGCACTCAAATCGGTAATTACTTGTGAAGGTTTAATAGAGACCTTAAATGGTTGAGGCAGACAGCGGATGGGGCGGGACGGTGCCGTGGCGAGAGCAAGTTGTAATGTACTAGTTAATATAGAAGATGTCACACAGCGCCGTCGCTCTCAGCGCTCGGCTTTTAACCGCTCACGTCGAAATTCGAAACTATTTTGTTCCATGTAACATTATTTCCTGATGAAAAAAAGTTATGACAGCCATTTCGATGTAATGTAATGAAGTTAGTTGTAGTTTTGGTGTGTTATTCACATTGTACATAACAATCTATGTAGTAGCTGGTAACCAAGTACAATTATAGGAAAATGTTGTTGAAATTATGTACATATTGTGACAAGACGTATCAAATGCATGTTTTTGTCACAGTTTACATAATTTTAATAAAAATATCAATGAAAACTTCAATAAACTAAATATAAGAAAATAATAATCATTATTGTATTGTTTTACTTACACAATTTTTTGTTAATTATTTATTACAAGTACATATTGTATTGTAATTGCTATATGAAAATTCACGATAACTTATAATTTATATGTAAGTATAAGAACTTTGTGTGTTGTATGTCAAATATATTTGACTTTTTTTACGGCCCACTCGATAAGAATATCTTACTGTTTTATTTTTTATTTGTTGTACTTTGTTCATTTCGTTACATGCTATTATTTTGATTTCATTGTAAATAACCGATAATGGCACATCCATACATGTCCGGCGCCCCCTTTATTTGCGGTATAGCCAGCGGCAAAACGGCGCCATGTGTGGATGGAGCATAAGATATTTTTTATGTATGTATTTTTCTAAACGGTTAATATTTATTGTATGTAGACAGTAAGGACCTGTTGGTGTAATTTGTCATATGTTTTGCATTTTACTATTTGTTAATAAGTTTATTCCAAACTCTGTATGTAATTTAAACGTAAATGTGAAGTGTAGGGATAAATTAGGAACGAAAATATATTTAATTTTTACGAGAATAAATGTTTATCAAATAGGATATGTTTGCCGTTTATTTTCTTTTGCTCCATACCTTCACTACATATAAAAGTTTAATAATAATAACTTGACACACCTCACACACAGGCAGTCTGTTCTATGGTGACCAGCCTGCTATTAAACATATTTATATATTACTAAATATATACATATTATAAGTAAGTTACACCCAGACAGAAAAAATGTTAATGATCATGTTCTTTACACAATTATTTGTTCTGGGTGGGAATTAAACCCCCGACTCTGGCACAATAGTCAGGATCATTGACCACCGACCAACCGTCACATAATAATATATAATACTATAGCAGACGGTATATCACAACTGTATGAGCCATATATCTTTTCTCCCATTGTTACCTAACTTTCCCTTTCAAAATACTCCTAGTTTTCCCATCATATTTAATTGAACATCATATTTAATTGCCCATCCTATTTATTTTCCCCAACCGTGCCCGGTGTCGTCAACTAAGCTTTGCAGTTCTAAAAATACTCCCAAACATCGATTTACTACAAAGTCCAATATATGTCTGTACAACAAATTAACGACTTTCGAATTTTTTTCTTTATTTATGCTGTGAGACCTTGTTACTTGCCTTCATGATTCTAGGTCTATGGGAAGCACTCTATGGGTTTTGATTTACCTGCGACATGTTCAATTTTTTTTTTAATTAAAACCTGTAGGATACTTCCCGTTGACCTAGAATCATGAAATTTGATAAGAAAGGAAAAAATCCGAAAGACCAAATTATTGCTCTTAGCGAAAGACTAATTTGCTGTTATGTCACATAAAAAAAATGTTTTTGAGGTTACAAACTTATATTTTACGGTTGGGAACTTGACTTTTACCGTGTTCCAATAAACAAGAAACGACTCGTTTTGCTTACTGACGGTAACATTTTCATTGAATACGATTCAACGAAATTTTACCGTCCGTAAGCAAAACGAATCGTTTTTTGCTTATTGGAACGCGGCATTTGTCGTAAATCGATGTATGGGAGAGTATTTTTAGAGTTGCTAAATTAAATTTATCTTTCGGGAAAGACGGGGAGAAATGGACGTACTGTCTACATACATATAGTTGTTTGCTTACGGAACCCTCGGTGACTCGCACTTGTCCGGTTTTTTTAACTTTAAAGTATATTATTAAGAGTTGAGTTTCAAAGGACTACTTTAAAATTACATCTTAATACCCAATATTCGTGTGTAAGAACTTACAAATCCAATGGATACTAACAAAATACAGGCAAAAAATATTATTTGCATCGGCCGGGAATCGAACCCGGGCCGCCCGCGTGGCAGGCGAGCATTCTACCACTGAACCACCGATGCCCGATACTGAGATTATAAAACTACGGTCCCAAACGCTAATTTGTATGATCAGCAAAAACATCTACCTTTCTATTTCACATGTTACGTGTAAATTATGATTGATTCTGTGAAAGTAGGTGGGCGTTTTTCAGAAAATTTGCACGTCACGAAATGGGAATTCCACTTCAAAAATACAAACGTAATAGACTTCTCAATAAAATATAAACACTAGCATTACCCTCAGACATGTAAGTGCTACTATATAATTACTATCCGTACGCTACATTTTGAGCTTTCCCAATTTCGATTGACAATGCGTTCCACAACCGTGTTGCTACAACAAATGAGGTGGAATGTAAAAACATTTTTAATTCTAGATTTTGTGATGACCTTCAGAATCTCGTGTGTGTGTGTGGAAGGTGTGGAAGGGTTAAACACTAAGAGCATAGTAATTATAGCTCTTTGGTTAAACATTACATTACATATATTATATGGTTGATATTTACTCCTAATTACTTATTCTTAATCACAGACTTATTAAGATATGTGACGTAAGGGGAATTTAAAGTTACGTTTAGGATATTGTACCATCTATATCGACTGAATAAAATGATGAAAATCATCATCAGTTTGATCCAGCCTATTATTATTTTAAGTGCCTAGTTCTAAAATAATAATACCTGTTCCGTTTTTACTGTATTCGAGGAGTAGAGTATGAGAATTGTAACAAAAAGCGGAACAGGTATCTTAGCGTCTAGAAAGGTGGGAACCGTGGGAGTAGAAACCGGAACGCGTCCTTTTGGTACAAAGAATTTGGCAACACTGACAAGCTGATCTCAGAGCTGTCACTTTTTTAAACGTCTACACATGATTGCGTTCCATTATTTTCCGACTTTAAATCTTAAGAATTTTGTAATGTTTTATCTCGCTCGTATTGTATAAAAAATCGTTGTGGGAACTAGAAAACTATGCTAAAGTTGATAAAATACAATAATTCCTAGATGTCTCAGCTTTTCTGCCAGCTGGGTGACTGTGAGTTAGTTATGTTATAGGTTATGGAAAATTGTTATGAATAATAATTTAACGTTTAAGACTGAAAATTGTATTAAAATGAAAATCTACACAAATAAAAACAACACTTCTACATTAAAGCTTCTTATTGCGGCTAACTTAGCCGGGAAAAAGGTGGAACTTGTAGATGCTTCGTTCGAAGGTAGGTGAATTTTCCTGTAAATGAATGTTAGACTAGAGTGAATTGACCTTATTGTATTTGTTACAGTGACAAATTTAGACATGTCTAATGCTTCTTATTTAATCTAGTGTATGCGCTTTTGTTATTAGTTTTTACTAAAAAATATTTACTAATCACGAAAAAATGTGCTGACATAAGCGAAGCCGCAAGAATCAATAATTGCATTATATTGCGTCAGTCTAGAAAATTCTTACTATTTTATTGAATTTACCCCATTAAAAAAAGGTTAGCTTTCCTCAATTAATATTTTACCTACATTATTTTGTGTTAATTTCCTTGCAACTTTGCTTTTAAGACTCATGAAATACTGTTATAAGTAATTGCATGTCGTTTTAGCATGTTTAGACTAATAGTAGTATACTTTATAAAAAAAATAGTATGTATGAATAAGTTTGCTTACTGAAAAAATATAAATAATTGAACTTGTCATTAATTCCGTTACTATTTTCTCTGTCTTTAAGTTTTTTTATTAAAACTAGTGCTCATAACTAGGGTCACACATTACTCAGTCTTGAAATCTTGAAAATTCATTTAAAAGCTTTGTAGAATCAAATTGGAATTAATCTTTTCCAATTATGTATATTACCTGTTCACTTTTTTCTAGGTTAATAAATCATGAAACAAAATATGTTTATGTGTATGATGAGTGCTAGGCCATAACTGTGATCAAATGCATGCATTTTTAAACTCATTTATTCATAACTGGTGTTCGCCCAGAGATAAAATTTCAACCATATTGCAATAATTGTTTTTAAATTTTCGCTACTTTGAAACATATTAGGTGTGTAATTCGGTCAGTCCACTCGTGACCACGATCGGTGCAATTCGATCGAAACGTCGGGTGAACAAGAGGTATTGTACCTTTTAAATAATATCGCGATTAAGTCCCGAATTACACCTAATAATGCTATGAACCCCTAATCGAATCAACCATTACGGTTTAATAGTTTGAAAAAAAATTAAAATTATAGTTCATATATTCATACATGATGAGCATTCTTTGTATGCATTTTGAAGAAAATTTCGCAAATGGAGCTGGTGTTCCTGTCCTAGTAGCCTCATCGGTCACAGGAAATAGAGGACATTCGGGCTCCGCCTCTGTGAGAAAAAAACCGAAGAAACATCGCGCGAACCCCAAATAAAATTGGGAGAAGGGCAGGAAGATGATGGAGAACATGAAATTATGAATACTTAAAGTTTATAGATATAGAAGACGGGCAGAAAACTAAAATTTTTGAAGAATGTGTTAAAAATTTAAAAATTATGTGAAAACGGCTACATGTATCTAGTATCTATTTTAACCTGTCATAGAATTCTAACAATGACAGTTTAACTTATTCTGGAAATGAATAGGTAAAAAATATACATATAAATTAAAAATGATGGCTGAATTTGGACCACCAGGCCATCTCTAGTTTTAATAAATCCTACTAATATTATAAATATGAAAGTTTGGAGGGATGGATGTTTGTTACTCTTTCACGCAAAAACCACTGAACCGATTGCAATGTAGCTTGGTATGTAGATAGCTGGAAACCTGGATTAACGCATAGGCTACTTTTTATCCGGATATTCCAATGTGATTGGGACTTACGCGGGTGACACCAGCGCTGCTGGTATTTAATAATATTAATGAATCCCACTAATGTTATAAATGTGAAAGTATGGTTTTAGTTGGTTCGATTCCGACATACCACTTAACCGTTAGCTGCGGTGAAATGATGACCTGTTGGGGTTTCCACATAAAAAAGTGTTTATAATAAAATTATGTTCAATTATGTAACACCTTAACACAACAAGTTTTGACCAATCATCGTTTGTGACATTATTACAAATTTCTTTAAACAATGACATGCGTTTTTTTGGAAGGTGACTCGGTATTTTTTTTGCAGTAAACTTTAAAAGAAACTGTGCTCTGAAATATCAACCTTTACACTACATAATGTAATAAAAAAGTTAGATACTTAAAAGTAAAAAAAATTAAAATTATTGTTTTAAAATAAAATGGCATTGAATTGACAGTTGGTTATTGGTTTCCTTATAACTGTGTGTCCATATTCCCGTGCCAATTCAATGATTTCATATTTTTCTGGGATTATTTGTTTTTTAGGTAACTCATGTCGGCTTAATATTTTATTCAACAAAATGTGAAAATTTTGAAAAAACCAACCCTGTTCTTCATTCTATTTTACCGCATATCTCAGTAAATATCAGTGGCACAAGAATGTATATCAGGATGAAAAACTTGCGTTTCCGCAAAATACGCCATTTTACGTCAGTCCATGCAACTTGAGGCATATTTTTATACATTTTATCACGCTTAACAAGATTCGTCATCCCGTTTAAGTATCCCGTACAGGTATGTACACGCGTGCTGTGTCATGCGGTAGCAAAGTTGACGTCGGGTTAAAGGAAGGAGAACCCGCGATACTTTAGGGTTTTCCTCGATTTTCTTATATTGCACTACAAAATCCTTAAGGGCCATCCATAAACTACGTCACATGTTAAGGGGGGGTCAACAAAGTTTGACATTTATTAACGTTTTGTGTAAATAAATTGGTTGAAATATGATGATGATTGTTGAAGATGTCTCTACCATCCGTGCGAAGCTTACTTGCTAGATTAATTATAAATTATAAATAATAATACACTATGATGGAAAGTAATTTTAAAATACATAAATAACATTATCATAACTTTCTAACAACTTAAAAATTAGTTTTTAATTATTTTTAAAATTTAAAATTAGAACATAGTTTTTTTTAAGAAATTGAAATGGTCAAAACTTGTAAACGGATAGTATTTTTTCAAAAATTCTTTTTGTAACTACATTCTAGAGTCATGCCCTTTCAGTTATTTAAGTAAGTGTTTCATTTACAGATGCACCCTGTAAATATTATATAGCATGCTTGCCTATTGCTGTACTTCTATTTGTGACTGGAGTTGGTATATCTCAGTGGGATGCATAATTGACAACATTACCTGAGAAAACCCCATTGGTGATGATACTTCACCGGGGCAATCGGAGAGGCCGGATGCTTGAACCGTGTGTATCATAATGCGCCTAAAATGTGTGGACTGTCGTCGTTGCGGTGATCTTCATAGGTATACCCAACGATCGTAACCTAGCGATGTCCAGACACATACGAACATCACCCCTTCACGAAAGGCTCTACTGCGGTTGGACACTCTTAAGGTGTAGTACCTCGAAGGGCCCAGTCAAATCCCATGTTCTACAAGAACGGTTCAAGAGCAGACCCCTCTGAGACACCGCACGACATGGGTCGACATCTCACATATGTACGAGGACCGAGAAGGAATTCTCGGTCCTCGTACATAACGGCACGCTCCTCCATTTCGTCTGCCACCAGCCGCCTTAGGTATTGTAGCGCTTCCCTGGTGCAGCTGAATGGCAGACTATCCCAACCTGTGCCTACTTTAACTTTATTCTGCCTGCCTTTAACCAAAATATCCTGCATGCAACCTTCTCCGTGCTAACCTTCTACTCACCGCATGCAACTAACCTGGGTAATGGTACTGAGAAGTCGCTTGTGATTTCAGATGATGTATTCGCAGGGCCACGAGCGCTTCCACTGCTGGAGGTGGACGACAATCTCAGCTTCTTCGCCAGCAATGCCGCTGCGCAGTATCTCTTCCCTATACTGGACTTGTCGGAGAATGGACAATGGTATGTATTTTGATTATTATATGATCTTTGACAACTTTGACTAACATCCGTAATGATAGTGATTTGATGATATCTTCTGGAAGTGCATTAAACTATCTCTCAATATTAAATAAATCTTAAGTAAATAAAATATATTAAATATTAAACGCCGATCATAAATATCCTAGATGTTTAACCGGCGCTCAAAAAATGGCACCAACTAAACTGCTCGCCTTCAGGCCAGCGCTCATGAAAGCCGTAGGTCATTAGGAACTCTACAGCGTCTGTTGCGTCTTCTGCGGGACGGGAGAGTGCTAGTCCTCTGCCGGTCCCTTTCTGCCACCTCATTGGCTTACATCATCTCCTCCTTTGGCGTTCATCACCTCCTCAGCATCCTCAGTCCTAACTGATAATAAATGCGCATATAACTTTGTTTTTTTTTAATTCCCCATGTCTCAGTCCACAGATGCTAGAATGGGAAGCCACTCGTCTTCACCCCACTGTGAATATAGTGCTGACTTCGAAGACTGTCCCATCAGACCTGAAGCAATTGTTACAAGCATTGCTGCAGACTCTTAACGGCATGCTCGAGAAGCATCAATACATTCTTGGGGTAAGTTTTTTTTTAATTCACCAGGTTTACTTGATGATTATCTATCATTGCTGCTGTGTATATTTAGGTATTGGTGTTTAAATACCAGGCATTTGTATTAAAATTGGTGCGGAATCGAGTGTTTGTGTGGTTGTAGAACTTAACACAGGCGCAGGCATAATTTTCACTACAATGAATTTCTTGAAACATCGGAATTGTATGCAAGAAACCTGGTTTTAGGTGGAAGAACTGTCCCTGGTGTATCGTTTTCTATTGCAATCAGCGGAGTAGCAAAAGCCAACCACACTCACCCTCATCAGTTTTTTGTGATACTACAGGGGCCCTTTTGAGAGTGAGAGATCACTTAGTTATATATGTTACTTTCAAATATTACTCTGCGCGGACATATACAATCTTCTTTTTGGTTCCTTCTTTAAATTTTTTGAAATAATCTGAGCCTGAGATATAAAATGCTCTGTGCATTCTACAACACTCTCCAGTATTTATTTATAGAACAAACTGTTGTGTTGTAGAATGTGTATGAATATTTAACTTTTTTTTCAACCAACATTCTAAACAAGCACACGGCTATCACTCGCATGGTGTCAATCCTAACCTGCTTTCCCATACAGTGTTACGGACCAAACTCACCAGAAGAACCACACACTATGTCTGTTGTGCCAATAAACCATGATCTTCTGTAGGGTGAAAGTACTTAGTTAAGATATACGGTTTTACTCACGTGTATAGACGTGTGTGTGACGACTACCAGTCTGGCACCTGCAACCGACGCGGCAGGACGTCTCACCCCGTGACAAAGGGCCCCCGTCGGGTCCGAAACTAGTCCGGCATCCCCGAAAAATACACGTGAGTAAAACCGTATATCTTAACTAATATGAATACCACTCGCGAAAGTTTTTATTCGTGAAAGTACTTATCCAGTAGCGTCAAGAATTGGAGAAGAAATATTCTGTACCCTACTTACCATGAAGATTTTGCTGTAATCTCATCAGCTCATATCATAATCTCTTCGCAGGACAAGATATCAGCAGTGGACATAGCCACCTGGAGTACATTGTATCCTGTGTACTACAACAATGATCTCAAGCAAATTTATATGGCAGATTGTAGCCATATTGTTAGATGGATCGAGGAGTTAGCTAACGCTAAGGCTACACAGGTATTGTATGAACGAACTTTAAAAAAACTGAACACAAACACATATCAAAGAGTACTATTGAGTGTAATGGTCTTATCTGTCAACAGCCCTACCACAGATTAATCTATTAGATGTGTTACTGGGGACTTATTAAGACTTACTATGACTTAATCGATCGGTGAAATTCGATCGAAACGTCGGGTAACCAAGAAAGGTAGTGTACCTTATAAATATTATCACAGTTAGGTCCCGAGTTACACATCTTAGGGAACGTACCCATACTACGTGACCCATTTTTTACAATGTTTTATACTCCCCCCCCCCCCCTCCCCCCCGGTTGACCATCCGTAGTATATGCCAAGACCTCCCCTCCCCCTCTAGTTCTCACGTAGTAATTTATAAATATGGTTTTAAATAATTTTTTGCCGACAGAAAGTTAAAAAGCGTTAACGATTGCTTGTTGCCAACTGTGACCTGTGCCACCCGGTGCATAACTTTACACGTTTCGCCTGCTTTTATGAGAAACGAAGGTAAAAATACCTGGAAATTCAAACGGTCATAACTTGTAAACGGATATTTTTTTTTCTAAAATTCTTCATGTAACTGCATGCTAGAGTCATGCCCTTTCAGTGATTTAAGTAAGTGTTCCTTTTCAAAAAAAATGATATGTAGTACGAGTCCGTCCAGTCCTCTCAAGTTATACTCAAACGTGACGTTCTCCTGTACATTTCTTATGTTTTCATAGGTTTCTTTCTCTATATCTCCTGCTCTAATTGAGGTACGTCTTTTGGTCTCAGAACACTTGCTGGAAGAAGCTCTGTCAGTGGAGCTTTTACCCACTTAAATGGGTTGAGTTGGAGGGAAGCTGGGTGTGAACTTTCAATTTAAACTTAATGTTGTTCAGCAGCACTGGTCCTCATCATTAATGTGTCTGTGTAAAGTCTGTGCCGTCATTAATATGTAATGATGATGTCTTTTAAAGTCATTACGACTTTAAAAGACATCATTGGACTGTCTTTGGAGCCCTAACCACCGGTGTCTTGGTCCCTGTACCCGATGTCGGTGGTCTACTATTTTTTATATTTTTAAATATATATTTTGTTTTATACATATTTAAAAATGTAATTTATAAGTTTCAAGTTTAATAAAGAGAAATAATAATAACTTCACACATCTCACACACGGCCGTCTGATCCCAAACTAGGCAGAGCCTGTACTATGGTAACCAGACTGCTGATAAACATACTTATATATTACTAAATACATACATATTATAGATAAATTACACCCAGACACAGAACCAATGATCATGCTCATCACACAATTATTTGTCGAACCCACGACCTCTGGCTCAGCAGTCAGGGTCACTAACCACTAGACCAGACCAATAAATAGTAACAAATTAATAAAACTTATTATTAATATGCTAAGTATGTCAATCCGTTTACAGTATACGAGCGTTTAGAACAAATTCTTCTACTCTTCTAGGAAGCTGTGAAGCAATGGGGTGGTTCTGCTACAGGACCTTTTGGCGCAACCTCGGCGTTAGGTATTCCACAAGTAGCCAGTCTGACATCTCCTATTGGGTAAGGAAATAATTACAGTTTAGTAAAACAAAATAACTCGTTTTAATTCTAATTATAAAGTATAAAAAAGTTGAGCCACCTCCGGGATCCATCATCAGATCCTCGTTACCAAGCCCAATCTATTGGACTCGTCAAAACGAATCATATGAGCCCAAACTCGAAGGGTTTACTACTAGCCATTGAAGAGTTCCACTATCCACCTCCTCGGTCCATCATCAGATCAGCTCCAAGATCACATTATCATGTCGGTGACGCATAAGTATTGCAACTAACAAAAATCGCACAACACGGCTAAAGAAGTTCTCTCTTCAAAAATCTTTAGATCAGGATTTGAATTATAGATTAGCTCGTTAGTTTATATTTATATTTTATACACGGAACCCTAATTCTTTTTCCAAAATAAAAGTAGCCTAAATTACTCCCTATGCATTTAAACTTTCGCGTTCCATGATGTAATAATGTATTTAAACGGGAATTAACGCGATCACGAAAAAGTATTACATACCTCTGAATTGCCTGACGTTTCGACCAGTTTGCACTGGCCGTGGTGACAGGCTGACTGGCTCAGTGGTGCACGATCTCCGTCGTCGAAATCGTGAGGTAGAAGGTTCTTCATCCACTTGCACATTTTCGATATTTCGAAACGTCAGGCAATTCAGAGGTATGTTTAAATACATAATTATACTCCTTATAACACCAGCTATCTGCCATTCCGAAAATTAGCTGGACAAAATAGACAGACAGACGATCAAAAATAAAAAAAATTTTTTTTTTTTTTTGTTATCATTACCGTGTAAACATTCAGATGCATTTAGTAAAAAAGATATTATTATAACATGTATGTATATGTTTAAATAAAAAATAAAGTTTTTTTTTTCAGGACGCCAGACCAGGAAGTAGAATTAGGTCCAACACCAGAGGAAATAGAATCTGCTAAGGATAATTGGCTCAACGGTTTGAAGAAACTGCAGCCTCCGCTCAAACAGGAGAAACTAGTGTAAGTTTACTTCTTGACCTTACCCGACTTAGAAAAGGTGATGTTATGTTTTTGCACTGATCTGAGCCTTAAAGAAAGGTTTTTCGATCATATACACTTGCGCCAAAGATTGCATGGCTAAAATATGTATTGTAAAATGTTACTTTGGTGTTGCCAGATTCACCATTCTCCGATTTTACCTCTATTTTTCATTGTGTCTTTTAACTTCATACACCTGCGAGTATATATAATATTACGCTTTTTTTAAATCCCTACGAACCACATATCACAATCGGTGAAATCTGTTTAGGAGGTAAGATGTCACAGACAGACACACAGATACACACGTTAAACTTCTAACATCCTATTTGCGTAGGGTGTTAAAAAATGTTTTAATGAGTGCCATATTCCCTGAAATATCCCTGAAAAAAAAAAAAAAAAAAAAATTTAATGTACTGGGTCAGATTTACAAATATAATTGCATTAAAAAAACATCATTATAATGTTATGTTAAATTAAAAACGTGTGTGTCAGCTCCTACGACTGTAGTTTACAACCTTACGGTAAAATATTATACATACATACATACTTATATGCTTCCCGCTCTCTCTCTTTCTCCCTCCCCCTCTCTCTCATTCTCCCTCCCCCTCTCTCTCATTCTCCCTCCCCCTCTCTTTTTCTCCCTCCCCCTCTCTCTTTCTCCCTCCCCCTCTCTCTTTCTCCCTCCCCCTGTCTCTCTTTCTCCCTCCCCCCTCTCTCTCTTTCTCACTCCCCCCTCTCTCTTTCTCCCTCCCCCCTCTCTCTTTCTCCCTCCCCCCTCTCTCTCTCTTTCTCCCTCCCCCTCTCTCTCTCCCTCCCCCCTCTCTCTCTTTCTCCCTCCCCCCCTCTCTCTCTGACTCCCTCCCCCCTATCTCTCTTTCTCCCTCCCTCTCTCTATCTTTTATGCGACGCACTACTGGAGTTTACAATACAATTACATTTACATATACACACACACTTTTATACACATATAGACATACATTATATAACTGGCACTTCCCTAGCGGGCACTTTATATTTATTATATTTTTGTTGTATCTTGCAGATTGCCAGTGAAAGGACACAAGAATGTCTTGATCACGGCAGCTTTACCTTACGTCAACAATGTACCACATTTGGGGAATATTATTGGCTGTGTGTTGTCCGCGGACATATTCGCTAGGTAAGTTTTATATGTTGATTTATTAAAGTTACTGCAGTAGCTAGCAGAGGCCGGGGTTGCGTACCCGACTGTCCCGAGTTTCCTGTGTCTGGAGAGGCCATTAGAACAGGAATACCAGCGGGCCATACAATTATTTAACCTACTTCTAATTGTCGTAGATTGAGCTTGGTAACGATGGTTTTGATGATGGAGCTAGGAGATGTATGGTGGAACTCTTTTTTTTACTTTTTAAATTGGTTCACTATTTTAGCTATAATAATAACTTGACACATCTCACACACGGCCGTCTGATCTCAAACTAGTCAGAGTCTGTACTATGGTGACCAGACTGCTGATAAACATACTTATATATTTCTAAATACATACATATTATAGACATATTACACCCAGAGACAAAACAAATGATTATGCTCATCACACAATAATTTGTTCTGGGTGGGAATCGAACCCACGACCTCTGGCTGAGCAGTCAGCATCACTAACCACAAGACCAACAGGCCAGTCGCTGTATAATTTGTTAATATTTTTAACAATAAAATATTTGTTTAAATGTATTGTTAAAAACTCCATAGTAACTAGCCAATATGCACCGTGTCATAAATATCGTATTAAGTACGTATTAACTAATATAATTTTTTTTAAAGTATAAATATGTGTAATGTGCTTGTACTCTTATAAGGGGCCATCCATAAATTACGTCACACGAATTTCATGATTTTTGGACCCCCCTGTAATTGTCACAGGTGTTCACATTTGTGGAACCCCCCATCCCTGGTGTGACGTCACATATTTAGCAATTTTACACCCAGAATTGAAAAGAGCAGAAGCTTATGACCCCCCCCCCTTTCTCACATTTCGTTGACCCCCTCCCCCCCCCCCCTTAAAGTGTGATGTAATTTATGGATGGCCCCTACAGCAGCTATGCTTGTGTGGGATTCAAAATCATGGCAAGTAGCCATTGCAATACCGCCGTTTACAATAATGATGTATAAATAATAATAATAATATATATATAAATATTACAGGTACTGTCGACTGTGTGACTACAACACTCTGTATGTATCTGGTACAGACGAGTACGGAACCGCCACTGAGACTAAGGTGAGGCACCATTGATAGAGTTTTGTAAGCTCGGGTAACCACTTAAGGTTAGGGTAGACAGCCGGCGGGGCGGGACGCGGCGTGAGCGGTTGAAATGTACTAACGCGACGGCGCTGTGTGACATGTTCTGTATTAGCTAGTAGCTAGACGTCCCGTCTCGCCCGCTGTCTGTCAACTGTCAACCGTTAGATTACACAGCACTATTGGGATCTAAACTAAGCGTAGCTCGTATTATGGGTTCTAGAACACAGATATACATACTACAGTTCCTTATCGCACGTTACACTTCAGACGCTCGGCGGATGGGGGTTAGACGGAAAAAAGTGTTAGCGCTACGAAAAATGCTGACCGCGAGTTGATTTATTTTATTTACGCCATTTGTACGATACTACTGTACGTTGATGTTGGTTGTACTAATTATCCATTAGTTCGGGCAACTTTCACAGATGGCGCAATTTTAATTTCGTGTTTTTACAAAATTTACAATATTTTGATACAATTTATTTAACCAATTAAATATATTTATATCTAGCGAAAGGGACATCGTTACAACTGGATGTCCTAAAGACACCCACGCGTTTGTTTATTTTTGTAGTTACATAGAAATACTAAAGAAAAGTAAAAAAAAAAGGTAGGCAGTCATGGGACTGCCGACAGAAATGAAAACACATTTTTTAAGATATTAATAAGGAGCTGACAAAACTCAGTGTTTAGATTAGCGCCCTCTAGTGGACCTATACCATATATAACATAAATATATATCAAACTACAGTAGTATCGCGCAGAATCCACAGATGGCGTAAAAATATTTTTTTAAATATAAGAAACTCGGACAATTTTCGATCAGGTCACATGTCCTGACGCGAGTTTAACAATTTTCACCCATCCCAAAAAGTGCACAACGCCGCTAAAGAAGTTTTCACTTCAAAAACGGGTAAAAAATTCTAGTGTGGTTATAATATTATTCATTTTTTGAAGTGTAAACTTCTTTACGCACGTTTGTGCACTTTGTTATGGGGAAAAAGCACTGAACTCGTGATAATACATATATAGATCCACTAGAGGGCGCTAATCTAAACATTGAGTTTTGTTAGCTCCTTATTAATTAATTAATCTTTAATAATATAATTAGTTCAATAAAGTACTTATTTTTATTTCAAAATCTTATCTTATCTTTTACATTCTTAGGCTCTAGAGGAGGGTGTGACTCCGCGAGAGATCTGCGACAAATACTTCGAGCTGCACAACAGCGTGTATCGCTGGTTTAATATCGGATTTGATTATTTTGGACGGACCAGTACACCGCAACAGACACAGTGAGTCAATTATCATTTTTATACCGGTGACGTGGCAAACAAGCTTATAGCCCACCTGACATAATATTTGAGTCAGAAATTTATTTCATTTTTTACGCGACTGTTCGAAAAAGGTGTGTAATGTTTTAAGGGAGTGAGTTTCTCATAAAAGCAGTTAGAATGTGTAAAGTTATAGACCATAAATCGTACATATTTTTTAATTCAGGACTATTCACTTAGTTATTCAGAAAATCCACAAAACTTTACTTAAAAAGTTTTCGAAGTTAATTTTTATGGATATTCTTAGTAACAGAAAGAAAAATTCCAAAAAAAAAATTAAGTACGACCAGCAGCGCCCCGCGGTTTCACCCGCGTAAGTCCCGATCCCGTGGGAATATCGGGATAAAGGGTAGCCTATATGTTAATCCAGGTCTCCAGCTCCAGCAATCGATTCAGTAGTTTTGGCGTGAAAGAGTAACAAACATCCATCCATCCATCCATCTATCCATCCATTCATCCAAACTTTCACATTTATAATATTAGTGGGATTAGTGGGACTTAAAATCTTTAACATATTCTACCTGCTTTTATGAGAGGAGAGGAGGTAAAAATACCTGGAAATTCAAACGATCATAACTTGAAATCGGATAGTTTTTTTTTTTCAAAAAGTCTTTTTGTAACTGCATGATAGAGTCCCTTTGCCCTTTCAGTGATTTAAGTAAGTTTTCCATTATCAGATTCTTCCTAATTCTTGAGGAAGATAGACTATAAGTGGGTCCTTGAGGAAGATAGACCATAAGTGGGTTCTTGAGGAAGATAGACAATAAGTGGGTTCTTGAGGAAAATAGACTATAAGTGAATTCTTGAGGAAGATAGACCATAAGTGGATTCTTGAGAAAATAGACGATAAGTGGTTTCTTGAGGAAGATAGACTATAAGTGGGTTCTTGAGGAAGATACACCATAAGTGGGTTCTTGAGGAAGATAGACTATATGTGGGTTCTTGAGGAAGATAGACAATAAGTGGATTCTTGAGGAAAATAGACAATAAGTGGGTTCTTGAGGAAGATAGACTATAAGTGGGTTCTTGAGGAAGATAGACTATAAGTGGGTTCTTGAAGAAAATAGACTATAAGTAGATTCTTAAGGAAGATAGACTACAAATTGGTTCTTGAGGAAGATAGGCTATAAGTTTGAACAGTGGCCACAAACGTTGGTCAACTAATGCATTACAATTGTTTCCAGGATCGCACAGAGGTTATTTTTGAAACTTCGAGACAACGGCTTCGTGAATTCACAGTCTGTCGACCAACTCTTGTGTCAAAACTGTGACAGGTTTTTAGCTGACAGGTAAATAATAATGGTTACACTGCTATTACACAGGGTATTAGGGACACCTTTCATGATGGGTCAGAAAAAAAAGTCGATCCCAATGAAAATAAAATGGGGAAAAGCATTGAAGTCGCGTGACCGTCACGCTCAGATGACAGATGTGTAAGTTATGTTTTCACTTGACGTGCAGTCCTACGAATGACAGTTTTTTTTTTCACATTTTAACATTTGCAACTTGCAAGTTATACATGATACAAGTCTTATGAATAAAAAATAATTATCGTGGGAGAGCTATGCGTCGGCACGAATGGACTGGCTCGACCGGAGTGATATCACGGCCTCACAGAAAACCGGCAGTGAAGCAATGTTTGCATTATGTTTCGTCGAGTGATTGAGGTTACCGGAGGCTCTAACCGAGTGTCCCAAAGACACCTAACGCGTTTTTTTGAAGTGAAAACTTCTTTACTCACGTTTGTGCACTTTTGCTAAAGGGAAAAAGCACTGAACTCGTGACCTTCACGCTAATAATACATATATAGATCCACTAAAGGGCGCTAATCTGAGTTCTGTCAGCTCCTTATTAATTAATGTCACCAACCTGCTAATGTGACGTATTAAGTTCGTCCTTTCGTTTAAGTTTTCACTTCTGTCGGCAGTACCATGACTGCCTATTTTTTTTGTATATTATTACTGGCTTCGCTTTCGGATTTTTTGGTGTTAATGTAGATATTGTCCTTACTTAATATTATAAATGAGAATGTAAGTTTTTTTGTTTATTACGTTTTTGGGACTGAACTATTTAACTGATCATCATGAAATTTTACATAAACATTGTTAAGGGTTTAGAAATGAATAGGGACAAAGGATAACTGAATCAATTGACAAAAAATACATTCACGTGAGGAAAGCCGCTGGTAAAAGTTAATTTATGTATATGGCAACATTTGTAAAGGTTTGTAGAGGGCACCTGCCCGCACCCGGGCTGTGGGTACGAGGGCGCCCGCGGGGACCAGTGCGACAAGTGCGGGAAGCTCATCAACGCCATCGACCTCATCCAGCCCAAGTGCAAGGTGTGCCAGCACACCCCCACTGTCCGCCCCAGCGAACAACTCTTCATTGAATTGGGACAGGTCATTAAATACATTAATTATATATATATATACAGAATGTTACAAAAAGGTTGTGGTCATATTTTAGGGTCGTATAGTAGAACCCGTAAAAACATAAAACGCTAACAATTTTAGGGAAACTGACAAATTGAACTTCAAAATTGACCGATAAAACTAATATTTTGTAAGAGAGAGGTATGAAATTAATGAAACTATGAATATCTAATACCAAGGGTGTTAATGGATTATCTGAATAAATAAATTAAAAATTAAAATCATTGAAATTGACATGAAAATTCATTTTCCAGAAAAAGTATTTTCAGAAAAAAAAAGTGGTTTTCAAATTTCTTTTTTAAGCTAAATCAACTATTTGTCGGCTATCCGTACCGCTTCTAAAATTTGACCACACCTTTCTGTAACAGCCTGTAAATAATCAAAGAAAAAACAGTTAAGATTTTTTTATATAGGTCTACAGTTCTTTAAAGAAGATACACCAGTTATGGCTCTCAAGCAACAAGACTTCTTCTACTGCCTCCTAGAAAAAGGATTGCCTGTACATTACGTGACATCTTCTATCCACAGCTGGAACCTTCAGTCCGCAGCTGGATAAACGCCAATGAAAAATCCTGGTCTCCTCCAGCTAGGGCTGTCGCTCGCGCCTGGCTCAAGGAACCTCTCAGAGCTAGGGCTGTCACCAGAGACCTCAAGTGGGGAGTGCCAGTGCCTATAGAAGGATACACGAACAAGGTAGAGCAGTGCAATATCTATACTAATATAATAATGCTGAAGAATTGGTTTGTTTGGTTAGCGCTAATCTCTGGAACCACCAATAGGATTTAAAAATTCTTTTTGCATTTAATAACCCAATTTTTAAAGAAGGTTATTGGATATTTGACATCACGCTACGATACTTAAAAAAAGAGCAGTGATTATTATTAATTATGGAAGCGAGATTAGGCCGTATGTCGTAATAGAGATGTCGACACTTATCATAAATGTTATGTGACGTTGTAACAAAATTATTTTATTGTGATATTGTAAAAACCCTTTTTTTTTATTTAAAAACCTATAATGTATATTTTAAACAATTTTAAAATATATAATTATAGCTTTTTTTTTATTTGATAGAAGAGGGTACCCATGGTTCCCTCTTCAATCAAATAAAAAACGGTTTAGGGTGAACCTTAAAGGAGGCTATAGATCTTTGTACATCGTGAATGCGGCGGCTGACTCATTGTAGGAGTAGAGATTTGTACACTGCTGTTGTGGTAGAAATAAAAAAAAAATAATGTTATGGAACGATATCGGTATTTTTATAACGGTAACACTAAGCTGCAATACTAGTCGTGCAACAATGTTTGGTTTTGGCATAAGGGTAACATGTAATATGTTTCCTAAGCCAAGTCATAAAAAAAAACCTTTTTAAATGAAATTAATTTTACTTTTTAAAATTTTAATGCGTTTTATTCGTGTAGGTATTCTACGTTTGGTTCGACGCACCGATCGGATACATGAGCATAACAGACATCGCGACGAATCAGTACGAGAAGTGGTGGAAAGCTGACAAGGAGTTTGACGTAAGTGAGAATTAATATTACCATTATATTTTAGATTGAGTGTCTTATCAAATTGACATCGTTTGACTATTTGTATTTCAGAATATAAAGGGGTATTTATTAATTAAGTGTCAAATTCTTTTAATAAAGTTCTCATCAAGAAGTTACTTCCACTTTCAAAGAATATTAGTATACTTATTTATTAGTTTTATGAAAATAAATGTAGCTGTTTAACAACTATAACGTAAATCTCACGTCTTCCAAATCTAACTACTCCAAATTAAAAGAAAAATATTTGACGTAATTAATAGATACTCCCTAAGACCTATGCGTATCTTTATAATACTACTCCCCGGCTACATTGTTGTGGCTAGAGAATTTGCAATAAAATAAAAATATTAAAAAAAACTATCCTATCTCTCAAGTAACATACATACCAAACTGCAGTGTTCAAAACTTCATTAAAATCGGTTCATTAGTTTAAGAGTTCATCGCGAACAAACAACCTAACACGAAATTTTTGTACATATATAGATAGTAATTGTACTGTGATATATTTTTTATTCACAGATAAAGCTATACCAATTCATGGCCAAAGACAACGTTCCGTTCCACGTGGTGATGTTCCCGGCGACATTGATCGGCGTCAACGAGGGCCACGTGCTCGTCAGTCACATTTACGCTACAGGTAAGTAAATTAGTATAACAAATAATAATAATATAACGTTACTAGTAATCTTTATAAAAAAAAAAAAATTATATTGAGGCCACAAAAATGTAGGCAGATGATGATGATAGCAAACAACATTAGTACACATAAGTGCAAGTCATTTTTTAGCCTTGAAGTGTTCATAGATTTATACGACTAGCAGTTCCTGCGCGGCTTCGCTCGCGTGTACATATTTATAAATTTTGCGCGGAACCCTAATTCTTTTTCCAAATTAAAAGTAGCCTAAGTTACTCCTTATAACAGCAGCTATATGCCAGTGAAAGTCACGTGAAAAACGAGCGACCTGTTCCGAAATCATCGGGATCGATTTTTTTCTGACCCATCATCAAAGGTACCATTAGTACTCGTCTGTCTTCGTTTTCGGGAGCGTTTCACTAACACCCTGTATATTAGTTCGGTCAACTACCACAGATGGCGCAATTTTAAATTCGAGTTTTTACAATATTTACTATATTTTCATATCATTTATTCAATCCATTAAATATATTTATATAAACGTCGTTCCAACCGGGTGTCCCAAAGACACCCCACGCGTTTTTGTCTTTTTTTTTAAATCCCTATCCGAAGAAAATAATCATAAATTAAAAGCAAAAAATTCTATTGAAGTTAGAACCTCTAACCTTTATTACCGTCGGTTGTAAAAGGTTCGTTAGAATAATTTTATACTTTTTAAGGGTAGTTGTTTATTTTGCCATTGCTAAAACTGCCAATCAAAGTACTGATTTATATTTTCTTTCCAGAATACTTAAACTACGAGGACGGCAAGTTCTCCAAGTCCCGAGGAGTCGGAGTGTTCGGTTCTGATGCACAGGAGACGGGTATTCCATCAGATGTCTGGCGGTTCTACTTAGCCAGCATCCGGCCTGAGACTTCGGATTCTAGCTTCAGTTGGATTGAATTAGGGACGAGGTAAATATATTTTATAGAGCAAAGCATTATACTCTTTTTTTTAAGGGGTAGGCAGATATGTAAGGTATGGACATTTCGGTTGGTAAGGTGGTTGATAGGCGGCGAACCTAACATTAAAGGTCATAGCTCATTAGAGCCGACCGGTTTCCGACCAGCACCGCCTCGTCGTTCGGCGTCGACTCGTCGGCAGGTAATCCACGGGGTGATGCCGCGTTGTCACCAGTGAACCTCGCGTGGTCCACGTGTGAGTCGGATGCCGAGTGGCTCGAGCAGGTCAGGGTCTCATACCTGTAACTCGAACTGGCTGATAACGGGCAGTCCGAGCCCGCAAAAGCTTACTTGTGTTGTGATTAAATAATTTAAAAAACATATATATCTTTAATTTCAGAAACAATTCAGAGCTGTTAAATAACCTGGGCAACTTCTGTCATCGATCTCTCTCGTTCTGCGCCAACACGTTCAAAGGGAAGGTCCCAGATTTGGTGCTCACGCAGGCTGATTATGAGCTGATCGCGTTGGTTAACAGAGAAGTTATTGGTAAGTATTTACAGATGTGATTGAATCAACATCGTGCAAGAGGATCTGTTACTAGGGGGACCAGTATGGGCCCTTGTGGTACTCCACTTCATTTCCTATTTTGTCTACGTTTTTTGGATGTTGGTAAAGTGTGTGTTATATAAGTGGTATTCCAATCGGTCATCGGCTAAAGTATTTTTGCTTGTTATCATTATAAATAATATATTTTAGATCATAAAGTAGTATGTATGAAGGTCAGAAGCTTCGTTTAACCGATTAAATAACTTGGTAATACAATTGTATATACTTATTGCGTGTAGTAGTAATAAATCAAACAAAGCGACTATCACTCTCTCACTCGTGTGTTACCAACCCAAACTTCACAACTTTATAGACATAATAACCCTAGAAGTTGTGTGTAATCGTGGTCTTGCTAAATATGGAGGTGCTTTCACAGTCAGGGATCTCCAATTCCATCAAAACTCTACTGTACCTGTTTAATCGAAACTCTATTTTCCAGCCTACGTCCAACACATGGAAAAGGGTCGTCTTCGAGAAGCTCTGCGGCATGTCATGAGTATATCACGGATCGGCAACCAACACATGCAGTCCACACAACCCTGGGTGTTGCTTAAAGGCTCCGATGATGACAAGTGAGTATGATGTGGGTGGTACGATTCCTAGGATTAAGAGAAATGCCCATCATTTTAATACTTTTCTTATAATAGCCGTTTTCCGCAGTTTATGGTCACTGCTATACTCCTAAGGGTCGTAGCGTGATGTTTAATAAATGCTTAAGAATTGGGCTTTTAAACGCACAAAGAACTTTCAAATCCAACTTGTAGTTTGAGATAGGACGTTCAATCAAAAACACAAACTCTTCAGCTTATTATTACTATAGATCGGTATCATGTACCTGTTTCTTTTTATCATGATGTCATGATTTCTCTTAACTGAATAAAGTTTTTGTTATTATCTCTTTTTCACAACAAAACTACTCAATAGAGATGCTTAATCGTGGAAGAGCCATGCTTCAGCACGTTTGGGCCGTCTCGACTGGAGTGACACCACGGCCTTACAGAAAACCGGAATGAAGCAATGTTTCGCTGAGTGAGTGAGGTTACCGGAGGCCCTAACCCCCCGGATCCCTCCTACTTAAGGCGCAGTACGGCACACCGTGTGGTTTTAGTCGGTTCGATTCCGACACACCGCCCCACCGAAAACCCCGGTGGGGTGACGGCCCGAGGGGGTTTCCATACGCACAAAAAAGAAAAAGGCCCTAACCCCACCCCTCTCTACCATAAAGGTTGGCAACGCACTTGTTTATCTCGAGTTGCAGGTGTCCATGGGCGGTGGTAGTCACTTATCATCAATCAGGTGATCTGTCTGCTCGTATGTCCCCTGCCCAAAAAAATTCCTTGTTGGTGGTTTTTGTCCATCCAAAGGTTGCCTTAATCAAATGAAATCAAAATCTTTAATTTAATTAAACCAATTAATAGGTATTTTTGAATTGTCAGGAGTAAGAGTCAGTCAGACTTGTCAGTAGCAAATCCAGTTGCCTATTCCAATACGCAGATCCTGTGGAGAAGAACAAGCAAGAATCTCTAAGGACACTCTTTGTCAATATATATTTTTGTTCTAGAATATAAACATTTGCCCAAATTACTACTATATTTAAGTAATAGCATTCTGGAGACGACCAGCCCCGGCCAACGGCACCCGTTCTCCTCAACCATATTAACGCGAGTCGAAGGACCCGACACATACACCACCATCGTGAGGAAAAGAAATAGCTTTTAGCGATAAGGCCACCTTTTGTACTCATGAAGTTCAATATTTAATGTTCTATTTTGAATGTACTTAATGTTTTTGTCGTCAGACAAAGGGGTGCGACAGCCATCGGCCTGTGTTGCCAGCTCGTGGGCCTGCTGTGCACGCTGCTGGCGCCGTACATTCCGGAGACGAGTCGGAAGTTGAGGGAACAACTCAGAATAGATTCTACAGCGCTGAGAATAAACCCTGAGTAAGTCTATTTTATATATTTTAGGGTCGTCTAGTAGATTCTATGAAACGCTAACAATTTTAGGAAAATTTGTGACTTTTAAAACAATAATCTTATTTTGAAAGTTAAAATTGAAGTTTAAAATTGACTGATAAAGCTAATCCTTACTTAATATTATAAATGCGAAAGTAACTCTGGTCTGTCTGTCTTTCGCCCTTTCACGCCAAAACTACTGAAACAATTTAAATGAAATTTGGTACACAGATACTCTAGAGCCTGAGAAAGGACATAGGCTACTTTTTAATGCGAAAAAAGGGGTGTAAGAGGTTGAAAGGTGGGGATGAAAAGTAGTATGGAAGTATCGTCATATTTAGAGCTAGAAGCTTGAAACTTATTTTTTAGGCTGTTGATTCGATATAAATACACTAATCCACGCGGACGAAGTCGCGGGCACAGCTAATATAGCATAAGACAGAGGGCTGACGTGAATGAAACAATAGGTATTTAATACCGATTGATGGTCTCTCATTCTCCCTCCCTCTACCCCTATCTCCCCCCCCCCCCTCCTCTATCTTCCTCCCTCTCCATCCCTCCTCCCTGTCTCTCTCTATCTTTTATAATTTGCAATGACTGAGAATCGAACCCCCTCGTTTATAATCTATTTTAATGTTTTTTTTTTATACTTGTAGGAACCCATCATTCCTCCAGTACCTACCTTCGGGGCACATGATCGGCAAACCAGAGCCTCTGTTCGCCAAGATCGAGGCAGAGTTGTTGGAGACCCTCCGCGCCAAGTACGCCGGCTCACAGAGCGACAGGACTGACAGAGCTAACAAAGTAACAACACCTAACAACTCATCAACTGCTGAGAAAGAAAGAACGAGAGTAATTAAAAAACCGGCCAAGTGCGAGTCGGACTCGCGCACCGAGTGTTCTATAATTTTTTTTTATTATATGATGTAACTAAAAATATACGGTTTTCGCAATTTTATCTGTGCTATAAGACGTTGCTTCGTACCAAATTTCAAGATTCTGGGTTCACGGGAAGTACCCTGTAGGTTTTGATTCCCTTGCGAGTGTCGAAAATTTGCGGATATTTGCGGCATAAACGGCTGTATCTTTTGATTGCGTTGGCTTAGAAGTTTGATTTTTCCACAGCTCCAAGGGACATTCGTTCCTGAGAAAAAGGGTCTTGACAGACAGACAGACCCACGGACAGACGGACAACAAAATGATTCTATAAGTGTTCTGTTTATTCCTGTCGAGATACGGAACCCTAAAAAACACGACTGTCCTGCAATTTTTTTTTTTTTACTTTTGAAAATGGGGCATAATTGATTATTGGAATTGAAATTCCTTATCGCACGTCATATTTCAGACGCTCGGCGTTAGACGGAAAAAAGTGTTAGCGCAACGACAAATACTGACCGCGAGTTTATTTAGTTTATTTAACGCCATCTGTGGATTCTGCACGATACTAGGATTATCAATTTATTAGTTCAAGTTTACAAGTTCAAATCGTGTAAATAAATAGCGACTCTTGTTCCGATACGATAAAGTCGCAATTCAAGTCTCACAGCGCTAATTACCTACAGTTGACTGGCTTGTTGGTCTAGTGGTTAGTGACCCTGACTGCTACGCCATAGGTCTTGGGTTCGATTCCCACCCGAGTCTGGGTGTTCTTTGTGTCCGTTGTTTGTATGTTTGTAAAGTCCCCCGCGACACAGGAGTAATTCCTAATGCGTTATACGTATAAGCTCCTAGTACGTTGTCATTTTATAAAAAAAAAAAATAAGTTCGCCTAGAAGTTGTCTCTCTTTCTATCGCGTAACTCTTATCTGTTCTGATGACGCCATGACCTTTGGGTTGTCTTCTTTAAAGAATTAATCAATTAGAATATTTAATTACCAGTTAGTTATGTTCCTATAACTCATTTTTGTGAACAACCCTCACTGACCGGCGCCACTGAATGTTGTCACGATGAGTCGAGCCCGCCTGTACTTGGCTATATACCTACAGTGCGGAGGGGACCTGGCCTGCATTTGGACAAGTCGTGTGCCTACTTTCTATCTTTAACGTACAAAAAAAAAAGAATAATCTGGCTTATTGCTCTCATACAAAGGTTCGTTTCCATACGAAACTTTTATTTGTGTGATTATAATTGAAACGTAAAATACCAAACGTAAGTTCAAGAAAATAAAGCCGGTTAAGTGTATCAGATTTCTGCACGAATTGGATAAAAACGCAGTTAGATATCATTATTAACGTAATACTATCCTTTTCTGCCGTTGAAAACATTAATTACAGCTCAAGTGACACCATTGCCTGGATCTTTGACACCGTGTCTCTGATTCGAACCCCGGTCTTGAGTAGCCTTTATCAAAAAATTCAGTTTAAAGTCATATCACGGTTTTAATATGTATTTATATTTTTTTAGCAAAATGGCGTCGGCGCTCCCACTGTCGGAGCTAATGTAGCTGAACTAGAAAAGGCTATCGCAGAACAGGTAAAAAATTATAATTAAGTAATTCTACCCTACAGAATAATACTGGCAACACCAGTTGTTTGCTTGCAATAGTAAAGTCTTGGGTTCAATTCCCGGGTCGAAAAAATTGTTATTCAGATTGTATGTTTAACCATTCTCACTATGGAAGTGTGGAACTAAAGAAATATGCTTCCATATTCCGAATCGGGCAGTCTTAGGTTTGATTTTGAGATAGAGCAAATTATTAGTTTTTAGTTTATATTAACATTCTCAGTATCGGAATAATACGGCGATGGCGATTGTCTCCCTCCGTTAGTAATTATATCTCTGCCTGCCTACTTTGAGGCACAGGCGTGATAATATAAAATAAAGTCTTCTTGCAGGGTAAGAAGGTCCGAGACTTGAAAACATCTACCAAAGACAAGTCAGTGTGGCAGCCGGAGGTGAAGAAGTTGTTGGATCTGAAGAAGGAGTTGGCTGCAGCACAGACCACTCCTCAACCGGCCGCAAAGGTAATAAGATAAATACATACCTTATGTACTACTGAAGAACGGATAACGAAAAACAAAACAGTCAGTCGTAGGACTGCACGTCAGAAGTGAAAACATAACTTCACAGTGTATTTGCATATACATACACACACACATCTGTATATATATAACGTTTCACCCGCGTAAGTCCCGATCCCGTGGGAATATCGGGATAAAAAGTAGCGTAAATGTATTAAGTTATTATGGTGGTATATGGTATTATTGTAAATGCGTTAATCCAGGTCTCCAGCTATCTACATACCAAGTTTCATCGCAATCGGTTCAGTGGTTTTTGCGTGAAAGAGTAACAAACATCCAGATAGCTAATGTTATAAGGAGCGACTTAGGCTAGGAAAAAAAATGTTTGTCTATAGCCGATAAACTCTGAAATGACTGAACCGAATTTAATCATACTTAGAAATAACATAGGCTATATTTTATTTCTGTAATAGTTATATGGAAGTGCAGGTGAAGCTTCGAGTACAATCAATACAAATAAATAAAATTCAAGTGTCTGTTTGTAATGACAAAATAATAGTTATTTTTAAGCTCATACAGTTATTTGCACAATACGGTGCAGGCCTAAAAATCAGTTTTTATAATTTTTGTCTGTCTATTTGTTCCGGCTAATCTCCAGAACGGGTTTACCGATTTCCACGAGACTTGTGCGTGGACGCACGTACATTGCGTAGCGCCAAATGAAACTAATGACTATAAATTCTTAATTTCGCATTTTTATGATAAACTGACTTTTGTATTGTGATAAATATAAACAGAAAAAGGTTTTTGTAAGTAGTTTTTCTCGTAGCTCAAACGTAAACACTGTATATTTTGCGCGGAACCCTAATTCTTTTTCCAAAATAAAAGTAGCCTAAGTTAACTTATAACACCAACTATCTGCCAGGGAAATTCCCGTGGAAATCGGTCCACCCGTTCTGGAGATTAACCAGAACAGACAGACAAAAATTTTTAAAACTGATTTTAAGGCATAGATATTGTGCGAATAACTGTATGAGCTTAAAAAATCTATTATTTTGACATTAAATACAGACACTTCAATTTTATTTATTTGTATTGATTATTAATTTTTTTTTGTTTTTCAACATTGCAAACGGTTTTGGCAATTTCTTTTATGGCCGGCCGCATGCCTGACGCCAGCCCTCCTTGGGAATAGCCGTTTTCAGACGAGACAGAGGAGGAAGGTAAATTGGGGTTCGAGAAACGGATAGAGCGAGGGAGCTAGGGTGAGGGATACCGCAAGTCTCGCATGAAGAAACGGGAGCTTGTATAGATACACTTTTTTTTGTAAATACCTACATATTTTACTTACAAACACTCAGTCCAATGTAAACGCATATTCATGCATAAAAATATTTGCACAGTGACAGTATTAAACGACCTCTGTCATGATGTAATATGCCATGTCTGTATTACAGTCCCCCTCGAAAAAGAAACCGGACCCTAAGGAGCGGCTAGCAGCACCACAACCCGCACCTGCCTCTGGGGAGTCCGTACAGGAGTTGGAAAAGGCGATCGCTGAACAGGTACATTATACGAAGTTTTTCAGAAAGCTGTGGCCATATTTTGGGGTCCTATAGTCCTCTAAGAATAGCGAGCACAAAGTTTTTTTAGGAAAAATCGTGATTTTTAATATAGTAAAGTTATTTTGAAACTTAATTTTATCAATAATTTATCAATGAAGCTAAGAAATATTGTTACGGAATCCTAAATTGACGCGTGGGCGCCATCTATTAACGAATAGCGGAACTAATAGTATATCAAAAAGAATGTTCTACCGAGTTCAAGAAGTTCCATCAGCAGTCAAGTCAGAAAAGATCAAGAACTTTCTATGAGATGTTTTTCAAACCACATAAGGCAGTTGCATTGCATACTACGAGTTAACAAGTGCAAAGAATAGCGAATAGTATAAGTGAATATTAGTGAGAATTTCTGTAACTATGATTGTGTAAACTGCGAATTATTTAAAGAAATGTTGGTTGGTTGGTACAACCACAGTATGCACTTTTAGTTGGTTCGAGTCTGATATAAAGACATTTACACGATAGGGTTGCCAGACACAGGAATATTCCCATTGCGGGAATAATTGCCATTCTAATTTATCTTTCGTTATTTCACCCATTCTTACCCCATTCTTAACCATTCTTTCTTCCACGCCATCACTTCCTTGATCGTCCTCCACTCTTGCACCCGTCAACTTCTATACATTAACTTTTCTATTACCAGGGTGATAAGGTCCGCAAACTGAAAGCGTCCACAAAAGACAAGTCGGTGTGGCAGCCCGAGGTGAACGTACTCCTCGACTTGAAGAAACGACTCGCAGCACTACAGATCAACAAATAAATTATATATCATATTTATTGCACAATTTTTGATTTTTATTTCTACCCACTAAGTCTAGTAGCTCCTTAATAAACCCTTATTATCTATATATTATTAATACGTGAAGCGAAAACTTTGGATCCCTTTTTACGAAAATTGAGCGGACGGAGGAGTATGAAATTTCGCACACTTATAGTTTATACAGAGAAGAAGTGACGAATGCTAAAATTTTTGAACAATATTTGCTACAAAGTTAAAAAGAATGCAAAAACGGGTACATACAGCTATGAGTGTCCAGTATATATTTTGACCTGTCATGGTACAAAAGTCTATACAATGACAGGTCAAGTAATATTGGCCAATGAAATAAACCATGGTCGAAATTCGACCACCACGCGATCACTAGTATAACTAAATAAATACTAGCTACTGAATAAAAGAGATACATTACAAATACAGGACAAATAGAATAAAAGCATCCCCTCCAAAACTCCGGCTGTGGAATGAGCACCTTGCCAGGGTGTTCACGAGAGTCTACAGTATGGGTGTATAGATATATTGCTTTTAATTCAAATTCAATATCTTTATTTCATAAAATTGATCGTTCGAAATCGTCAATTTAAAAATAGTTATTATAATTTAAATTTATAGATCACACTGAGTCACCGCAACAATAGTTTGCTTTGTCAAATGTAAAATTATAAAAAAAAACTGTCAGTCGTAGGACTGCACGTCACAAGTGAAAACATAACTTACACATATAGTTTACATATAATTATTATACAGACACACACAAACACATCGGTGAACATGTATCTGAGCGTGTCGGTCACGCGAGGTCAGTGCTTTTCCCCATACCAAAAGTGCCCAACGTGCCTACAGAAGTTTTCACTTCAAAAATTGTTAATAAGTAATTGTGATTTGTCGACCAGAAGTGTTCATTTTTGAACCAAACCATTTTTCACCCAACTGGCTTTGCAAAGGGATGATCACGTCTGAAACAATCCTCTCACCATATATTTGAGCATTGAGGTTGCTCCTGATCCAAATGTGATCGGTTCTCCCGATTCAAAAACCGGCCCAAATCATTATTGTTCCCCGTCCATATGAATGAAGTTCCTGACAACATTTCAAACGTTCTTGATGTCCAGAGGTCCTCCAAACTGGAGTACGTCTTGTTTTCGGCCTCATACCGAAACGAGATTCATCGGAAAAGTAAACAACGCCAGTCTTCTTCGTCCCAATTTCTGTGTTCGCGAGCCCATTGTAAACGGGCCCTACGATTGCGGGGTGCTGTAGGTGTAACTCTCAGCAGCTTTTCGGAACGCAGATCGATGATTTCAGATGGTCTGGTTGCTTATCAACAAGCCTGAAGAGCTCTGGAGCCTCGTAATTAACATCATGGTGGTCATCGTACGATTCCGTCGAGGAGTATTTTGGATGTACCGGTAGTGTCTGCGAGTGGTGATGCGAGATCGTCTTCCATGTCGCTCGGCCACGCTGCCCGTGATACGATATCGTGTCCAGACGCGGCTTATGACGCTTTGTGTAGTGCCATAAGCGACAGCCACAGTACGTTGCCTGGAACCAGCTTGAAACATTCCGAAGGATCTCATCATCTATTCTCGTGTCAAATGATGTAGTCACTCCATATCATCGTAATCGTTTTGTATAAACGCTATTACACACTTTTATAGGCATTCTGGTTGACAGTTGATTTTCTATTTTTAATCAAAATTTAAAGAAAATTATTTATTCAAATAGTGAAATTAACTAAAAAGAATCAATAATGATCCAAAAAAGTTAAAATACTAATCCTCAATTGCGGCGATACTCTAAAATGTACTTGATCCCTATACACTTTTCATGAGTGTATCATATTATGACTGCAACACCACTTACATCTCTTCAGCTAGTGCTGTCTCAATAAAAACTATTACTGTATATACGGTAAAGCAGAAGCCAACCAAAAAAGAGAGCAGAGAGAAATGCAAGACCAAAACAGTCTTCTTTCTCTGTCCACCGACCGTACGCTTCCACCTACGGAGGGATATACAGTTCGCTTCCTCTATTATATTATCTCTATGCAAAAAACGGATTGCTTCGTTTCATTTTGCATGGTACATTTGAAATTGCTTCTCACAAAGGAAAATCACATCTACTGGCCTGTTGGTCTAGAAGTGATTAGTGATAGTGACTGCTGAGCCAAAGTTCCCAAGATTCCCACCCACCCAGGGCAAATAATTGTGTGGTGAGCATGATGCCTTGCTCTGTGTCTGGGTGTAATTTACTTATAATATGTATGTACCTATTTAAAAATACATAAGTTCGTTTATCAGCTGTCTGGTTACGATAGTATAGGCTCTGCTTAATTTGGGATCAGATCAGATAACTTGATACATCACACATGTATCAAGTTATTATTGTTATTGTAGAGAAAGTTAAAAAGATGACGTAGTAAACTAAAGAAGTAACACTTACGCTTACACATTGTTTTGGTACCTTAAAACTACGTTTTGTAAAAAATGCAAACTTGCCAAATTTTAATTTCAGACTTTATTTGACTTCTTCATGAAAAACTTATTCCATATACACCGTTTTTGTATTATTGTAGTATAAAACAACTTGATTCTACTGGCAGTACCGTTTTGAGTTTGACATGACATTTCAATAATAGCATAGCGTCATGTCGACTTAGTTGTTGTCCTTTGTCTGTCAAGTGTTTCAACAAACATATTTCAATTTATCTGTATTAATAATATGGAAATAAATTTAGAGTTATTTGATAAAATATGCCGAATTTGTCTAATGCAAACTGTGGACTTGAAATCGCTATTTACAAAGCTAGACGGTGAAGATCGCAACTTACTTGAAATACTTGCTTTTACAGCGAATATTGATGTTAAAATTGAAGACAGTCTGCCTAAACAAGTGTGTAGGGCTTGCGAATCTATTATGTGTAAGGCTGATGAATTCAAACGTCGTTGCCATGAGTCTGAGACTATTTTGCATAATGTTTACCGAAATACAAACGCAGTCACGGAGATTACAAAATGTACACAAAACTATTCCATCAAGGATGAAAAGACAGATTTGAGAGAGAAATTAAGTGAGTATGGTACTCTTTTGTCACCAATTTCTTCAAATAGCGGCTTTAAAGATGATTTTAATAAGAAAAACGTATTATTACAAGACTTTCCAATATGTTCAACAGCAGGTCTTAGTTTAAACAAATTTAGCTTACCGGAATTGTCTGCTAAAAGTGAGCAAACAGTTAAGAAAGAGGCGCTAAGTAATAATGAAGAAGACAATGATTATTTGGATCATTTTGATGATGGTGGTCAATTTGACAACATTCATTTAGATAGCCCTGAGAAAGTCCAAGAAGAAGTGAAGACAGTAAACAAAAAAATAGGTATACGTTATGAATGCTATTGCCGTACACAGTTCACGAATAAATACAAATATAAATCTCATTTAAAAGTAAAAAAGTGTGACGCATATAAACTATTAAAATCAACTAAAAGTAAAGTGATTCAGAACAAAATACAGTGTACAAAGTGTGATAAAGAATTTACTTCTGCAAATGGCTGGAAATACCACCAAAATACCCACAGAGAAGATAGTCCAGTCTTACACCAAAATACCGATAGCAATAAAAATACAAGTATAAATGACAAAACAGAGTTATTCCAATGTTCATTTTGCCTACGACAATGTAAAAATAAAACGTCCCTCTCCGCTCATATACAGAGGCATGAAGAAACAGATAGCATAAAACATGTCTGTGAAATTTGCAAACGTGAGTTCAAATACAAGGCCTATTTAGAAAACCATGTATTAACTGCACATTCTAGGATGAACGGATTTACCTGCGATATTTGCGTGCAAGGTTTCTTAAACAAAGAAGCTCTACAGACTCACAAGAAAAGTCACGATAGTGAAAAAAAACACTGTTGTTCGGTTTGCAATAAAGCATTCCATATGCTGTGTACTTTAAAAGAACATATGCGAACACACACTGGTGAAAAGCCCTTCTTATGTTCTCAGTGTGGGAAGGGCTTTAGTCAGAAGACAAATTTAGCTCAACATATGAGAAGACATCAGGGTTTAAAACCGTTTAAATGTGAAAGTTGCGAAAAAAGGTAGGAATCTTTATTCAGACTTTAATTAATCTCCACAATCTAGTATAAATATCTAGTATAAGTATATATCTAGTATCATTTTGAGATACCCATAGACATTTGTAAGCAACCTTTTAGATAGCGATATAACTTATTTTGCATCTTCTCTATGGCTTTCCTTTTGATATTAATTTAAACTGAAAGGAGAGATCTATAAGACGATCATCAGACCTGCCGTCATGTATGGATCTTAAAGTTGACCCACAAAAAGAACTTGAGAGATGCCTGCATTTAGCTGAAATGCGAATGTTGAGATGGTTGTTTGATGTGACTACGATGGATAAGGTGAGGAATGAATACATTAGAGGTAGCCTTATAGTAGCGTCAGTGGATGAAATGCTGAGGAGCGAATAGCTTATCGTGGTATGGACATGTGAAGCGGAGGGTTGAGCAAAATGTGGTGAGGAGAGTTTTATGCATGGAAGTTGATAAATACAAGAGTTGAGGACAACCAAAAAAAGATGGATGGACTGCGTGAAAGAGAGTAAGCAGTGATATGACGAATGATAGAGTAGAATGGGAGATTCCCGGAGATAAGAAGATTATGATTAATTGGTCTTGGTGTGGCATGTTCATTAAAGTTGAAGAAGATGCGTCTTCTTCCATACTGCCATCTCGTAAACATATCCTGGTTTTATGCAAGTTCATGTTAAAACCAACACACCATGAAGGCTCCACAAAGGCTTTTAGTCTGTGCATCAGCAGCAGAGAAGCCTCATGTAGTCGGCAAATCAGAGATGCAAGATCACTGTACCCTTTGTTCTGTTTACACACTGTCTAGCCTAATTCAATCATCATCTTCCTGCCCTTTTCCTAATGTTTATTGGGGTTGGTGCAACATGTAACAATGCAAAGGGTTTTGGCTGATTAATTTCATGGCCAGCCGCCTGCCTGAAGCCAAAACTCCTTTGGAATGTAGTCTTTTTAAGGCGGGAAAGAAATTTTAGAAAAAGAAAGTAAAATATTATGTATTAATGACATATATTATGTTTCTATATATTTATATATATAAGTAATAGTGTGTATCCCACGTATTATATATGTATATCAATTTGTATTGATTATTTTAACTTCTACATATATATAAAATCAAATAGATCATTCGAAAATTCAACACATTGTTGCACCTACCGTACAACATTTCTACATCACCCCAAGGTTGACTGGTAGAAAATGCCCTGGGCATTAAGCCCGCCTTTGTACAAATGTGCATGAAGTTTTAAATAAATAAATTTGTATAATAAAAAATGGGTAGGGATGCCGCAAGTCTCAGATGGGGTTGGGAACGGGACTGAGAATGCTCACAGAGGTTGGGGGTCGTGTATCCAAATGTCCTGTATTTACTGTGGCCGGAGAGGCACTAGGATAGGAACACCATCTAAAGAGAAATTATTAACATATTTGTTAAAAAAATTCACTACACCTTTTAAAAATCCCAATCATTCCAATTTTATCTAGAAAGTTTAGTAATAGGAATTTATACTGTTTTTTCCATCATGTTTTTTGCGTAAATATGTCGATATTACTAGTGTTCGATTATGTATCAATAAGCTAGACATGTAACGGACTTGATAACAACCTTTGATGTTCTATACTGGACTTAGTAATATTAATAAAGCCTTTTATTCCGAACTTTCGTACATTTTTGAATTAAATATTACTTAGTTAACTCTTTTCACAATATGTCTCTTTGCTCGGTGTGGCTATGGCATAAGCCTCCTTCAATGCTCTCTACTGTTTTCTATCTGTCATCATTTTTAGCCAAAGGGATCCCAAAGTTATTTTCAGCTCATCCTCCCATCTTCTCATTTTGCGAACTCGGTTCCTGCACCCCCAGTCTGTGAGTTTGGTTTTGGTCCTGACTCTTTCTCCTTACTTTTTCTTTTTAGCTTTAGCTCTAGAATACTCCTTTCCATGGCTCTCTGACATTTTGCAAGTTTATCCCTATGAAATTTCGTCAAAGCCCTGGTTTCACAGCCATATGGGATGCAGGAAAAAACTTTCGATACCTGTATTCTGCATTCACGTATCAAGTCTTTTTCTTTATGTGTAATTCCTTGTTTTGCATAATGTCTTTCACATCACATCGATTCTTTCGACATTTGATCAATTAGTGATATAATCTGGCCCAGGTACACATATTCCGTTATGTATTCGAGTTTTTGTCTGTTGATGGTATCTGCAACTACTGAGTTTGTCATCATTTTTGTCTTGCTCGAGTTCCTTTCTAGATCTACTTCTCGTCTTTTATCCGCTAGGGTTTGTATCTTGGTTTCTCTTCCAATATAACCAAGTCATCAGCGAATCTGATGGTTCTGGACTTAGTAAGAGTATAATAAATAGTTGAATGATTTGTTGATTCTACTTAAACGAACTAGTCGCATTCTCGTGCGACTATTATAATCATGCATGCATGCAGATGGCACGTTACAAATATACAAAAATAAATGATTTGATGCAAAAAGTACTAAAGTTGAAGAGTTTGTTTTTGGTTGAACGCACTACTATGGAACAACTAGTCTGAGCTGATCCGATGTGGAGCCAGGAGGTGGATAGTGGAACTCTTCGTATCCGCGACTTCGTCTGAGTAGAATTAGTAACTGGACTGTACGTCAGTACTAAAAAAAAATTGGAATTATCCCTTATATTATACTAGCAGCGCCCCGCGGTTTCACCCGTGTAAGTCCCGTTCCCGTGGGAGTATCGGGATAAAAAGTAGCCTATGCGTTAATCCAGGTCTCCAGCTATCTACATACCAAGTTTCATCGCAATCGGTTCAGTGGTTTTTGCATGAAAGAGTAACAAACATCTATCCATCCATCTATCCATCCATCTATCCATCCAAACTTTCACATTTATAATATTAGTGGGACTAAAAGTCATCTATTTCATCTACTTCAAGTTTTATTTCCGCAACAAAAAGTAGCCTGTCCTTTTTCAATGTTTCGTTAATCTCTATAAAAATTAGACATGTAACTGCTGACTTAATTGTGATAATATTTATAAAGTACAAGGTATTGTACTTTATAAATATTATCGCGATAAACGTCAGGTAACAAAAAAAGGTATTTTTTTGTTACCCGACGTTTTACGATTAAGTCCCGTAAATTAAAAAAATATATATATACGGTCGAATTGAGAACCTCCTTTTTTTTCGTCGGTTAAAAAAACAACGAAACTGATTCAGCGGTGATAAAGCTGAAGAGTTTTTTTATTGTTTAAATGCACTAATCTTGGGAATTATTAGTCACATATTTTGTTTTTGTATTAGATAAAGTGTTTATTCCGGAAGGTTATAGGTTATGTAACATCACGCTACGACCCTTAGGAGCGGAGTAGTAACCGTCAACCCTGGTGAAATTGGGGGGTTAACTAGTTTTTGATATTCCTATACAATTAGTAGACTAGCTTTTGCTCCTTCACTTGCGTTAGTTATTTTTCTGTCCCTTGGGCTCGGTACATTTTCTTCTGGATGAAAAGTGATCGGTAGGTTGAAAGGTGATTGGTCGGTTGAAAGGTGATGGGTCGGTTGAAAGGTTATCGGTCGGTTGAAAGGTGATCGGTCGGTTGAAAGTTCGGTTGAGTAGTTAAGGCGTGAAAACGTAACAATAGAATACCTGAATATATTCAAATGAATGGGGTATCGTTAAAATCCATATCCATTACATCATCCCGAGTGATAAGGCCTGTAAGTTTAAAAAACAATAATGCGGCTGTATGGCGCGTAATTCGAGTTATGGCAGGGCAGTTGTGTTTTTTATTATTTAAATTAGTAACTTATTTACATAATCTTTCAGATTCGTCTCCAAAGGCGAGCTAGACGCCCACGCACGCAAACACAGTGGCGCACACCCGTTCGTCTGCGATGATTGCGGAAACGGATTCACAACTTCTAGCGCTTTGGTCAAACACCGAAGAATCCACACTGGAGAACGTCCTTACCAATGTGATTTGTGCCCCATGAGATTTGCAGCATCCGGTACTTTGAAGAACCATAGGAGGACTCACACTGGTGAAAGACCTTTTCAATGTTCATACTGTGAAAAAGCATTCGTTCAAAGAAATGATTTGATATCTCATATAAGATGCCACACTGGTGAGAGACCATATATTTGTACCCAATGTGGGCAGTCGTTTAGAAAGGCTAGTGGGTTGAAAACTCATGTTAAAATGCATATCAAGGAGCCTGTAGTTGGTGTGAATGCTTTGTTAACCGGTATGCAGTGTCCAGAGCAATGATTGTTAATAACTGAATAGAATTTTCTACATATACCACCTTCGATAAAAACAATAGATACACTTTGTATAACAAAAATCCAGCAGATAGTAGCTACATACTTCAGGAGACAATACAATGTAAGTTCCTGTAAATGTATGTTATAATAATTTGATACAAAAACTTCAATGTATAGCGTCAGTGGTTTATAACTTATCACAACGGAGCGTGTTAGACTTGTGGTACGTGTTCCTCTGCACGCTCGCAAGCGTGAAAATACGTAGATACGTATTTAAAAAGCAATAAACTTTTTAAATGATCGTTTGTAACAGTGCCATTAATTATACATTAACAAATTAAAGCTATCATTAACCTATTATACTTATCAAAAGTACTACAATTCATGCCTTTGCATTTCTAAAGCATAGTTTTAACATTTTAAAACTACATCTGAAACGTCACACCGCTAGCGCGGGCGCGAAGCGTCTGGTATCACAACTGTGCCTACAACTGATTTTTGCACAGTTTTGTTGGTGTCATTTTTGAGCGTATTATTATATTTGTGCGTATTATTATGTTATATACCACGTTATTTTTGATAATTGTCACATGAATCAAATATAACGTAATAAATGTTACTCTTCAAAATTATAACCTAAAACGGAAATTTATATATATAATAAAAACCACAGAATATAAAGAATCCATCCATATGGCGATTGGGATAATCTAATCACCATTATGGATGGATTCTTTTAAGTGATTAATAGTTTCCGTGTTAAAATTAATAATTTGTATTAGTCCAGGAATGTTAGGGGTTTCACCTCGGAATGAGAGATAGTCAGTTATAAACTTGTATAAACCTTTATTTTGGCACCCTAAAACTTGTCACAAAACTTACTTATTTTACTTACTAAAAAGTCGATTTTTTGACCTTTGACCTTGGAATATTTGCGGACACCCTACGATAAGTAAGTTTTAAGACCAGTTTTAGGGTGCCAAAATAAAGGTTTATACAAGTTTATAGCTGACTATCTCTCATTCTGAGATACTTGCCCTTATTTGACTAATATTCCTGGACTATATCATATTTTGATTCTACTACAATTTAAATTATGAATTAACTAACTACATTTTAAATTGGGACCAAATCCTTTAAGAAAACCATCTAATCTTAATAGTTATTTTAATGTCGTGTACTAATTTATTTCGCGTGAATTCTTTTCGATTATAACTTCTAAGTTTCATGTTGTACTAATAAGAAACGTTTTATCGACTATAATCCTGATTTAACTTTTGTAATATTGCTTACTTCATAAATAATGTAATTTACACTGTATGTTGGATTTATAATCAATTATTGGAATTCCAGCATCGATTTGTTATACAACGTATTTCAAAAAGGTGTGCCCATATTATAGGATTATCTGTGTTCAGTCTTAAAAAAATATTGAAAAATAATCTTATTTTCTTATACGGACATATCAGAACATATCCGGATATTCTATCAACCTTTTTTTAAATTTATTATCTATACAGCGTGTAAGTATCACCGTCGCGAATAACTTACAAAAACGTCTTTCTTTGGATACTTATCACAATGAAAAAGTCAGTTTATCATAAAAATACGAGATTAAGGCTTTACAGTCAATAGTTTGATTTTGAACACACTTGCAACACGCGTACTGTGCGGTACGGTGGATGACCTTCAGCGCACGGCGCCGTCGAAGCAGCTGATTGCGTAAATGTTTTACATTGCTGTTATTGGCCGTATGGTATTTACTGATTTTTTTTTTTCGGTAAAATGTTCTGTTTACTCATTGTGATATCTTAAGCAAAAAAAAGTTATGAATTTTCCGGCAGAAATTTCCAATGATTTTTCCCTCAGAATGATGGTCTGAATACACTATTTCGGGATTCGGTACGGTGTCACTTACAGCCTGTATAGTTTAATTCATTAAAGCCAGCTGGTGTTCCTACCAAAGTGACAGTCCGACCCCAGCCTCTGCGAGTTACTGCAGTCTCAGTCTCGTTCCCCATCCGAGACTTGCGGTATCCCTTACCCTAGGTTCCTCTCCCTACCTTCCTTGTTAATAAAAAAAAAAAAAAAAAATTTAATTGTACATGTGAGAACTGTGTAGTCACAAGTATTATGTTAATTTTCTATGTTGCCTAGCAGCTCTGTGATGTTCTTTTCCATTTTAGAACAATATTAATTTATGTTACATTGTCCTCACATTAAATTGCGCTTATAAGCAATGTAACAAATAATTTTGTACAAAAAAAAACACGTTGGAAAAGAGTGTCCTTGGAGTTTCTTGCCTGTTCTTCTCCATAGGATCTACGTTTTGGAACCAGGCAACTAGCTTCACGACCGACTTATACTGACTGACTCCTACTGACAATTCAAAAATACGTACAATGGGTTTACTTGAAATAAATAATTTTGATCTTGATACCCATTTTTCCTCATATAAATTTACCTTCTTCTTTCTTGTCTTAAAACGACTACATCCCCAGGCGGCCAGCCACAAAAGAAACCAACCCAACCAAAGGGCAGGGAGATGATGATGATAATTCTTTCATCAACACTCTTCTCTCTAATGAGATATTATCTTTTAATTGTAAATATCCAAATAATCGTTTAGTAAATCAAAAAATAACGCTCTTTAATGGTGAACTGAGTTTAAAAAGGAATTACATTATCATCTTGGCTTTATCATCAGACTGTGGTTACCAAGACCAATCTGTTGGACTCTCGTCAAAACGCATCGTATGAGTCCAAACTCGAGGGGTTTACTAACACAATCCACCTCCTGCTCCTATCATCAGATCAGCTCCAAGATGCCAAATTATAGTGTTGTCATCCAAACTACATATACATACAAAGTCTCATTTCGATACGACAAATAGAAGTTGGTTAAAATTTACTTTCAAGATTAGTTCCCAAGAAATCAGAAATGTTCCTAATTTTTTTTTGCTTAACGTTATTCACAATGTCATCCTACAATATGAATACACCTTTCTGTAATTGTTTTTTTTTTAATAATAATAATAATAATTTATTGATCCAAAAGTGTTACAACAGTGAATCATAATAGACACAGTATTTATTTATATTGTTCTGTTCAGTATTTTAGTTTTTAAAATAAAAATGTCTGTATTAAAGATTTAGATTGTAGTTAGGTGTATATTTTGGGGTGCCCGTGGCCCGACAGCGATCTGGTTACACTCACACCGAGTATGGCGACTGATACCGACGTGACAGGTCGCTCCGCTCCATGATCAAGGGCTCCTGTCGGGCCCTAAACACCACGTCACGTCACAACGGTATGTCTTATGTAGGTAATAATGAATGAACATGACAGATAGGTTAAGGCAAGATACAATTAGTTTTAATTTATGCACCTTATTTGGAAAAAGTACCTACTATACACGCCTTGACGGACTTAGATTTAATAATACTGTGGCTTATCTGACCCTAATTTTTAATATTGTGAATCAAATTGTATTATATTATGTATTAAAATGAGTACTGTATTATAAGCGAATACTTAAATACACTTTTTTAAATATTTTAATTTTTACTATTGTGAATAAAATTGTATTATATTATGTATTAAAAGGTGTGTATTATAAGCGAATACTTCAATACATTTTTTTTTAAATATAAATTGTAATTTTAATACCCGTTCAGTTGTTATGTTTCTCGTTTGCCACTGACGTAGTATAAAAAAATATATGAAAAATAGGCAGTCATGGGACTGCCGACAGAAGTGAAAACTTAAACGAAACGACGAACTTAAAACGTCACATTAGCAGGTTGGTGACATTCATTAATAAGGAGCTGACAGAACTCAATGTTTAGATTAGCGCCCTCTAGTGGATCTATATATGTATTATTAGCGTGACGGTCACGAGTTAAAGAAGTTTTCATTTTAAAAACGTAAGAGTACCGCCGCTATAAATATTTAATGATGAATGAAGATGTTATTATTTTTAAAAGACAACATGATATGATACCTCCCTGATGATGAATGAAACCTCCGTCGTCGGGGTCTGTACTCAACATTGAAAGAACGGACACAAAGAACGGACTCGGGACAAGTATTTGTGGATCGAAAATTGTAAAAAAACATGTTGAAAAAGAGTGTCCTTGGAGATTCTTGCCTGTTCTCCATAGGATCTACTTATTGGAACAGGCAACTAGCTTCACGACAGACTTTGACTGACTACTACTCCTGACAATTCAAAAATACCTATACACAATTGGTTTAATTGTAATGATTTTTAATCACACCAACTTTTGTCCCGTGTGAGAAGCGAATCCGCAATACTCGGCGCTTCTTAGTGGAAAGACGATCGCTTTAACCATTGCGCCATGTGTGCAGTCATGAAATAAAATATCAATAAATAAATATAAAATAGTACTGAAACAACTCGCAACTGCTAAGAAATCAAAATATAGCGTATTCAGAATATGTATGAACAGTGTTCAAGAAATGTCAGTCACCAATAATATACATATAGTTTTTTTATGTGATAGAGTGCAAACGAGCAGAAGGGTCACCTGATGGTAAGTGACTACTGCCGCCCATGGGCACCTGCAACTCAAGAGTCACAAGTGCGTTGCCGGCCTTTATGGTGGGAGTAGAGGAAGGAGGGAAGAGGGAGAGTGCAAGGAGAGGAGAAGGAGGGGTTAGGGCCTCCGGTAACCTCACTCACTTGGACTCATTGCTTCACTGATGGGTTTTCTGTGAGGCCGAGGTATCACTCCGGTCGAGCGGCCCAGACGTGCCGAAACCTGGCTCTCCCACAGTTAATAATTTAATTAACAGCAAATAGGTTTTTTTAATGTGTGAAAACCCCTGGTCGTCACCCTACCTTGGCTAAGCGTGCTAAGCTAAGGGTGTTATGTCAGACTCGAACCGACTAAAACATCACGGTGTTCCATCACAGTCAATATAACCAGGGGCTCAGGTGTACGCTTACAAGGAAATCCCTGTGAACCCTGGCAGACTTAGCCACCTGTTTAACAACAGGCGACCCCACTGTGTTGTGGGGGATTTTATCCCGTATCAGTAAGAGGCACGCGCGGAACACGGCGCCACCGTAACGTGCCTGCTTCTGCGTCGGGCACCGGATAACCCTGTCCGTCGCCCCCAGGCAAGCGCTCAAGGAGGCTGGAGATCGACTTGCTCTCTCCGGCGCCTAGTACGTCTTCTGCGGGATGGGAGATTACTAGTTTTCTCCCGTTGCCATTCCGCCGCCTCCTTGGCATACATTACCTCTTCGTAAAATCTCTCGCTCTGGACCATGGACATAATCATGGTCTCCAGCGAGAGGCTACCCACACCTATGGCCAGGGCACTAGGGTGTGGAGTGCGGTATCCTCGCGGTAAATAGGTATTTATTGCTATGCAGTAGAAAAATAAATTTCGAGTAATGAAAAACATTGGAACAGAAAATAAATTCTTTATTTTCAATAATATCCAATTTCATCAGATTAACGTATCGATATGAATAAAAAATCGTTTTACATAAAATTGCATTTTTTTTCGTCTAATAATTTCACGCAGAATTTAGTCGGAGGTAAAAAAAAATATCTTTTATATCTGTCTTGAGATCGTAAAATACATCACAATGTTACATTGCCATTTTAAAATATTTTAAAAAGTATTGCCATGATTGAGGTGCTTACACCAATTTTTTTACGCTAAAATATCAAATAATAAAAATAATAATTATATTTACATATTTTCGATTAATACTGCCAGAAATTATTATATATTTTGTGTCTGGCTAAAAAATGGAATTTGAACACAAAAATTATGCAAAAATCGCGAAGGTGTAAGTCGCCCTCATAAAAAATTTCTAAAATTTTATTTTTACATCTAAACCTATTTTATTTATTTACAATACACTGCACTGAGGTAACGGCTCCCAACTGGAAGTCTTTGTACTGTTTTTTTAATTTCCTGTCTAGATTATTAATAATAATAATATCATACTGTGTCGAAGTATTTTTTTCTAAACGTATAATTACGTATCTAGAAATCTAAAATAACAATATCTTATATATGTAATAACTATTATTATTATTATTTATTATTAACAATGGTTTTCGATTATTGGCACGTCACTGACTCGGTATTATAATTGTATGAAATAGTTGAATTTTGCGTCAAAATCGGTCCACGCAGAGTGTTGAGGGTTTTATGTCTTTTGACATAAATGCTAACACTCCTCTAAGTTATTCCTATTCCAAACATTAATATCACATCCATTTTGCTTGACCGATAATGATGCATTTAATATAAAAGTATAGTTAAGTAACACAGTACAGTAACAGAAATATAGTTTAGAAAATACATGTCACTGATTAAAAAAAAATTCGCATGAAAATATAAAAAAAACAAAATTTGTTTCTGATAAATTGAAACTATTTCATACAATTAATACAAATTTTAAGACTAGGTTTTATACCTTTATTTCACTTATAAACATTTATTTTAAATTATTGAGCATTATATATTATTTTAATAATTTTATGCGCCAATATAATTATGTTATATTTTGAATATCGAAAAGCAAAAAAGAATGAAATAATGTTTATAAGTAAAACGGCCTTCATATTACAGACACGATACACACTACTCCCCCGAATCCTGAATCATACAGATGTCGCTAGTGTAGAATTAGTTTATAGTTTTAAATTTCAAAAATGTTCCAAATTTTAAACAAAAAAAAATATTAGAACATGTTCCAAATTTAAGTAACCCAAAACGTTTAACAACTGGAAAGACTTCTGTCACATTGGCGCCATCTCGGTTGACCTTTACATTCCCAAGGTGTCATAGACAAGAATCGAACTTCAATCCAATTTTATCCGCATAAATAAGAGTCGTCATAGATCTATGGACCTCATTGAAAATTATTAAGGACCAGTGGTTACTAAGTACTAGTTAATTAAAAAAATACGCGGTACTTGGCAGTTTTTAAACGTCAATTGCGTCAAATTCTGATTTTATTGTGATTTAGTATCTCGATTCCACCCGAATGTATCATTATACCGTTTCAGTTGTGTTTCGTTGCAAGTATTTGGTCTAATAATAATTTTATACATATTGTACAGCTACATTAAAAAACGTGTCTAATATTTTTTAAATCCAAAATTTGACACAATTAATTACAAAGTCAGCTGCCATAGATAATACTATTAATTAAAAACTGCAGCCATTTATGAACTTAAGCACGTTTCTTATGGTCTACTCAAAATAAAAATCATAAAAAATAAGCTATATGCAAATATAACGGATACAAAAATAAACTTCATAATTTTAAGTTAGCCTGGATCTCCATAAACAGGCATCATTAAGAGCGTGAAGGTGCTTTCATAAGCTTGGTCACATTAGTGTAATCATCTCAAACTTGCCACACACTTTTATGACCTTTATAACTGAATTGTGGCCATTACACCGTCACAAAAAAGTCGAACTATTTTTAAAAACATTTCCACAAAATCTGCTTAAAAAGTTAAGTAATATTGCAAAGAAAATAAATCAACATTTTTATCTATGGTTTTGACGGTAGTTTCACTACAACACAAACCAAAGAAAATAATTCGGTAACTCTACGATAGATGGCACTTTTATTAAACTAGATACACTCGGCCGTACGGGTGGATACCTTTGCCGTATTCGTTTCACAACGATTACGGCTAACGACTTGCTTCTCTATATATGTAGCGCGAACTGAAAAGAAAACAAAAGTAAATTAATTTTTAGGGTTTGCAACCCCAATGTCTTTATTTAATTTTTTTTTATCTTATTGCGCATGACTTATAATAGAATTCCCCTGCCACTAATTATTAAGTGTGTTATTAGAGTTATTCATGGGAGTTATTATTTGTGATAATTATTATGCTAACGAAACCACTCACCTTATCATTTAGCGCTAGCTTTTTCTAAGAAGTCCATTTTCAATTTCAGTTCTATCAAAAACAGTTGTTTCTGCAACGAAAATATCTCCTCCTTCTGCCTCAACTCCATGTTGAGAATCTTCATTTTCGCTTCGTGCTCCCAAATAGCATGCTGTCTTTTCGCAGTGAAATACAATCTCTCTTCTTCCGTCGCTGTACCGCAATCATGTTTGATCTGCTCTTCCGTCTGCTCATGACTCCTATCGTGTCCATTTTTTCGTTTAATCTCGTCTAAATTACTCAAATTTAAGGGAGTATTTGATAATTCGTTTAATTTTTGAAGGAAATTTTGCTGTATCCTAGCTTGTTCGATAGCTTGGAGAGGGTTGGTTAGTATGGGGAGAGTTGGTAGGGGTAAGGGCGTTAGGGGTAATTTGTGGGGCGGAGGGGTGGGGGATGATTGGGGTATAATTTGAACTTGGGGCTCTAAGACGTTTGGCATCGTGTCTTCGCTTTCGTTCGTACTAGATAATCGACCGTTCGACATCTGGAAATAAAAATAACCTAATGAGATCTTTTAAGAATAATAATTTATTAATTGAGTAGAAATATTTTTTACGGATTGTTCGTCCATGGTCCAGGTTAGGCAAGCCTGGCCTTGATATCGGTAGCTTATGTATGTAATATACTAATCTACGTGAGAAATTTCATTGCGCGATGCAGAATCAGTAGGTAAATACACCAATAGTTACCACTATTGGTGTATTTACCCTAGGATCAAGGAAGTACGTGCCCGAAGCGGCAGGTCACACACGGCCGTCTGATCCCAAACTAGGCAGAGCCTGTACCATGGTAACCAGACTGCTGATAAACATACTTATATATTACTTTAGTAATATATAAGTATGTTTATCAGCTATATACATAATACATATTATAGATAAATTACACCCAGACACAGAACAAATTATCGTGCTCATCACACAATTATTTGTCCTGGGTGGGAATCGAACCAACGACCTCTGGATCAGCAGTCAGGATCACTAACCAGTAGATCAACAGGCCATAATTCGTCTGTTCTTTCTACCGAACACTGGTCACAAAGCAGAAGACGTCATGCTGCTAGCAATTATGGACACCTTCAAAACATTCAATGAAAATTAATGATGAATAAAATTAGGGCAAAATTAATGGCTTTTGACTCAATTCAACTCCTCGAAAATGGCGATGGTGTCAATTCTGTTGTATTACTCTCTTGACTATAATTGACTAAATTTTCTTCATACAAAATGTAAACCTTGTACACTTTGAAACAAGGTCTTATTTCAAATTTAAACAAGTAGGTAACATATGTCGCTATCGAAATAAGCAATTATTTGTCGACGAAAATCTGACACGCTTAAATAAACTTTAATACCACGTAGCGAGAGCCGCTATCCGTTGAATGCCATCTCTTTTGCTCTGTGTTTTTAGTAAGCGTCTTGGTAGGTGTCGATTAAAATAACGTCATCTTGGTTCGTTTTGAACAAGTTTTTATACGGCAATTATACGGCATTTGAATAAATGGGGACTCTCGCTGCGTGGAAATAAAGTTAAGTATACGTTGACAGGTTTAAGTGAAATATAATGGCGCTGAGAAATAGATGCCAGTAACAAATAGACCTTGTTGCGAAGAAGACAAGGTTGATTTCATTTGAAGAAATTAAGTCAGGTTTTAGTTTAGACGAGTGTATAATAGAATCGGGACCATTGTCTGAATTTTGGGTACTTATTAATTTATAATTAAAGGAATTTTCAAAATTCTACCAGTGCCAACAGCTTGTTGTGTTTTAGAGACTGTATTATAAGGATCATCCATCCTCCGCGCCTTTTTTCAATTAAGTTGGGGTCGGATATCGAAGTTCTGTAGTTGGACCAGGTTGTCGGACTTTTTAGGGCTCCAACTACCCGTACCAAATGCCACAGATGTTCGTATGGCACCCGGGACCGACGGTTTAACGTGCACTCCGAGGCACGGAGGTGTCACAATGTGTTAAGAATGGTCACCCATCCTAGACTGACCTGGCTAGTATTACTTAACTTTGTAATGTGCTAACCTACTCGGAATCCTAAAATACCTAAACTGTATTATAAGGATAAACAACATAAATTAAAATTTTAAAATATCCTCGACTCAAAATCCCATCAACGAATGGAAAAGATCTGATGATCTTCGAACGACTGAACAGATTTTCTTGAATTATATCTAAGAACACCCTCGATCAAGTCACCTTTCAAACAAAAAAAAAACGAATCGGTCTATTCGTTTAGGAGTTATGATGCTACAGAGAGATACACAAAGTTTTCACTTCAAAAATAATGATTAAAAAGAAAAATAAGTACCACCCAGTAAGTAAGTCTACAAGTCTTGCACGAAAACTCGACCCATTCAAAGAGTTTATGCGTCAATTACACAGATCACAATTCTCTAAAATAACTAGTACCTATGTAATGCTATTAACTTGTGAAGTTTTAAAAACGTTTCCATGAATGTTCTAAAATTTCGTTAATCGTATTGCGCTAAGTAATCATCATTATGTCAATAATTACACTAATTAGTGACTACATGTGACAATAATCAGATTCTGAACGTAGTTTAGGCTTGCCTCTCAACTAGGTAAGTCGGTTATTCTGGGGTCTGGAGATTCAGGAATCAGCTCCCTTAATTAGTCGAATTATATGGAGACTGAATAGACATATTATTCCTATGAAATATAGGTGAAAGAGGGAACAAAAATGTATTCGAATGCAAGTGACTCAGAATTAAATGCTCAAAAAAATGTGGAACGCTTCACGATTTTGCGTGTCATCCTTGCGCAGGGGCCATGCTAATCTTCTCTGTATCGTTCCAATTTTAGTATATGTACTGCCGAAGCAAGTACACTTACTTAATTCAATTTTTTGTATATATACTTAGTAACGTAAGAAACTACAATATCGTGATTCAGCTCGTAGTACATTTAGTATGAAAAGTTATTAAAATGTAGTACAGCGCCATCTAGTGTGCGTTCTGTTGACTCGATCGAGAGGAAAAACAGTTTTTATGCACATGTATATTACCTAATGTATTATTTAATACTTTATAATTTAAAAGGCATCCTACTTTTATTATAAACGTGAGAGTTTGTTGCTTTTTCACGCAAAAAACTAGTAAACCGATTGCGATGAAACTTGGTATGTAGATAGCTGGACACCTGGATTAACACATAGGTTTTTATCCTGATATTCAAACGGCATCGGGACTTACGCGGGTGAAACAGTAGGGCGCAGCTAGTTTTGAAATAAATATACGTTAAAAGGATATTGTTAATCATAGAAATAATAAATGGAACGTTCGGTATTAAGAATATAACTATCATGTTCGTATATCGTAGATAATGCACGAGTTGCTTGGTCTATCATACATGGATGGATCAGGGTGATATTTTGCAAAACCTCACGGTAAAATAAACGGTACTTGTTTTATACCAAACTAGCAGCGCCCTGCGGTTTCACCCGCGTAAGTCCCGATCCGTTGGGAATATCGGGATAAAAAGTAGCCTATGCGTTAATCCAGGTCTCCAGCTATCTACATACCAAGTTTCATCGCAATCGGTTTAGTGGTTTTTGCGTGAAAGAGTAACAAACATCCATTCATCCAAACTTTCACATTTATAATATTAGTGAGATAGAACCATCAGTGAATGACTGTGCTCACAATGAACCCCGTCGTTGTACTTTTCACAAACGGTAGGTACCTACCGTAATTGGCATTAAATTATGAATAACTATTTAAAACTGTTAACATTCAATTGTGAAAGCTGTTTCGTTCTCATTTTTGTTTTCGATAAGAAGTTAATAGTGATAATTCTAAAAATCTTAATAATATCAAAATTCAGATAGGGAAATCTAGTGTAAGTTAAGTAAACCACGACAAAACTTTCATCCCCATCACCTGGATAATTGGCGTACACTACCGTACGATTCTCCAGAAATGTTTTGTCTCGCACAACCAATCTCTGGAACAAATTGTCGCCTGCGGTATTTCCGGACCGATACGACCTTCAAATCTTCAAGAAAAGAGTGTACTCCTCTTGAGTTGCAGGTGTCCATGGGCGACGGTAGTCACTTACCATCAGGTGACCCGTCTGCACGTTTGCCCCCTATAATCTTCTTTTATTTCTTTTGTACGTGTGTATGTCACTGAACTCCTCCTAAACAGCTGGACCAATTTTAATGACATTTTTTGTGTCTTCAGGTGGGTTCGAGAACGGTTTAGATTTACAATTGGACCCGGTAGATGGCACTGCGATAGGGTTCTAGGAATAATGACCAATTTTAATAAAAAAATTGTGTCTTCAGGTGGATTCGAGAATGGTTTAGATTTACAATTGGACCCAGTAGATGGCGCTGCCATAGGGTTACAGGAAAAATATTTTTTAAGTTCAGGCAGGACAACATCTGTCGGGTCCGCTATATATATAAAAAAAACCAAATTCATTTTTATTTAATAGGTGTTGCATTGCAAAAATGTAAGTGAATCGCCTGGATGTATTGAATGTTGTACAGTAAAGAAATATCTTCCGATGTTGTACTTTTACCATAATGACGTATATACATGTGCATTTAATTTGATTCGTATTTTATATAAGTTACTTCAATTAATTTGAATGGCTAAGATTTAGTTTAAATTAATTTACTTTGTTTTACTTAATTTAGGTTATAAATGTTGTGATGTGACCATGAGACTCGTAAGTGTTGTGCACAGGTGTGCACAGGTGTAATTGACGCTAGATCAGATTTAATATGTTAGTATAAAGTATTAGAGATAGAAGTGTTATAATGAATAAGTCGTTATTGAGTGTGATAATTTTTTTTTTTGTTATGTTAAAAAAAGACAACTCCCGCATTAGGAATTACTCCTGTGTCGCGGGGGACTTTACAAACATACAAACAACGGACACAAAGAACACCCAGACTCGGGTGGGAATCGAACCCACGACCTATAAGCATAGCGGTCAGGGTCACTAACCACTAGACCAACAGGCCAGTCGTTTTATGGTAGGTATAGGGGGCATACGAGTAGACGGGTCACCTAATGGTAAATTACTACCACCGCCAAGGGCACCTGCAACTCAAGAGTCACAAGTGCGTTGCCGGCCTTTAAGATGGTAGTAGGGGAAGGGTGGAAGGGGGGTGGGTAGAGGAATTTTAATAAATAAAACCCTCAAATTTCATCTCTCGATCGTAGTCAACATAACGCACAGTAGATGGTGCTGTACTACATTTTTGTACACTTGATTCACGACATTGTAGTTTCATAAGTTAGAGTATATATACCAAAATTTGAGCTAAGTAAGTGTACTTACTTCGGTAGTACATATACTATAATTGGAACACGACAATAATATGTTTATTCAGTCTCCATATAATTCGACTAATTAAGGGAGCGCTCCCTGAATCTCCAGAACCCAGAATAACCGAATTAATTGAGAGGCAAGCCTAAGCTACGCTCAGAATATGATTTTTGTCACATGTAGTCACTAATTATTGACGCAATGAGATCTTTGTTTTTTGCAATACGATTAAAGTACTATTCACACCGAACGGGCCGCGCCTTGGTAGTCGAGCGCTAGTAGGCGAAGTCAACCGCCCGCGGCCGCAAGAAGTGCCATGCAAAAATGAATTTTAAGTAATAAATATAAACTTCAATTTCCATCACCGTACTAAAAACGCGCTCCGGCGCGTCCCGTTCGGTGTGAATCAGCTTTATAAATTATAAAATTTCATGTTTTTATCCGCGATGAACTCCTAAACTAATGAACCGATTTTAGTAATTTTTTTACACTGTGAAGTTTGGTCCAAGTTAAAACATAGGATAATTTTTATGTACATTATAGTCATGACATTTTTTATTACAAATGACTTAGCCACAGCACGCCAGGAGTGGCCAGGTAGCTAGGAACGTATATAAATTAAAATTATACGCTATTCGTTGCTAAACACTTAACTTCAGTACGTCTAGACGGACTTGGCTATTTTTATACTTTTAAATAATAGTAACAGAAAAGTCGCAAATGGCGCAAATTGGAAGTGACTTTTCCATGAAATTAACAGAAATTTTGATTTTAATATTCTGGGACAGTATAAATACAGCGCCATCTGGACCCACACTGAGCATAGCTTGTACAGGTAGTAGAGGGGGGTGGGGGGGGGGGAAGTATGGTGTTCTTACATTGACAGGCACGCAGTCATCATCCTTCACGCTGTGGCCACCGTCCGCGCTCGTGGTAGGCTCGCCGTCTTCATCTGCAATAAGCACCTTACAATGTTATACAGTGAAGTTGACAATTCATAATTCTAATCTTTTATTTATTTTAATTTATATCTCATCGTCCATTACATCTTTAAATTGGAGACCACGGACCGGAAAGCGCAGCGTAGGACGCCAATTATCGCGGTGGACAAACTACCTAGTAAAGATCGCGGGCCGTCTCGGTAGATGCAGGCCGCTTCTATCCGATCCTCTTGGAAGTCATTAAGGGAGGCCTATGACCAACGGTGGACGTCCTATGGCTGAAATGATGATGAATTTTTTTTAATTTTGTTCTATGACATCAGCTAAGACCATGTAAAACTGTGCACTGTACATTCTCCAATCCATCCGTATAAGCAAATGGCCCTTTTTTCCTTCTTGCCCACTTTTCCTTTCAATATACTCCCAAATTTCCCACTATTCATTTAATTCCCAAAGAAGACCAATTAGTTGGCAAAAGGGCGGTGTTTAGACGCCTTAGCCCACCGCTGCGGGGTTATTTCTTCACGTACAACAGCACTACGGATTTGGGCTGTTTAACCATGGTCTTTTGTAGGATACTGGACCTTTAGGGAGGCTCCAGTGCACCTATACAATGAAATAGAGGATTTCAGCTGGAGATAATTCCCCAAACTTCTCCAAAAATCTTCTTCAATTGCAGTATCTTATTGCTTAAATGTCGTATATAATAGGCGTCAGGTCAGGCTACTATTAACCTTCTGCTATTCACATAGGATATATTTTACATTGAATCATTAAAATGGTTTCAAAGGATGTTATTTACCTTTGACGTCGAGTGGATGTATGTTTTGCCAGAGCATGCCATCCAACAAGCTGGGCGGCTCTGGCTGCACTTGCTGGAATAATAAACATATGAGTTTATATTAGTATATAAGTTTTGGCTGGTGTTTTTTATGGCTGGCCAGCTGCCTGGCCCAAACCCTCCTTGGGAATGTAATCGCTTTAAGACGCGACAAAGAGAGAAGAAAATTTTTGGTTAGGGAAACGAATAGAGCGAGGGAGCTAAGGCAAGGAAGACCTAGGGCTGCCATCCGTCCGGGTTTCCCCGGATTTATCCTAATTTAGAGGGGGGGGGGGGGGGAGCGTCCAGGCGCGGTTTTCAAAAAGTGTCCGGGTTTTCAAAAAACCCGGACATTATGTGCCAAAGGACAATTATAATTGTTAGATGAATCGTTAACAAGCTAAAAATTTAAATGGAATCGGTGTTTTTTAAGGTATCCCGGGAAAGAATCTAGGTTTCACCTATGCGTCCGGATTTTTTTTAAGTTTTTGTCTGGCGTCGGCAATTTGCAAGTGATAGCAGGCCTAGGTAGACCGCAAGTCTCGGATGGGAGAACGGGGCTGAGACTGCAGTAGTTCGAAGAGGCCGGGTTGCGTACCCGAATGTCCGTCCTGTGATTGGAGAGGTCACTCAGACAGGAACATCAATTGGCCATCATCATCAGTTTATATCTTCTGTAGAAAGAAAGAAATTTAATGGAAATCCCTGAGAGGATTCTGGTCTTTTCATGATGCCTGATGGTAAGCGGTGATTGGTATCTAAAACCGCTTGCAATTTGAGTAGGTGTTTTACTATAATGTTACTCGATTTTCACTAGAGTATCATCCCGGAGGAGTTTTAGAGAAGTACACACCGGCGTGCTGTTTGTGAAGGTAGCGAGGGAGAGAAATATTACAAAGCATTATTAGTTTGAGTATATATACAATAATAACTAAGATGGCAAACAAGCGCCACAGCCTTATGTGCAGTAGATGCCGGCGGTTAGTAGTGTTGCCAGCCCGATATCCTTAGGTAGCGTAAAAGAGGAATAGCCGGGCTGACCCTCACCCTAGCAGAAGCAGGCCCGAAACGGTGAAGCAACGCGCGCGCCTCTCTGATCTGGAGAGGAATAAGGCTGGGGACCATGCTACTAAGTACTTCGGCTTATTTTCGCTAGATGTCGCTACAGTAAAATCACTTGTCCATCATACTTATTAAGTAGTAAAGTCGTTTACCTGAGTATCGTGTGCGCGCATCTTGCACTTTTTCTTATAGTTTTCGTACCACATTTTGACCTGCGCAGGGGTGCGGGGGCGGTCACCACCACAGCGTTTGTTCACCTCCTCACATATTGTTGACCATACCAACTGTGGACCACAGAAGTATACAGTTACTGAAGAGACAAGACATATTTTCAGTTTTTCGAAGTTGCCTGATTAAGTACTTTCAGCCTTTCGTAGTTAGATTGAAAGCCAGCGCCAAATTAGTTGGGAAAAAGCGCGCAAGATGATGCCTACAGTTACTGCTCTATTTTTTTCCACGTCCATTTTAAGCGGCTTGGTAATACAACGTCTATACAATTTACCGCAAAATACCTACAAAATTATATCTGTCTTTGACTACGAGGCTAAAAATTTATAAATAAACTTACATAATTATATAACTGGCTTTGTAGATCTATTTTGGAAGAGTTCCACCGTTACACAGGCTTTTAAATGTGTAATTACAATAATATTCCACTTAATGCTATCAATCGCTACATATTATAATTCGCTGAGTACAAAGTGGTGTCAATTTCAATATTTTCGTTAGCCTGCATAATCGATCGACATTATTTCACCCATCGGAAAAGGATAGATTCGATATTAATAATAAATATTTCGTTTTTAACACGCCTTGGTATATGTATGTATCTATGTCACAGAATCTTTGAACGTGTTTTTCACCCACTTTAAAACATCGGTTTGAATTGAAACTTCGCAGTCTTATCAAGGACCGATGACAATACAATAATTTGATAAATTTGTCCGATTATCCTGATCAGGATCTTCTGAAAACATGGTAGTGTCTTGTGCCACGTACCAAGGCGTGTACGGTTTGAGACGAACGAGAGCTGCGACCACATCAATTCTATTTAATTATTTACTTTTTTAAGGAGTTAATTTTGGTTTGTTTTGGAGATTTCCTCCATAGTCAATTTTCACAGAGAAGTTAAATATTTACGAACGATTTTCTGTAAGCACATAAACTGCTGTCCAAACCAATTTATCCAAAAGTATTACTGTTTTATAATTCAAAATATATCAGAAAACAAGCCTTATAAATAGCAATATTTATTTTTTGGTGCAATTGAAGTTACACCAGTATATAAGTCATAAATTTCTGTCACAACGTTCCCAAACCATGAGAACAGTCCCGTGTGAGATATTATTTCTCTTTTTTTTCTTTCGAGATGATTCACGTCGGGAGTGCACTGGTTGGGGTTGGAACCTGCAACCACTTGATCGCAAGTCCCACACCTTAGCTAGTACGCTACCGCCGCTTGTATGTGTGTATTTGATATTATAAAAAATATATTATAAACTTACTTACACGTGACGGGCAAAAATCTTCGAGGATCGATTCCCGAGATGGACGTACTATCTACATACAAGTTTGTTTGCTTACGGAACCCTCGGTGCGCGACTCAGACTCGCAATTGTCCGGTTTTTAAGGAAGTATTCTCAAAAACAAAATAATTAGCGGAAAGATTCAATGGGTGAGTAAACATTTTTGTTTATGGCATTCAAATTGAACAATTAATATAAAATTGCGAGAAAACTGGGTTATATATAATAAGAAATGTTGCTCCACTAAAATCCCACTAATATTGTAAGTATGAAAGTTTGGATGGACGGATGGATGGATGGATGGATGTTTGTTACTTTTTCACGCAAAAACCACTGAACCGATAGCGATGAAACTTGGTATGTAGATTGCTGGAGACCTGGATTACTGCATAGGCTACTTTTTATCCCAATATTCCCACGGGATCAGTACTTACGCGGGTGAAACCGCGGGGCGCTGTTAGTAGTATATAAAGTAAAATGTAAATAATATAATAATGTGAAGTAATGGAGTATGGTGGAGTAAATGGTACTACAACCGCAGTTGCTCCTACTACAATTTATTTTCCGTGAACGTATGCATTTTGAAAAACTTCACGTGAGATTAGGGGCGGAGGAGGGGGTCGAGCAAAATCTCACGACATCTCACCAGGGGGAGAGGGGCGGTCGAAAAACCGCCAAAATCACCTCACGTAATTAATGGTCCCCAAAGGCTACAGGCTATGGAACATCACCCTGCAACCCTTAGGAGTGCAGCAGTGACCATAAACGCAGATGAAACTGCAGGCAATAGATACAGGTCTAGTTAAAAAGATGAGAATTGATAAGATTAATGAACAATAAGTAGCACAAAAACTTTTAATCGAAACCATCTGATATAACTAGTATTTAAAACTGCGCATATAATATTATAACCAGACACTTGCACACTTGCATTAATGCGAAATACAAAACCGAATAGTTTCGCAGTTATTGCTGACAATACAAACGGACGCAACTCGTGTACGGTGTAACCTTCGCAAGCTATTGTTGATATGTAATAATAATGTACTATTAATATCTATATAATAAGTGATATAATGGCACTTCATAAACTTAACGAAATTAATAAATTGCAGTTAAGATGAAGAAAGGCGTCCCTAGGACCCTAACGCCCCTCCCCTATTCCCACCGAAAAGGCTGGCAACGCATTTATGACTCTTGATCCATGGGCGGCGGTAGTCATTTACCTTCAGGTGACCCGTCTGCTCGTTTGCCCCCTATTTCATATAAAAAGACATGGTCATATTTTAAGAGCGTTTATAGTACAGCCGAAAAATAATTGAATTATTTTTTTTTCTTGAGAATAGACTGGCCTGAGGGGGTTTCCACACGCACAAAAAAAAAATGATGAACATTTTTAAACAACTGATTACAAAATCGTGGCGTAGGTGCCTATTTCTAAACAACGTACTTACACTTTTTGAGCTTAGAAGAATATCAGCACCACTTGAAATCATCACAATCCTCTTGTCCTTTTACCAATTTTATTTGGGGTAACATTGCAAAAGGGGTTTTGATGGGGATGGGGCATTACAATATTTTTTATTTTGGAGTTTTTCATTGCGTTACTAAGAAAATCCATAAAAACTAACTTAGAAAGACTTTTAAGTAAGTTTTTATGGATTTTCTGAATAACTAAGATATAGTAGTAATAGTTCCAAAATAATAATTCTTTAAAAAAAAAACCGACTTCAACAAAAAAAAACTATTCCATAAAATACTTATATATGGTTTTCTCATGGATGCCATTGTCAGAACTGGACTAATTTGAAATGGGACCACACGGAAAGCACCAGCTTTCAAATAAAAAAAGAATCATCAAAATCGGTTCACCCAGTCGAAAGTTCTGAGGTAACAAACATAAAAAAAAAACACAGTCGAATTGAGAACCTCCTCCTTTTTTGAAGTCGGTTAAAAAAATATGTACCATTTAAAATCTTTCACTTTACATGTTCTAGCTGCTTTTATGAGAAACTGGGGTGAAAATACCGGGTAATTCAAACGGTCATAACTTGTAAACGGATAGTTTATTTTTTCAATATTTTTTTGTACCTGCATGCTAGAGTCATATGCCCTTTCAGTGATTTAAGTAAGTGTTCCATTGTCATACACACTCTGTCTGTCACCTTCTTGTAGGTCTATCGTATACCAAAAAAAAAGTGTGTGTGTACTTATGTACGCACGTAAAAAGTTATACTTTTATCTAGTTAAATAAAGTTTACTTAAATATCATAATAAATAATACATACCGTCAACTAACCTCAAATTCTACAAACGTACTCAAAGTAATATATAAACATTTTTATCACTATCGTGAAGTTGGTAACTTTTTTTTAAAAACTAAAATGTTGACTAACTAACTTCAGGGTGTCGGTTTTTCGTGACGGTGTGTGCGCGCATTGTAAAAAATTACTTTCATAATTTTTCCCTAACGCGCCATACTTAACTTCAATTAATAAACATTAGAAACGCAATATTCCACGCCCTTGAGTTAACATATAATCTGTTTATCAAGTTACTGTATCTTAATGTTATATCATAGTTATTTTATATCGTAATAAAATAGCTACTTGTTAATATCTAACGATAATTCAAGATATTATGCTTCCGGTGTAAATAGCAGTTAATATCACGTTTCATACTAATATTATAAATGTTAAAGTGACTCTGTCTGTAACGTTTTCACGTCTAAACCGCTGAACCAATTTTGCTTGATTTCGGAATAGAGATAAACAAGACCTTGGAGAAGGACACAGAATACCTTTTCTCGTGAAAATAAACCTCGAAGGTGGCAGAATAGGGGATCAAAGTTTTTATAGGAGACAATTATTTGTCAAGTTTAGGGATATCAAAATTCATCATATCTATGCTTTTTAGTAAGAAATATACGAAGTTAGAAGTATAAGAACTTTACGCAAGTGAAGTCGCGAGATACAGCTAGTAATATTTTAAATGCGAAAGTAACTTTGTCTGTCTGTTACATTTTCACGCTTAAAGCTATAAACCGATTCTGATGAATTTTAGTATGAAGATATCCTAATACATATGTCTATCATAAACGTGAAAGTTTGCGAGGATGTATGGATGTTTGTTACTCTTTCACGCAAACTACTGAACCGATTGCGATGAAACTTGGTATGTAGATAGCCGGAAACCTGGTTAACACATAGGCTAATTTTTAACCCGATATACCCACGGCATCGGGAATTACGCGGGTAAAACCACGGGGCGCAGCTAGCTAAGCAGAAAAAGTCACAGGCACCAATTATTTTTTTTAATTTTAGTTGCTAAACAAGGATGGACACACCAACTGATGGTAAGGTGTAGGGGTCGGGACTTGCACCCCTGTGACTTACAAGAAATGCAACATTCACTTTGTTTACAATACAATTTTTTCGACCTTCAAACCTTCAAGAAAAGAGCGTCCTCCCATCTTAAAAGCCGGCAACGCACTTGTGACTCTTGAGTTGCAGGTGTCCATGGGCGACGGTAGTCACTTACTATTAGGTGACCCGTCTGCTCGTTTGCCCACTATCTATACTAATATTATAAAGCTGAAGAGTTTGTTTGTTTGGTTGAACGCGCTAATCTCAGAAACTACTGGTTCGAATTGAAAAATTCTTTTAGTGTTGGATAGCCCATTTATCGAGGAAGGCTACAGGCTATAAAACATCACGCTACCACCAATAGGAGCGGAGCATCAGTGAAAAATGTTGCAAAAACGGGGAAAATTTACAAACGCGGACGAAGTTGTGTAGTGATACCGCGGGGCGCTGCTAGTTGCTTATACGGATGCTGCAGGACAACTGAGGCAGGGAGGGATAAGCCCTCTGACCTTGGCATCATCTGTTAATTGCGGCTTACCTGTTTACTTCTGTTCGTGGCGTTGTTGGACCTGCCCTGCCGCAGCACATCGCGGTGGCGTGCTATCAGCTCAAGCACCGTTCGCTTCTCCAGTTCGGTGAAGTTCTTGGAGCGTTCCTTGTGGCCGCGTCGCGCGCGGAACGATGATGCTGTGCTGCGTGTTGACATATCACTCTATGGACAAATGAAAAGATGGACATTTAGTAGGAGTTTTAGGAAGTAAAACGTGGTGTAGAAGAACAGGTGTTGTGTACCTGTAACGCAAAGAGGGGAGCCTCCGACCAGGCTGGGTGATCATGCCTCCGGGACCGTGGCCCAACGTTTAATGTTCCCAAGAGTTTTATATGTATACTAAATTTCTTTTTTGTTTTTTTTTTATGGTATAGGGGGCAAACGAGCAGATGGGTCACCTGATGATAAATGACTACCGCCGCCCATGGGCACTTGTAACTCAAGAGTAACAAGTGCGTTGCCGCCCTTCAAGGTGGGAGTAGGAGAAGGGGGGGGGGGGGGTTCTAGAGAACTTTCGCGATACAGAATTAATAGTTATTACTAGCTAAGTCTTCGCTACCATAGATTTGATTCCTTTATGATGGAGTTGATATTTAATTGTACGTTAAGTTTTGTTCCTGTGCCATCTGACGTTGACTATTTTTAGTTCGATTTCAAAACAGTTTTTGATTCATTAGTTTCCTCTTTTTAAAATAAATAAGTGTAGAGTTCAGCGGGAGTTCAGTGGAACTTAGAAAAGTATGTAAAGATTTCTCGCTAGCCTAGTTATCGGTACACTTCACAAAATATTACCGACTTGTACTATACCTATGCCAGTTGGTGTACTTGCCTAGTGGCCTCTTCCACCACAAGACATATTGTACATACGGGTACACGACGCCGGCGAGCTACGAGCTACTGCAGTTTCAGTCCAGCTCCTCACCGGAGACCTGCAGTATATCCTACCCTAGCTTCCTTCCCCTACCTAAATTAACTTTGCCACTATACCTTGTTCCTTTTCCCGTCTTAAATAGATAATATTTCCAAGGATGGTTGGCGTCAGGCAGGCGACCGGCCATAAAAAGAATCAGCCAAAAGATATGAACCCCAAATAAAATTGAGACAAGGGTAGGTAAATGATGATGTACCCATGCAGGTTTTTAGGGTTCCGTACCTCAAAAGGTAAAAAAGGAACCCTTGTAAGATCATTCTCTTGTCTGCCTGTCTGTGTGTCCATGTGTCACCACCGATTTTCTCAGGAACGGGTGGACCTAGCAAGTTGAAATTTATACCAGATACTAAGGTCTATAGTCCCTCCCTATTAGGTGTATAAAAATCAAGGTTCTGAGTCAACACGATAAAAAGTGTGGGTAAATTTAGATTTATTCGAAAACTTGTGAGTACCAAAATTTACCTACCCTAATTTTCAACTTTTTTTATTTTTCGGAATTTTTCCTTTACTTGTGCTGTAAGACCTTGCTTTTAACCAAAATTGACAATTCTAGGTTAACCGGAAATACCCTATAGGTTTTGGGTCGAAAACCTTTAGGGTACTTCCCATTTACCTAGAATCATGAAATTTGGTAAAAAGCTTTGATTATATACAGGTATATAATCAAAGGTAAGAAGCAAGGTCTGATAGCACAAGTGAAGGAAAAAATCCGAAAGTAGTTAATTTGTTGTTATATCACATAAAAAAAAGGTTTTTGTGATAACATAGGTACTCATATTTTGCGGTTGGATTGTTCACTCTGTCGTACATCGCAACCGCAATGTTAAGTTTGTTTTTCGAAAAAGACGGGCAAAAGTCTTTGAGAATTGATTCCCGAGATGGACGTATACAAGTTTGTTTGCTTACGGAACCCTCGGTGCGCGAGTCAGACTCGCACTTGTCCGGTTTTTTAATACATAAACTGAGTGACAAATCATTAATTATATTTTTTTACTATAATTACTTAGTAGGTAAGTATATATGTGAATATCAATCATTACCCTAGTTTGAAATGTAACAATTTTAAAAGTTGTTTAAATGGTTTTGGTTACGCCCACACAATAATTACAAGAAAACAGGTAATAAATGAGTTTAATCGAAACTGGTTCAGCTATTTCTGTGATAAGATTTAATTACAATTATGTGTAAATTTGCCATAAGATTTATTATTTCTAACTTGATTTGGAAAGGTTAAGCGGTATCGCAATGAGGTCATCCGACAAAGAACTAAACCGACATAGCTCGCAGAATAACCACGCTGAAGCACAGAATACATAATAATAATAATAATAATATAATAACAATAGTACAAGTACAGAAGTTTCACTCTGCCAAATCCCACTAATATTATAAACGTGAAAGTTTGGATGGATGGATAGATGGATGGATGTTTGTTACTCTTTCACGCAAAAACCACTGAACCGATTGCGATGAAACTTGGTATGTAGATAGCTGGAGACATGGATTAACGAATAGGCTACTTTTTATCCCGATATTCCCACGGGATCGGGACTTACGCGGGTGAAACTGCGGGGCGCTGCTAGTAATCTATATATTAATACGTTAATCAACTTCTATACATTAACTTTTCTATTACCAGGGTGATAAGGTCCGCAAACTGAAAGCGTCCACAAAAGACAAGTCGGTGTGGCAGCCCGAGGTGAACGTACTCCTCGACTTGAAGAAACGACTCGCAGCACTACAGATCAACAAATAAATTATATATCATATTTATTGCACAATTTTTGATTTTTATTTCTACCCACTAAGTCTAGTAGCTCCTTAATAAACCCTTATTATCTATATATTATTAATACGTGAAGCGAAAACTTTGGATCCCTTTTTACGAAAATTGGGCGGACGGAGGAGTATGAAATATAGCACACTTATAGTTTATACAGAGAAGAAGTGACGAATGCTAAAATTTTTGAACAATATTTGCTACAAAGTTAAAAAAAATGCAAAAACGGGTACATACAGCTATGAGTGTCCAGTATTTTGACCTGTCATGGTACAAAAGTCTATACAATGACAGGTCAAGTAATATTGGCCAATGAAATAATCCATGGTCGAAATTCGACCACCACGCGATCTCTAGTTTAAATAAATAGCAAAATATTATCTTTAAATACAGATATAATCGCGCGTTCTACGAAAAATAAATACACGTGATATCTCACTACACCCCCTTCCCTCTTGTGATATTTCGTGTTTTTTTTTTTGAGCCTCATTAATGGACCCCATACGGGTATCACCCCATTGCAGGCGGCTCTACTGCGGGTAGGGGACATAAATCCGTCTCATTGCCATTCTTAGATCGGCAAATTCTTCATTTTTTAACTTAGGAATTAATTACATATCACTACATATTATAAACCAAAGTCCCCCGCTGTCTCTCTATCTGTCTGTTCGCGATAAACTGAAAAACTACTGAACGGATTTTCATGCGGTTTTCACTAATAGACAGTGATTCACGAGGAAGGTTTAGGTGTATAATTTGTACCCGTGCGAAGCCGGGGCGGGTTGCTAGTTATGTTGTAAATAAATGCTGACATAATGAATTGTTAAGTTTTACATGTCGACGGCTTAATTATTATAATTCATAACTGGGTCGTTCTTCTTTTTTTATCAACACTGCAACAATGTTATTGATTTGAAGAATAATTTATTGATTTTTAGGGTTTCGTCTGTCTGTCTAAGACTCTTTTTCTCAGGAATGCTTCGAGCTATCAAGTTGAAATTAACATCAAATACATATTTATGGCTGCGGTCTATTGAAAATGTAAAAAACAAGCTTCTAAGTCAACGCAATCAAAATATACGGCCATTGAAGCCTTAGATTTTAACATTTTGCAGGTAAATCAAAACATGTAGGGTACTTCCCATTGATCAAAATTATGAAATTTGGCGAGACACAAGGTCTCAAAGCACAAATGAAAAAATCCGAACATCGCAAGTATACATACCCCGTATGTATACTTACGATGTTTGGATTTTTCTTATTTTTCTAATGATGATGAAGCCAGGAAGTCGATATTGGAAGTCTTTTTGAAGTTATACTTCTTTTGGCGCGTTATGGAAAAATGATGAGAGTAAATTTTTACGATGCGCGCGCACACTCACGAAAAACGGACACCCTGAAGTTAGCTAGTCAACATTTTAGTTTTTCAAAAAAAGTTACCAACTTCACGATAATGATAAAAATGGTTTTTACTTGTAGAATTTGAGGTTTGTTGAAGGTATGTATTTTCACTACATATTATAAAATAAAGTCCCCCGCCGCGTCTAGCTGAAAATCTACTGAACGGATTTTCATGCGGTTTTCACTCATAGACAGAGGGCTTCATGAGGAAGGTTTTGGTATGTAATTTGTATCCGTGGGAAGCAGGGGCAGGTTGCTAGTTTATGATAATTTACTGTGATTATAAGTGAAAAAATGGTTTTTACATATTACTTTGAGTACGTTTGTAGAATTTGAGGTTAGTTGACGGTATGTATTATTTATTACGATATTTAGATAAACTTTATTTAACTAGATAAAAGTATAACTTCTTACGTGCGTACATAAGTACACATACACTTTTTTTACATGGGTTTAGGTTTACTAAACTATAATTTTATTAATTTAATGACTATCAATGTTTGTAAATATAAGAGAGAGGTATGTGTCACAATATGCGGTCTTGTTTTGTATACAACTATAATTATATAAATCGTGGGAGAGCCATGCTTTGGCACGTATGGGCCGGCTCGATCGGAGTGATACCACGGCCTCACAGAAAACCGGCAGTGAAGCATGCATTGTGTTCAAACACCCACTCTCCCTCTTCCCACTTGTGATTCTTAGGTTGCAGGTGTCCATGGGCGGAGGGTAGTCACTTACCATCAGGTGACCCGTCCGCTCGTTTGCCCCGTCCTATCCTACTAATATTATAAACGTGAAAGTTTGTGAGTATGGATGTATGGATGGATGGATGTTTGTTACTCTTTCACGCAAAAACCACTGAACCGATTGCGATGAAACTTGGTATGTAGATAGCTGAAGACCTGGATCAACATATAGGCTACTTTTTATCCCGATATTTCCACGGGATTGGGACTTACGCAGGTGACACCGCGGGGCACTGCTAGTATTTAATATATTTTGAACTAAAAAATACATGTGATTTTGGGTTAGTCTAAAACCTCACCACGTACCACCAGGAGCGAGGGGGGGTTAAAAAGTTGCTCAAAAAACATCACGTGATTAATGGACGACCCCTTTGATAGCAGGACTCGCTTTGGAAGTGTCACCGGCTAAAAGTAAGATATGTATCTTTAGAAAAGGTGTAAGCGGACAGTATACCTATTTCTTTTTTTTTGTTTCTTTTGAAAGAGAACTTCCACATTAGGAATTACTCCTGTGTCGAGGGGGACTTTACAAACATACAAAGAACGAACACAAAGAACACCCAGACTCGGGTGGGAATCAAACCCACGGCCTAAGGCATAGCAGTCAGGGTCACTAACCACTAGGCCACGAGGCCAGTCAACTATTGATCTAACTACATATAAATAGTATGTCATTGGGGCTTGTTGACAATGTGAAGTACCTGGGGCATGTCGTTAAACCGGTCCTTAGGATGGAATAAAGAATTAGTGAGTTAAGTTTGAGAATAAAATACCTAAATATATTTGAAGAGCTGGCTGGATTTGGATAGAAAGTCCACCCCAAGTAAATAACAAGGAAGTAAATGAAGTGTCCGTTTGTAATCCCACTAATATTATAGATGTGAAAGTTTGGATGGATGGATGGATGTTTGTTACTCTTTCACGCAAAAACCACTGAACCGATTGCGATGAAACTTGGTACGTAGATAGTTGGAGACCTGGATTAACGCATAGGCTACTTTTTATCCCGATATTCCCTAGGGATCGGGACTTAGTTTAGACTTAGTGCCAAAATAATAGTTTTTTTAAGCTCATACAGTAATATACACGATACCTATGCATAAAATACAATTTTTAAAAATTTTGCCCCTCTATCTGTCTGTCTGTTTGTTCCGGCTAATCTCCGAAACGGTTATACCGATTTTCATGTGACTTACTGGCAGATAGCTGGTGTTATAAGGAGTAACTTAGGCTACTTTTAACTGTTTACTTGGAACTACTAGTATTATATAAAAATGAATCCCTATTTCCCTTGGTCACGCTATAACTTAAGAACAGCTTACTTAACCGATTTCATTGAAAATTTCAGAAAACTTAACGACTATTTTTACTTTGCGCGTTTGACAGTTATATTCATAGCAAAGAAAGGCGGGGAGGGGTTTGGAAAAAATCACGAAATATTACAAGGTTGGGGGGGCTGAATAGTGAGATATCACGTGTATTCTTTTAGTCAATAAGTTGCTAAAAAACATCACGTGATTAATGGACGACCCTTAATAAAGGAGTGAGAAAAAAAAACAATATTGTTGCTGTAAGGTGACTCCACGGCGAAGGGACGCTCCTCTTTTGACCACTGCATGATCGTTACTAAACTTATCGTACAAAAATGTTGCATGTTGGCAACCCCATTCTTTGCGATCTAAAGATTGCGGCGTGGCGCGAAATTCAAATAAAGAAGTTCCCACGCCACACCTTGTATTTGAAATAAATTTGTTGTCAGTGTGACCAGTCGGTCGATACGGCAGTTATAAACTAATTACCTTTACATGGTAATATAAAAGTAGTTTTAATACCACATTAAAATGTACCGTTCACATAAAAAAAAAAAACTATAAAAAGTACCGATGGCCAAAAAAGTTATTACACTAGAAACTTCTTGAAGGATATTCTTGGATATAAATCATTAAAAAAAAATGAGGCCGTGCTGATGTTTCCTTAGATTGTATAGTTGACAGATAAAATATTTGGTCAATTTATTTCTGGTAGGTAGTTGTCGTAAACCAGACCAGTTGTATCTGACACCTGTCAAACTAGACTGATTATGGTTTAGATATCGTATCATAATATTAGTGTTACAATCAAATGGCAAGTTCATGAGGTAGAGTACAGCGCATTTCTGCTCAAATTGGAGCTGTCCGAAAGACGTGCGTAGTGATGTTTTCTTTTTATGGGATGGGGCAAACGAGCAGACGCGTCACTTGATGGTAAATTACTACCGCCGCCCATGGACATCTGCAACTCAAAAGTCACAAGTTGCCGGCCTTTGAGGCGGGGGGTGGTAGTAGGGGAACGGGGGGAGGGACGTTAGGGAATTCGGTAACCCCACTCGCTCGGCGAAACACAATGCATTGCTTCACTGCCGATTTTCTGTGAGACCAAAACTCTATGGGTGACTGGTCAGGTTAGGTTACAGACTCCAGCAGTAGTGTTAGAGGGTTAATAATCATCAATACAAATAAATAAAATTGAAGTGTCTGTTGTAATGTCAAAATAATAGTTTTTTTTATCTCATAATTAAAATTTTTGTCTGTCTGTTTGTTCCGGCTAATCTCCGGAACGTGTGAACCGAAAGAAAATATAACCAAGGTAATTCTATTAATCTTAATTGATATCTAGATCTGAGATTAGTAGGTTTGTGTGTAGTGTGTGTGTGAGTGTAAGTGATTGTACGTATGTGAGTGTTTACGATGAGCGCGCGCGCAGATTAACGAAGTGTGTTTGTGATGTATATTAAGATCTATCTATAAAAAAAAACTGAAGAGTTTTTTTTTGTTTGTTTAAACGCGCTAATCTCTGAAACTACCAGTCAGATTTGGGAAATCTTTTCGAATATGATAGCCTGATTCATGAGGAAGGTTATAGGCTATGTAACATTACGCTACGACCTTTAGGGGTGGAGCAGTGACCATAAACGCAAGTGAAACTGTGTTTATGAAGCGTGATTTTTTTTAATGACAAATAACACATTAGGGATATTTCTGTGTCGCAGAGGCTTCACAAACATTGAAACAACGGACACAAAAAACACTCGGACTCGGCACAACTATTTGTGGATTACACAAATTTTTGTCCTGTGTGGGATTTGAACCCGATCGGCGACGGCGACGGAACCCGATTTTATGTGGGAGCGCTATGCTTCGGCACGTATGGGCCAGCTCGACTCCGCTCGTTAAAACCGGCCGTGAAGCAATGATTGCATTGCATTTCGCCGAGTGAGTGAGGTTACCAGAGGCCCTACCCCTTTCCTCTCCCATATTCCCGTCTTTCCCCCCTCTTGCAGGTGCCCATGGGCGGCGGTAGTCATTTACCATCAGGTGACCCGTCTGTTCGTTTGCCCCTATACCATAAAAAAAAAAAAACCGCGCGGCGTAGTGGTGAGGCGACCACTTAACTAAACCATTGCGCCATCCGTGCATTCAATTTCAGGTACTAAAATATTCATTGGTGAATAATAATAATACGATAAATATATTAATCGTGGATAATTTTATTTCCTGTAAAATGACAAGACAGACAAATTTTATTAATTTAGTTTGTGCTCGCTCAGTGCAAATAGGTCTATTTGCACTGAGCGGGAATCGAACCTGGCACCTCCAAACGTGACAGTCGAATGCTATACCGCTGCGCCACATGGGTTGTCAAAAGTGAAATTCTGTGTAAACTCATCATCAAGTAACATAATAAAGAACCGAATATAAACAAAATATAAACCTTATCCAATTAAAACAGAGCTGAAAATCGTGTACAAGTAGCATAGTCTAGTTCAGTGGCAGCGGCATACAATTTTCAGCTATATTTTAATACAATTAAGGTTAATATTTCGTTCAAATTTCAAAAGTGTTCGCACATTTTGATGTTGAGTTGACGCTTAACGCGCCCTCACCAAAGAGTTTTTGAGAAGATAAAAACAATATTAAAATATATAAAACTGCATTTGACGTTACAATAAATGCTTGGCTTTTGACATTATATTCATGTTTAAATGCTAGAGAATAAGGGTGTTTACAAACAAACGATTTATCTTAGACATTCATTATTGTGTAACACACACGCGAATAACGGTTATCGGTAAACAGTTAATCCCGATAGGAAAAGCAAAATACCCGCCTGAAAAGATTTTATTGCATTATAACTAAGAACACAAGTCACCTTTCAAATAAATAATAAATAAAAAAAAAACCGATTTCAAGAAAAAAAAATATTCCATAAAATACTTATATATGGTTTTCTCATGGATGCCATTCTCAGAACTGGACCAAATGGGACCACACGGGAAGCACCAGCTTTCAAATAAAAAAAGAATCATCATAATCGGTTCACCCAGTCGAAAGTTCTGAGGTAAAAAACATAAAAAAAAACGTCGAATTGAGAACCTCCTCCTTTTTTGAAGTCGGTTAAAAAAGCGAAAACAAAATCGGTCCATTCGTTTAGAAACTATGATGCCACAGACAAACATAGTTCATTTATTCAGAAACAATTGTGTTTGAATGCATAACAATTAATAATAATACAAAACATTTAAAATTAAAAAAATAGCTTAAAATGGTAAATAACATAATAATCAAAAATAAATTAATTAGATTTTACAATAGGTCATGCAGAATACAAAAAATAAACACAATTAAGGCATGTCATGATTTAAAATAATTAACACTATAAATATATTTACCAAAAATTTAATTGTATATAATTGAATTGATAAATTAATTGATGGAATAATAGTTATTTACCAATAGGAAGGCTTTAAGTTTTCTTTTAAATAATGATATATAATTCCGGAATAAATTCCGGTATCCGACATTTTGCCCCTGGGGGTTAAAACATGAAAAAATATATGTAATCTGAATTCTAATACATTTAAAAGGTTTTAAATAATTTGCGAAAATATAATACATATTGCAGTATCTATAGTCAAGTTTACATTAAGAATTATAAAATAGAAATTTAAATAGCTGGACGTTTCGAGCGCCGGTGGCAAAGCTTAGTTACCCTGGGGGGAGAGGCTGCTCGGAGTGTCTAAACTGGAAAACCACTGGGTGAGAGACTAATGCCAATTCCCGCCATCAAGGCCCTCTGAGGCCATGCCGGGGCCCTTGGGCACAAAAAAATTGGGGCCCTGTTGGAAAGTACAATTGTTGTTTAAAGGCCTTTACTTCTTATTCACGTTCTTGATAAATTAATAAATTAATTAATATTATTATAATTAATATATATTATAATTAATAAAGTAAACAATCGGAACCCCAGTAAGAATGGGGGCCCTGGGCACGGCCCCTGTTATGGTAAAGACGATACTGCCCGCCACTCTCCTCGACATGTCACTGCAGCAATCTAAACTTATCAAAAGACGAAGAATGCTATGTCCGAAGGTCTCAAGGGTTGTCGCGATTATAATGACAAAACTTGTACTACAAACGATCATAGACCCACGAGTTAAATTGATTTGAGTTACCCACCTTGGTAATGAAGCGCGAATCGGGTCAACGTGCGACTAATAATCCCCACGTGTAAACATATACGGGTGTGTACTGTAATACGAGCTACATTCCAGATGGAAGCTAGTTTTTTTTACTCAAAATAAGTTCCAAATGTTAATTTTATAATACTTGTTCGAAACCTGTTGTCCAATACATCTTTATGTATGTATAAATCGTTAAGTTGTCCACGACTTTGGTTATAAGATAAGACTCCAAACATTACATCAACCATCGATTGTGTCACAATATGCGTTCTCTTACGAACAAACTTTACACATCTCACACAGGGCCGCCTGGAGCAGGCGGCCCTGTGTGAAAGCAGAGCCTGTACTATGGTAACCAGACTGCTGATAAACATACTTATATATATTCTAAATACATACATATCTATCTGTATAAATAAAAATCAATGTTTGTTTGTTTGTCCTCTATGCGTTCCGAAATCTTTGATCAGATTGTGATGAAACTTTGGTAGGTTGTTCCGGAAACGCCCGCGAGGGTTCCTGGCCCAAAAAATCTATATAACAAAAAAAGAAAATATTGCATTGCAAGGCATGGCAAGGCAGGCAGACACAGAACAAAAGTTCATCACACAATTATTTGTCCTGGGTGGGAATAGAACCCACGACCTCTGGCTCAGCAGTCAGGGTCACTAACCACTAGACCGACAGGCCAGTCAATCAGATCATAAGGATACGAAACAATACGAAACGCATCGTCAAATACTATACATGTCCCTACTTTTTCATATGGTAAATAAATTGACGGTTTAAAAACCTTAATAGAAAAACATTTAATGGTGGTGCGGCGGCGATACGGTAATAATGGCTTGGGCATCGGACTTGCGATCAAGTGGTTGCAAGGTCGAACCCCACCCAGTGCACTACCGACGTGAACCCACTCCTAACAAGCATTTAGCTTAGCTGGAGGGCTACACAAGAATACCAGTAATGAGTGACCTTCTATACTATTTAAATGTTCTAATCGGTCAAAATGTGTAGTATTTATCAATCTCACTAGCCGTTTATGATCACTGCTCCGCTTCTAAGTGTCGTAGCGTGATGTTACATATCCTATAACCTTCCTCAATGAATACTCTAGCAGCGCTCCGCGGTTTCACCCGTGTAAGTCCTGATTCCGTGGGAATATCTTGATAAAAGTAGTCTATGCGTTAATCCAGGTCTCCAGCTATTTATATACCAAGTTTCATCGCAATCGGTTCAGTGGTTTTTGCGTGAAAGAGTAACAAACATCCTTTTTTTCCCGATATTCCCACGGGATTGGTACTTACCCGGGTGAAACCGCGGGGCGCTGCTAGTACCTATATACATATATGTATATTCAAAAATACATTTGACACGTAATTATATCTATCCAATATCCAACGTGACTATCTATAAATATATATTGTCTACATACATATATACAAACATCAATTGATATTCTACATCAACAGCCCGCCCTAGAACCTCTCAAGCCAAGCTGGGTCTTTCAATACACTCACCCCTGCATCCCCAAAGAGGTATGCAGAGGTGTGTTAACCAGACACATTTTGCCTACTATAATTCAAACACCACACTCACACATCCTAACACACACACACATCCTAACCCACACACACCCTTATACACGCAAATACACACAGAAACAAAATTAAAATGGCCCACTTCAAAACCAGTGCCCGGCACAAAGCTGAACTGGGCTCCCATTTTGGTGCGACCGCGACATGACTATTTTATTATTTATTTATTTTATATTATAGGGGGCAAACGAGCAGACAGGTCACCTGATGGTAAGTGACTACCGTCGCCCATGGACACCTGCAACTCAAAGAGTCACAAGTGCGTTGCCGGCCTTTGAGATGAGAGTACGCTCTTTTCTTGATGGTTTGAAGGTCGTATCGGTCCGAAAATACCGCAGGCGACAATTTGTTCCAGAGATTGGTTGTGCGAGGCAAAAAAATTCTGGAAAACAGCACAGTGGTGGACTACTTCTCGTCTTGTAAATTTAAGCTAAGTGTATCTCCTAAAACCCAGCTCTATATTTAGAATTCGTTAATTAAGTGTATATTTCTGTGACCTGTGCCAGAATAAACGTATTTTCTTTCTTTCTAATTTAGTCCTGCTCACGTAATATGGGGAAAGCCTATTGCCGCCAACCGGACACTTTGGGAATTGAAGATGGGAAAATTGGGTGTATTTTAAAAGGGAAATGTAACAAGGAAAGCAATGGAAGAAAAGAGATATGCTTAAACGGATGGATTGGGAAGTATAACGAATAACTCAAGATGATCAGGGTCACACACCTGTACCTGGTTATTTTTTTTTTATGGAATAGGCGGTGTACGAACGGACGGGTCACCTGATGGTAAATGACTACCGCCGCCATGGGCACCTGTAACTCAAGAGTCACAAGTGCGTTGCCGGCCTTTAAAGTAGGAGTAGGGGAAAAGTGGAAGAGGGGGAGAAGGGTTAAGGCCTCCGGTAATCTTACTCACTCGGCGAAAATCATTGCTTCACTGCCGGTTTTATAGAGACCCCCTCCGTGCATCGAAGTTCGACCGTATCGTAGTTAGACTGAAAGCCGACCCCAACTTAGTTGGGAAAAGGCGGGGAGAGATAATGGGTGCATCCATTAATTATGTGACCTGTTTTCCTTTAAATTTGTATTTCTCAATTACGATAGTAAGATTTGGTGCGATAAACATGAGATTTACGCAATACACAGATAATAACAATTGAGGATAAAATTTACGCTGAAAAATAATACAATTTCATGGTATACTAATTTTGTACAAATGTGACGTGAGATTTTCAATTGTGCAATTGTGTGGTATAATAATTATTAATTAAATTTAGACTCGGGTAGAAGGTATAATTTAGCTTGCTGCGTAAAATAAAATCAGTAAAACTCTCGATAACGCGACGTCCAGGCAAACGCAGACGTCGCCCCGTAAGGCGGGTTGAGGGGAAGACTTGAAGCCAGTCCCAACATAGCTATACCTAAAGCATTTAGTTCAGCTGAAGGAGTTAGCGAACACAGCGGACAAAAGCTAAAAATAAAAAAAAACCAACGAGGAACTCTTAATCGTGTCTTAAAAATATCTATCGTAACACATAATTTATGGACGGCCCCTAACAAGAAAGTGTACACAAAAAAGTCTAGTCTGTTCCCATGGTATGGTAATATGCAAAACTAGATTAACTGTTCTAATATTATAATTACCAAAAAAATGTTGGTTTTCTAGAAATTAACATAATATGCGCGCATATAACAGCTTTTGAACTTCCGTTAAGAATCTGGCAGTATATTTAAATTTAATGATTTAATCTCATCTCAATCAAAAGGATCACTTTGTGGAGTTTACTTCTTAAAAATCGACTTTCAACAATTTTCATAACACTTCCCAATCCACCTGTTTCTCCTTTCTTTCCCCTTCAATTTAGTCCCAATTTTCCCATTTTTATTTCCCAATTAATCTACACTAATAGTATAAAGCTGAAGTGTTTGTTTGTTTGGTTGAACGCGCTAATCTCAGGAAGTACTGGTTCGAATTGAATTAGTGTTGGATAGCCCATTTATCGAGGAAGGCTATAGGCTATATAACATCACGATACGACCAATAGGAGTGGATCAGTGACCATAAACACAGGTGAAACTGCGGGAACGGCTAGTTAATAATAAATTTATTTTAATACGCCTCTGCCTTCAGCCTATTAATTTTGTTTGTATATATTATTTGGCGCTGACTCAACATTTTTTAGTTATTTACATTAATGTAGGAGTTTAAGTTAGGCTAACAAGTTTCTTTTTTTTTCTTCTTTCGTCGTTTTATTTTTTATTAAAAAGTTTTTTATATTTAGACCTTTTTCATCACACAAACGCTGTTTATTAACTCATATCTAAGGCTTTAAACAAGACTATTTTTGGTTTGTTTCGAGGATGTGTTAAGGATTTCCCGCCTAATTTCGAGCTAGAAGGGAACTCTTTATAAAAGGGCCAGGGGTTAAGCAAGCGACCATCTGACAACCTGGAAAATACACACATCGCCTCCCGGCAAAAAAGTGTCATATCACATGTTAGGTACGTTTATAATTTTTATAGCATTGAATAGCAAATGTCGCATTTGGTCAGCTGTAATAATTCTTTTAAAAAAAAAAAAATTGGTTGCTTGTAAAGTCGGTATACGGGCGAAAGTTTTACGTGACAACGACTTTGAGTGGTAAAATAATAACCATGCCCGAGTGGAAGGGACGCGTGCCTCTCACTCGCTCTCATTGTGAGCGCATAACGTGAGCGGAGCGTAACGCAGTTTCTTGAAGTGTCACCCGGCAAACCAATTTATAAGACGTTGTCACGTCAAAACCGACTTCAACAAAAAACTATTCCATAAAAGACTTTATATGGTTTTCTCATGGATGCCATTGTCAGAACTGGACCAAATTGAAATGGGAACACAGGAAGCACCAGCTTTCAAATAAAAAAAGAATCATCAAAATCAGTTCACCCAGTCGAAAGTTCTGAGGTAACAAACATAAAAAAAAACAGTCGAATAGAGAACCTCTTCCTTTTTTGAAGTCGGTTAAAAACATCGTTATTAGTTCAGTGAAAAAGGGAACTAAGTTCCGTTTTTCACTAGTTCTGTTTAATTGAAAGGCATAACATAAAAGTCGTGTCTTCTCGAAATAGCTGTTTTTGTATTACGACACTTTTTTGCCGGGAGGCGACATGAGTAAAACCGTAATCTAACCAATATATAAGCTATTCAACTAGCATTATTAGCTGTTGCTCGTGACTTCGTTCGCGGATATTTTTTATGAAATCTATCCAACGATAATCGTAAATTTTGCCGGGATAAAAAGTAGTGTATGTTTTTTTTTTTAATAAATATAGTTTTAATCTTATTTATGCTGTAGATACATGTATTTGAGTAGCTTACAGAGAGAGAGTTATTTAATTAAGCGTGGCAAGTATTTGTATTTTGCCACGTGAATTGTATTTTGCCTTTTTTCATGTTCTGTATGCTTTTTTTTATGAATTGAGGGCAAACGAGCAGACGGGTCACCTGATGGTAAATGACTACCGCACCCATGGGCACCTGTAACTCGAGAGTCACAAGTGCGTTGCCGCCCTTTAAGGTGGGAGTAGGAGAAGAGGGGGAGGGGGGGAAGAGTGGGGAGAGGGGAAGGACGGGAATAAGGGAGAGGGAAGAGTTAGGGCCTCCGGTAACCTCACTCGTGCGGCGAAATGCAATGCAAGCATTGCTTCACTGCCGGTTTTCTGTGAGGCCGTGATAACTAGCCGAGTCGAGCCGGCCCATACGTGCCGAAGCATGGCTCTCCCACAAAAAAATGCTTTATTTGGATCACTATCTTGACTTAATATGTACCTATATCCTAATGTTTTCTGTCATGTAATGGCAGTAATCTGTAAGCGTACCTTTTACAAATAAATAAATAAAAATTAAATATTCCAGACTATAATCTATCTCTGTGCCAAAATTCAACAAGATACGTTCAACAGTTTTTACGTGAAAGAGTAACAAACATCCATCCATCCATCCTCACAGAATAGGGAAATTGTTAGTATAGTATGTGACGGTAAATGGCGAAACAAAAATATCGAAAAGATGAAGAACCTTCTACCTCACGATCTCGACGACGGATGGCACCACTGAGCCAGTCAGTCTGTGACCACGGCCAGTGCAACCTGGTCGAAATGTCAGGCAATTCAGAGGTATGTAACACCTTTTCGTGATCACGTTAATTCCCGTGTAAATACATAATTATATCATGGAACGCGAAAGTTTAAAAGTTAGTAATATTACTAAAATTAAGTTAGAATTAACTAAAAGTTCGTAAACTAGCCTTGCACGGAAAGCTATTATTAATTTTCCCATTTCCGTTCAGCTCAAATCCTTGCTTAAGCGCTTTCGTTTCTTGCAGTGAAAGGATGTTAAAAATTATTTTTTAAATGGAAGTAAAAATCAATTCAACTCAATAATTCAATTAAATTCCGATCGTCTATGCGGTTATTACTAATAGGTAATAACTAGAAATCGCTTGGCGGTCGAACTTCGACAGTTTTGAACGTCTTGTTTTATTTATTTTACCAGTATAATTTGTAGAGATGCGCCGAATAGTGGTTTCACCGAATAACCGAATACCGAATATTATTCGGTTTAACTTTTACCGAACCGGATATTCGGCCGAATTATTCGGTTTACCATTACATTGTTTTGCCGCGTATAAATGTTGATTTAAAGTTTAAAAATAAATATTGTTTTGAGGTTTAAATTAAATGTTGATTTAAGGTTTAAAATAAATGTTGACTATACCAACTATAGGTTAAGAAATAAATATTTTTTCTTTGACTTATAATATAACATAAATCTTACATAAGAAGCCTTGTCTTTTAGTCCTACACCTTGGCTACATGAGCCAAGAAAATAGAAAAGCTTAAACCGAATATATTCGGCAAGAAAACCGAATAATTCGGCCGAATACAAATAGTGGAAAAGATACCGAATACGCCGAATACCGAATACCAAACGAATATTCGGCGCATCTCTAATAATTTGATCCGTCATTGTAAAGACTTTTGTACCATGACAGGTAGACAGCCATGCTATGTTGTACAGTTTATTAGCGAAATTAATGATTTTGAGGATATCGTACAAAGTAAAAGGTACCTGTGTCGCTGCATAAAACGAAATAATAGACACACTAGCAACGTGGAGGTGACGTGTGAGCTAAGTGTAGACTGCGCGGTGGCTGCGCATGTGTTTTTTTTTTTATTGGCTCACCACCAATTGTTTACACATTTGTAGATACGTAGGATACAGTGATATATATTTATTTTTTTGTTGACGAGGTGGAAGATCCTACATGGATGTCCTCCGGCTTGGGGAGGCGAAGGGGTCTGTCGGACTCTTACCAACTAAAAAACCACCCCGGTGTTCCACAGGTTCCACTACTTGCCTATGATCAGGGGAGCGAGAATCGCTATTGCATTCTACCGCAACCCCCGACAGGCGTTGACCCGTCTTACCCTAGACGGGTCCCGTCACCCGGTGCGACCATCACAGTGATATTTATATGCTAGCCTAGTGTAACAATCACTAACAGGTAAGCACCACATGCATTATTACTATTACCTTCTGTTACGTAGTTTAACAAAATGTGAAAATAATAATTATGCAAAATAAAATGAAGCAAAATAAAATCATTTTAATTGAAATCGATTTAAATCAAATCAACTAAACTAAATCAAATGGGATCAATTCAAAATAATTCAAATTGTATCAAATCAAACCGTACAAAATTAAATTATTTAAAATACATCAAACTGGATCAAATCAAATTAAATCTAAAATTAATCACGTACAAGACTAAGTGTGATTTTGCGGAACTTGTTAAGTTTTTGTGCAAAAATTTTAAAGTAAGCGTTATGTAATAAGCATTGAACCCAAAGTCGCAATAACCTTTGGCAGAACACGGCAACACGCCGAATACGCGCGCGCAGAAAACTCGTACGTCTGTACGGGTCCTTATTCCGCAACCCCCGACAGGCCCGTCCCGTCCCGTCACTCGTCACCGAGTGACAGGACTCGTCTCATCCACGACGGGTCCCGTCACCCGGTGCGACCATCACCCGTCACCCGGTGCGACCATAGCCCGTCGGCCGCACGCCTCTGAGAAGCGGGCGCGGAATTAATGACCTTATTTTTACTTTAATTATCAAGTTTCGTATCATTGAGAATAAATAATCAGACCGGCCGGAAATATTAATAGTTATAAGGAAAAAATAAATAAATAAATAATTCTTAACCATTAGAGCTTGTGACGACCAAAATTTATGTTAAAAATTTCTAGAGATGCGACAAATGTACGGTCGACTATTCTTTAAGTAATAATAAATAAATTTGTGACTGACTGACTCCGCTCGTTACCAGGGCCTCACAGAAAACCAGCCGTGAAGCAATGCTTGCATTGCATTTCGCCGCGTGAGTGAGGTTACCGGAGACCCTAACCCTTTCCTCTTCCTGATTCCCGTCCTTCCCCTCTCCCCCCTCCCCTCTTCTCACATCCCACCTTAAAGGGCGGCAACGCACTTGTGACTCTCGAGTTGCAGGTGCCCATGAGCGGCGGTAGTCATTTACCATCAGGTGACCCGTCTGCTCGTTTGCCCCCTATACCATAAAAAAAAAATTGTTATCCTGATATAAGTCACTAGACGGATAAGAATATTACATATAATATTTCCAAGAAATATTCGCAAAACTAAGAAGATTTCTTAAATTACAGATTATTACAATAAATGACGTTTTAAATTACTTTTTTTTATTTTTTCCCTTAGGCTGAATGGCTTTTATAGAAATAGCCGGAGATCCGGTAGCCGGGGAAATAATACACTCGACATCTCTAGATATGTGAATAAATGTTGCACAAATTGATGGCGTTCAACCTCAGGCATTGAAGTCATAGAATCTATTATACAGTCGAAATGTCTCGTATAATTGATTTACTGGACAACAGTCATTTCGAGCTGTAGGTACACTCAACAATCCATCCGAATAAGCAATATTCTTTCCACACTTTTTGAAAACCCCACCCGCGACGCTTTCCGGACGCCCTCTAAACTAGGACAAATCCGGGGAAACCCGGACGGATGGCAGCCCTAGTATAAAGACACATACCATTATATAGAGTTACTTAGTCCAGGGTAGTCAGTCCGAGGAGTCAGACAAGTGGTTTAATAATAAACCAATATTACTTTAACACGTCTATCATTGCGAAGTCGCAAAATCACTTAATAATCTAAGTAACGTACATCTATACTAATATGAGAAAGCTGAACAGTTATTTTGCGTGTTTGTTTAAACGCTAATCTCTGAAACTAGCAGTCGGATTCGAATAATTCCTTTTGTATATGATAGCCAGATTCATGAGGAATATTATAGGCTTTGTAACATCACGGTACGACCTTTAGGTGTGGAGCAGTGACTATAAACGCGGATGAAACGGGTAGTCACTACGTATTATAAAACAAAGTCCCCCGCTGCGTCTGTCTGTCTGTCTGTTCGCGATAAATTGTAAATCTACTGAACGGATTTTCATGCGCTTTTCACTATTAGACAGAGTGATTCATGAGGAAGGTTTAGGTGTATAATTTGTTAAAATTTTGTGTAAATTGATTGAAATATGTTTGTGATTGTTGAAGAGGTCTCTGCTACCCGTGCGAAGCCGGGGCGGGTTGCCTTTCAACTTTCACAGATGGCGCAATTTTAATTTCGAGTGACTAAGTAAATTGCATCAAAATATAGTCAACATTGACTATATTTTGATGCAATTTATTCAATCCAATTAATATATATTTATATATAGCGAAAGGAAATTCGTACCAACCGTGTGACCCAAAGACACCTCGTGCATTTTTATATTATTTATGTTTTTATTAATTTTAAGATTTATTTGTAATTTATAAGCATGTAGATAGATTTTTTTTATAGGGGCAAACGAGCAGACGGTCACCTGATGGTAAATGACTACCGCCGCCCATGGGCACCTGCAACTCTAGAGTCACAAGTGCGTTGCCGGCCTTTAAGGTAGTAGGGGAAAGGTGGAAGAAGGAGGGAGGAGAGGGGGCGAGGGAAGAGTTAGGGCCTCCGGTAATTTCACTCACTCGGCGAAAAGCAATACAAGCATTGCTTCACTGCCTGTTTTCTTTGAGGCCGTGGTATCAGTCCGGTCGAGCCGGCCCATACGTGCCGAAGCATGGCTCTCCCACGATATTATATTATATAGATTTGGAATTTTCTACGCGAATGGCTGACCTCCAAAAGTCAGACATGGTATTATTTTACTAGTGTAGTAACCTAACGACATAAAAATTGTTTTAAATAAATTAAAAATTTAAACTATTAACAGCCCGTGTGTAAGTGTACACGGCACGTGTAAGAATTTAACTGGTTTATTTTGTGTATTCAATGTAGCTTATTTAACTCGTATTAGCCTTGGAAAGTTAAATTATAGATTCGTATTTTTGATGTAAATTTTTTGTTTAAATTTTGCGTGTGGAGGCAAAGGAAACATTACGCTGGTCTTATATAAGCAGGGGGACGGGTCGTTCAAGTATTAATTAACCAAACATTTTAAGAGTTTAGACTTTGCGAATTAATAAAATTTTTACACTTCGGTATCTTCAGAATGCGCTAAGTAGGGAGTCGAATACATTACTGGGTGGCAAATACATATCGCCACCCGGCAAAAAAAGTGTCATAATACAAAAATAGCTATTTCGAGAAAACACGACTTCTATGCCGGTGAATTGAACAAAACAGCTCAGTGAAAAAGGGAATTTTGTTCCCTGAGCTTGTAATAACAATGTTTTTACTGCTGACCAAATGCAACAATTGCTATGCAATGCTATAAAAATGTCAAAACGTACCTAACATGTAGGGCTGCCATCCGTCCGGTTTTCCCTGGATTTGTCATAGTTTAGAGGGCGTCCGGGGAGCGTCCGGGCGGGGTTTTCAAAAAGTGTCCGGGTAAAACCCGGCCACTCTGTGCATAGGGACAATTATAACTATTAGATTAACAAGCTAAAAATTTAAATGGAATCAGCGATTTTTTTAAGGTGTCCGGGAAAGAATCTCGATTTCACCCATGTGTCCGGATTTTTTTAAGTTTTTGTACGGCCTCGGCCACTAACATGTGATATGACATTTTTTTTGCCGGGTGGCGATATGTTTGTTATTTTAGCTCTTTAGCTGGTTTATTTGCAGCAAAAAATTTCAATAAAAAATCTAAATTAAATCTATGTTTTTCTTTTGTCATTGCAGCGAAAGAAGATAATTTAAATGTATAAATCAGTTTTTGTTTAAAAAGTTCGTATGAAAAAATATCTAAATAATATCTATAATTAAAAAGTTGCCATACAATCATAAGGTCCATGGGATAGTATGGGGTAATCAACCGTGTTACATGATGACGTCATTACCTCCAGAAAATCTAACGAAAGTAACACCGACTAGCACTTAAGAAAAAAAGTTATGTAGATAAAGTTATTTCTTCCCACTAATATTATAAATGTGAAAGTTTGGATGGACGTTTGTTACTCTTTCACGCAAAAACCACTGAACCGATTGCGATGAAACTTGGTATGTAGATAGCTGGAGACTTGGATTAACGTATAGGCTACTTTTTATCCCGATATTCGGATCGGGACTTACGCGGGTGAAACCGCGGGGCGCTGCTAGTAAGAAATAAAAATGAAACAAAAATACTTCTTTGGTAAGTTGGTAGGTACCATGAGTAGACTATTTTTCTGTCGGTACTTAATTATTGGAATAATAGGAATAGGTAGAATGATTTAATGTACTTGCGATATCCTTGCATCATGTTATCCTAACATGGACATGCCATCCTCACATTATTTAAGGGGCCATCCATAAATTACGTCACAACGACTAACGAGTTTATTTTTCACTTTTCAGTTTCTTTCTTCTTTCATCGGTTTAATTTTTATTAAAAAGTTTTTATATTTTTGTGGCTAAAACAATCAACTCCAGGTCTCGGGCATGTTGTAGTATCATTAGAACTACATATTATGTGTGCTAAGTTTTAACAAAGTCGGTTCACAGGTGAAAATTCACTGGGTGAACAAGCATTCGTCCCCTACTTTTCCACCCTTAGGGTTGAAATTTTTTTTTAATTTAATTGGGACCAATTTCGAAGTATGGCGGACATCGGACTGCCCTGTAAAAAGTTATGCGTGGTCATACATAAAAAAAATATACTGGTCGACTTCAGTGCCTCCTCCTATTCGTCGGTTAAAAAAAATGTACACTCCACAAGCGGTCACGCTCTTATCGCAGGTCGCACCTAATTCGGTTAGTAAGTGTGCTACCACCGGGAATGAGTGCTCTATTCTGATGGGTTACAAGCGTTGGAGGTACTGAGTATACGAAACAATTTAAACCATTTCTTCTTTCTTTCATTTTACGTCTTTGAACAGATTTTTTGTAGTGAACTCGACTGACTAGACGTGGGGATCATAACTTAGTTCATATTGCATTTTTTAAATTAAGAAAAAATATCTAAGTAAGTTTAAAATACCGAAATCTCGAAGGCATGTCCACATTTACATATACATTTGAGTTCATTTACCCAAAATCATTCTACCTATTTCGACCTATGCTAATTAGTCACCGGTTTACGTCTCAAGAATTCTTGAGAAAAAAAATTACGTTCAAAATTAAGACCGAATTTCCGTACATATGACATCATTATGTATGAGTCGTTTAATTATTATTATATATGCTGTTTTTGAGTTATTTGACCTATATGTGTACACGTGTACGTGTGGGTTTGACGCTCACACGAGAGAAGCGTACCATTGTATTGCCAGTTATATTATAATTATCTAATACATCTATATAAATAATTTAAATTGAAGTGTCTGTTTGTAATGTCATAATAACGGCTTTTCACTAAATGCATCTGAATGTCTATTTCATTTTTGTTCGTCTGTCTTTCATTCGGTCTGTCTGTCTGTTTGTTCCGGCACATATTTACAATTTTTTATGTATTTACAAGGGAATTAACGCGATCACGAAAACGTATTTCATACCTCTGAATTGCCTGACGTTTCGACCAGGTTGCACTGGTCGTAGTGACAGTCAGCCTTCTATCAGCTTCTATCATTAACCGCACAGCACTCACGTTTATCTTCAGTAGTTGTAGAAGGACGTCCTTCTCGAGAATCATCAGTGAGTTTGCTTTGATCATGTTTAAAGTCATTAAACCAATTGTAAATAGTGGCACAACATGGGGCTTCGTAATGAAATGTCAATCGAAGTTTATCGTAATATTGTTGAAGATTTGCCGACAGAAGTAAAGAAGTGCAGAAGCCAAGGGAATAAGATTATTGCCTCATTCTTTGTATGGACGGGTTATTTCGCAACAATCATTCTAGAAGATAAAAGGACTGTTACTGCAGATTGGTATGTCAGTCACTGTCTACCAGTTGTATTGGAAAATGTTAGACAGCAGCGTCCAAGAAGCAGGATTCTCCTCCACATGCCAACGCTCCAGCTCACTCCACCAGACGGACTATTACATATTTGTCTATCGTAGGTGTGGAGCTAGTGAGTCATCCTCCTTACAGACGCGACCTTTTGACTTTTATTTATTTCCAAAACTAAAAGATAAACTTACAGGAATTCGTTTTATGAGCCCTGAAGATGCCGTGGCTGCGTTTGAAAAGGCGTGGAAGAGATCCCTAAAGGAGAGTGGGCTCACTGCTTCAGTCAATGGTTCTATCGCACGCGACGGTGCATAGAAAGGATCGGAGACTACTTCGAAAAGTAATAAAAATATTAATAGGCTTCTATATCATACCGTTTTTTGAAGTGAAAACTTCTTTACTTAAACTTTCTTTGCACGTTTGTGCACTTTTGCTGTGGGGAAAAACCACTGAACTCCTAACCGTCACGCTAATAATACATCTCTATCTATATAAGATCCACTAGAGGGCGCTAATCTAAACATTGAGTTCTGTCAGCTCCTTATTGATTAATGTCACCAACTTGCTAAAATAACGTTTCAAGTTCGTCGTTTCGTTTAAATTTTCAATTCTATCGGCAGTCCCATGACTGCCTATTTTATTTTCTAGAAACTTTCAATGTGACCCCCGTACAGCGAGCGAAGCTGCAGGCAAAAGCCAGTCAAGTATAACTTGTCACTTGCACTTATCAATGATCTTTCTATATGATAACAATGTATTTTTTAGTACGAATAAATTCTTCGCGTTACGCCAAGCCGCATTCGGCCGTCAGTCAGTATGTAAATTTACACTTGTTTTGAATAACATATTCTATAAATTGTTTTGCGAAGTGATTTTTATTTCATTAGTACAAGTACTTGCACGTATTATATAGACTGTTGTTTTTTTAACACGGTTTTATTAACTTCTAACTAACTGTGTATCAAATTTTGGAAATCACTTTTAACCTAAGTACTTCTAATTGTCGTATCGAAATAAAACTTGGTATGTAAGCATATTTAAGTAAAATGCCTTTGAATATTAAGAAAAGGATGATGATAATATGGCCAGGATAGTCCATCAGCAACTTGCTCTTAAATATAACCTTGTGACTGTGGAATTACCGTACTACAGGTATGTGCCCGACTCAGTGCTTGAAAATGGTCGTGTAACATTGTAGTGGGACCAGTCTATCATCACTGACAGGACTATTGTTGCCAATAAGCCTGATATAGTGGTGATAGAGCAATGAATGTTGATATCACCATACCCCATAACGACAATCTCTTAAGGGCTAAAAAAGAAAAACAAATGAAGCATTTGGATTTGGCCCACGAGGTGGTGTACATGTGGGATGTGGATTCGGCAATCATTGTGCCGATAGTCATATCAGCCCATGGTTTGATTGCGAAGAGCCTCAACCAACACCTTCAGAGGCTCACGTTGGGCACCTGGATTAAGGACCTGATGCAAGGCGGTCCTTCTTGATACGGCACGTATTGTGAGGAGGTTTCTGTCTCTGGAACCCTAACCACCGGTAGCTTGGTCCTTGTACCCGATACCGGTGGGACATCATTTTTTGTGTTTTTAAATATATATTTTTTTTTATAATAATGTATTTAAAAATGTAATGTATATGTTGTATAGGTGTTAATAAAGAGATTAATAATATATCTCTTTATTGTACACCAAAATAATTTGAAAGAGCGGCCTTATCGCACTGAGGCAATCTCTTACAGGCAACTATGGGATGGAGCCAACATAGGAAATGGATATTTGTTTACTACCTTCTATCATCCACGCCTGTCAAACATGGAAATTCACGCTAAGAATCAAAAAGGAAATCAGATCCTGCCAACGGAGTATGGAGCATCACAAATGTCAGGAAGATACAAAAAATCCCACACGCCTTTATGCGGGACATCTCTTAGTCAACCTTTGGGTGAAACAAAGACGTGCGAGACAAGCTGGTGTATAATTAAAATTTCGATTGTAAATTTACAAAATAAAGAAAAATATAAAAAATATGTAAATAAACTTACATAATAATACAATACATAATTATAACATATCTTTAAATATATATTTCTTCTGTGCGTGTGTATGTTACTGAACTCCTCCTAAACGGATGCAAAGATTTTAATGAAATTTTTGTGAGTCTTCAGGTGGATTCGAGAATGGTTTAAATTTACCACTTGACTCGGTAGATGGCGCTGCGATAGGGTTACAGGAAAAATATTTTTTACGTTCGGGCAGGACAACGTTTACCATAGCGCTTTTGACATACACAACTGTCAGTCGTTTGACAGTTGGCGCGATTGACAGAATGCGCGCTGCAAATATCGTTTAAAACAGATGCATCGGTCGGAACTATGCTTTTAGAATATTTTTAAAGTGAAAACTTCTTTAGCAGCATTGTGTACTTTTTGAGATGGGTAAAAAATGTTAAACTCGCGTCAGGACACGTGACCCTTATCGAAAATGTGTCCCGAGTGTCATATATTTAAAAAAATATTTTTATGACGAGATCGGTGACGGAGGCGAGTTTTTTTTATATTTAAATGTACAGCGTCAGAGAGACATGGAGGGGGAGGGAGGGAGGGAGGGGGGGGGGGGGAGAGAGAGAGAGACTCCAGTGAATTGTAAACTCCAGTCGTGCGTCAGAGCTGACACACACTTTTTTTTGAAGTGTAAACTTCTTTAGCCATGTTTGTGCACTTTTGCTGATTGCTGAACTCGTGACCGTTACGCTAATAATACATATATACATCCATTAGAGGGCGCTAATCTAAACATTGAGTTCTGTCAGCTCTTCATTAATTAATGTCACCAACCTCTTAATGTGACGTTTTAAGTTCGTTGTTTCGTTTAAGTTTTCACTTCTGTCGGCAGTCCCATGACTGCCTATTTTTTTTTCTCGTTTTCGAATTCGAATTCAATATTCATAGTTAAGACAAGACAACGTCTGTCGGGTCAGCTAGTTTTATTATACAATTTAAATACATACACATACATCTACATACAAATACATTTACAAAGTGTTATTCATGATGATTATGTCAATAAGTCTGTGTTAAGTCGTGCTTGAACCTTGAAAGGTTGTCGGTGAGTGGACATCCTGATTTCTAGTGGGAGCGCATTCCTGAAGCTCAACTTGGACAGTGAAGGAAGAATGACTGGACTTGGTCTAGTATTTATGGGCCATCCTTAAATTACGTCACACGAATTTCACATTTGTGAACCCCCCCTCCATGACGTGAGGTCACAAATTTTGCAATTTTACACCCGGAACTGAAAAGAGCAGTTCTAAAATAATTATTTTTTTAGTTAAAGTGTAGTAGCGTATGTAGTCTATCGTTTACAAGTAATGTTTTGTATTTAATACTTTAGATTTTAACATGTGACGTCACGAAGTTTATGACCCCCCACCCCTTGTCATACTTCGTTCACCCCCTCCCCTTAACACATGTGACGTAATTTACAGATGGCCACATAGTGACTCGTAACCCAGAGGTCGTGGTTTCCATTCCCACCCAGAACAAATTATTGTGTGATGAGCATAATCATTTGTTCTGTCTGGGTGTAATTTATCTATAATATGTATGTATTTAGTAATATATAAGTATGTTTACCAGCAGTCTGGTTACCATAGTACAGGCTCTGCCTAGTTTGGGATGAGACGGCCGTGTGTGAGATGTGTCAAGTTATTATTTATTTAGAATGAACTATGCTGGAATTATCTCTCTTAATTCCAGTATAGTTCATTCTTCCTTCACTATCCAAAGACAAAAAAGGAGAAGATTGGTAGAAGATTTTGTATGTATGAGAAGATGATAATGCTTTACGCGTGCGTTAGACATGGGGTGTATCTTTTACACCCCATGTCTAACAAGTTGTTCTGAAAAACACGCTTACATATTATAAAACAAAGTCCCCCGCCGCGTCTGTCTGTTCGCGATAAACTCAAAAACTACTGAACGGATTTTCATGCGGTTTTCACCAATAGACAGAGCGATTCATGAGGAAGGTTTAGGTGTCTAAATCATTAAGGTTTTGTGTAAAATGGCTGAAATATGACGATGTTTGTTGGAAAGGTCGGAAAAAAACAGCCAGTCGTAGGACTGCACGTCAGAAGTGAAAACATAACTTCACAATGTATTTGTATATACATACACAAACACACATCTGTATATATATAATTAGGTTAAAAATAAAAAGTAGGTAATAACATATCTAAATGTATACCTACATAGGGTACACTGGAAGTTCTGCGCTCCTGGCCGCTCATAAATGTTTGAATTTCGAATGTTATATTTTTTAAATATAAGAAACTCGGCTGCGTCTTACGAATTTTCGATCAGGTCACGTGTCCTGACGCGAGTTTAAAATTTTTTACCCATCCCAAAAAGTGCACAACGCCGCTAAAGAAGTTATCACTTTAAAAATCAATATATGTTTTGCTACCCGTGCGAAGCCGGGGCAGGTTGCTAGTTAAAATATATTTCTTAGTCTTAGCAAACGAGTTTTTATATTATTTTTGCAGTTTTGAAAATGTCGATATTTTTTAAAATTATAAGCTTGATTCAATATATGTCCTGTTGGCAAATAAGCACACGGCCCTTCAGCCGGTAGGCACGGTTACCCATGACTATCAGCTCGTAACTACACGAGTGTCAAATAACCACAATTTTGTATAAAAATGTGTGACTTTTTCAGTAAGACGGCTCCAGTTTTAGCTGAAATCTGCTGTGCCCATCCTATGCTAATAGTTGTCTTTAACAGTGCTTCTTTTAAAAACAACTAAAGCAAAAATACCGTTACGCCCAACCTATAAACTTGATAAGTTCATGAATATTTATGGTATATAAAGAAATAATTTATTATTTCGTTCGTTGATCACAATCAATGTTTCTTTGAGGTCTCTAAAGATCACTAGTTAAGTGGGTAGCATTAAGATAAAGCTTAGCACATTGCAAGGTTAAGCCATGCTAGCCAGGTCAATGTTAGGATGGGTGACCATTCTTAACACATTGAGACCCCTCCGTGCCTCGGAGAACACGTTAAGCCTTCGGTCCCGGATGCCATACAAACATCTGTGACATTCTAAAAAGTTCGACAACCTGGTCTAACTACAGAACCTCGATATCGCCTAGTACTTGGGTTGTGGAGGTCTGATGGCAGGCGCTTCACGTAAAATATCGAAGTTCGGCCGTATCGTAGTTAGACTGAAAGCCGACCCCAACTTAGTTGGGAAAAGGTGCGGATGATGATGAAATAACTTTTTAACCGACTTCAAAAAAGAAGGTTCTCAATTCGACTGTATTTTTTTTTTATGTTCGTTACCTCAGAACTTTCGACTGGGTGAACCGATTTTGATGATTTTATTTTTATTTGAAAGCTGGTGCTTCCCGTGTGGTCCCATTTCAATTTGGTCCAGTTCTGAGAAACCATTTAAGTCTGATACGGAATAGTTTTTTTTTGAAAGAAATATTAAATTGTCCTTTGTAACAGTGCAGTGCAAAAATATTATTTTTATCGAAAGTACGACATTTCATGCTTTCTTTTCAAATGTAAGGCATAGTTTTAGCATTTTTCGGCTGCACCTAAAACGTCAAACCGCTAGCGCGGGCGCGAAGCGTCTGATAGCTCAACTGTGCTTACAACTATATTTAAGCACAGCTTATTTGGTGCCATTTTTTGAGAGCCGATCTATCTCACTAATATTATAAATTTTGGATGGATGGATGGATGTATGGATGGAGGATTGGTTTACATGTTACGGTATGTTCGGTACCGTTCACAATTATTAGTTTTCAAACTATCGCATTACCGAACATATTTAACAGCCTTCTAGAATCTTCTTTAAACAGACTTCATTGTACCCACTCGCCCCTGCAATAGGGGGCGAGTGGGTACAGTCAGATAATCAAAGACGAGATTGGCGGGGCGAATGGTGCCAACAACAAAACCGTACATGTTAAGACATGTATACTTTTATGATTGTTTTTTAAACGCGTACCGCTTAACGTAACACAAAAAGAATTCTTTAAATCTGACATAATATACAGGAATATTTGAAAATAGAACACTTACTTAAATCACAGAAAGGGTATTTCAGTACGGCAAATAAAAAACATTTACCATTTAAAATCTGTAACTTTACATATTCCACCTACTTTTATGAAAAACGGAGGTAAAAATACCTGGAAATTCAGACGGTCATAACTTGTAAACAGATAGTTTAAAAAAAAAAGAGGTAGTCATGGGACTGGCGACAGAAGTGCAAACTTAAACGATGCGACGAATTTAAAACGTCACATTAACAGGTTGGTGACATTAATTAACAAAAAGCTAACAGGACTCAATGTTTAGATTAGCGCCCTCTAGTGGATGACTGACTGACTCCCTCTCTCACCCTCCGTCCCTCTCGTTGTCTCTCTGAGGCTGTACATGTAAATATAAGAAACTCGTCATAAAAATACATTTTTTTAAATATATGACATTCGGACACATTTTCCATACATTTTAGATCAGGGTCACGTGTCCTGACGCGAGTTTAACATTTTTTACCCATCTCAAAAAGTGCCCAACGCCCAACTAAAGAAGTTTTCACTTCAAAAATCTTGTTGTAACTGCATACTAGAGTCATGCCATTTCAGTGATTTAAGTAAGTGTTCTGTTTAAGGGAGGCTATAGGCTACTTAGCCGTCGTCCATTAATCATGTGATGTTTTTTATATCAACTTTTTAACCGCCCCTCCCCTGCTGATACGCGGTGAGGTATTAGACCAATAAGACCCAAAATCACGTGTATTTTTTAATACAGAGTATTTTACAAAGAATCAGAATATTACCTTCAAATACATATCGCTTGTTTGCGACAATAACGACATAACTAAAAATTATTGATTGTAGAGATTGGCAATGTTTTTTGATTTCCGCTAAAGTATTTTGTTCTAAATATGTAATGAATTTGTCGCTTTATAACGAATGTTAGCACGAAATCGGCGTTGCATCTTTGTTCACCATAAAATATCAAAGATTTATGATCGTTTGGCATACTTAGTTCAATTCGACTGAATTTTGAATATTCTCGCAAACGAGCGATATGTAATCTAATGCTGGAAAAGGAAGCATCGAGATAAAAATGCCCAGACAGACATTATGGTTGAAGGTTGTTACTGACTGGTATAAAAATAATAAAGGAAAGGAGTAATTAGGTGGAAATCACAGACTTACTGGCGACTGACAAGCGGCGGAGGGGGAAATCGTTGCCTGGCAACGGCGAGACACGGTCACGCGCCGCTTTTCGGTTTACAAATCCCGTGTTCAACGAAAAAATAAATACATGTCATATGTCTACCATATATCTGCACACCCTTCCCCCTTCTGATATTTCGTGATTTTTCCCGAACCCCCCGAATTTTGAGCTTCAAGTTATTAATGGACGATCCCTTAACATCACGCTACGACTTTTAGCGGCCGAGCATCGACCATAAATGCAACTGAAACTGCGGGGAACTGCTAGTAATATTATTTTATTTTATAATAATCTGTGAATGTTTTAACAGATGACCTTAAACTACCAATCAATTTATTTCTGCATTGTACCTCAAAAATAGCCAGCGGGGGTAATAGGGGACGTGAGGGGGGCCTCGCTGACATTTTAGACCAGTTGTTTAATATAACTAATGCTGTGACTATACGTCGTTAATAATATGCGTTGTTTAGAAAGGAGTTTAGCAGTGGAGTTTTGAAGGAACTTATCTAGAACTAATTGAGTTGTTTTTTATTTCTGCCATTAGAATAGTTAGTAGTTCTTTAACCAGGGGATGAGGACAGCGAGCCATTGAGGTTCATCATAGGACGTCCACTGTTGGACTTAGGCCTCCCTTAATGACTTCTAAGAAGACCGGTTTGAAGCAGCCTGCATCCACCGACGTCCTACGATTTTTAGCAGGTCGTCTGTCCACCGCGATAATGGACGTCCTACGCTGCGCTTTCCGGTCCGTGGTCTCCATTCCAGAACTTTTCGGGCCCATCGACCATCCGTTCTACGTGCTATGAGGTCGCGAGAGTTTATTTGAATCGTTAACAGCTTAGCATCAAGTGAGCTCTGTAATTGTTTGCAGACGCAGTAAATAGTTACTCCTGCAACCAAGATTTCTTTTTTAAAACCAACGGGACCGCGTACCGCGTCAAATAATCAAAGAATAGTCTCCTTGCTACGGTTTTACCAAGCGACTACTGTATGGAGTTCTTCGAAAAGGTTCATAGCCTATGGTGACCGCTGCCGTATGCCAGTTTGAATATTTTGTGTGATAAAAATCCAGAACAACACTAAACCACCAACATACGAAAGATAAAGCTTACCAAATTGAATCGTACCACTTGCCACCGGCTTTAGATTCACCCTCAACGTTGCTTGAACGCGGAGTAATAACTCAATGTAGTCAGCATTAAGTGTTCGATGTATATCGGCTTACTGCTTCTACCTTTTTGTTTATTCTATAAGTGTTAGTGTGGCCTGTATTATTGCTAACTTTAGGATAAATGTTATATTTAGTATAAGATAATGTTATTGTTTTCCTTTAACAAAAATACACGTGGTATACTGCTCCCGCAACCGGAATGATTCCTGTGTCGGAGGGCTTTACAGACATACAAGTAACGAACACAAAGAATACCCAGACTCGGGACAACTATTTGTGGATCACACAAATTTTTGTCGTGTGCGGGAAGCGAACCCATAACACTCGGCGCGGTGCAGTGGTAAGGCGACCACGTTAACCATGGCGCCAACGCTCCTCGTTAGTGGATCTGCCTAGTTTGAGATCAGACGGCCATGTGTGAGATGTATCGAGTTATTATTATCGTCTATTTCCTTCCATTGCCTTCTTTTCTTAAGTAAATAAAGAATAGGGTTTTTGCAAAAATTTTATAGGGTTTTCGACGCTTTCGTGACAACCCTCGTACTGCAACCATCCATAAGCTACAGTGACTGCTTTTTATCAGGAAATCATATATATGGGTTCTCGAAAGCTTCCTCCCGGGTCCCTAGCAATAAACTCACTTGTGACGGAACACCGTGTGGTTTTAGTGGGTTATGTTTAATGATAACCCGTGGGTGTTATCCACACGATAAAAAAGGGAACCATATATTTTTTTTACAATAAAAGGAGTAGGCGTTTGTCATCAAACTCACCTGATGGAAATACGTTGAAGACGAAGATGGCACACGTCTATCCAAGAAAAACCTATTCACTCAACTTTTGAAGGTTCCTAGATAGTAATTGTCTGGAAAAATAGAAGCAGACAGCTCATTCCATTTGCCACTTTATGGTTAAAATCAACCTAATAAAAACAGGAGGTACTGATTTGTCATTAACATTGACAGAATATAAATGTACGTAATAAATAATACGGTCGTTAATTGACGACCTTAATTGAGAAGTGGGGGATCGTCGCACCATGTGTTAAAGTTCAAGAGATAGGTCAATCCATGGTGTATAACACAGTCACTGTTTCGCTCCTTATGGTCATAGCGTGATTTTAAACAACTTGTATTCCTCAAGAATTGCTTGAAACTGTATGGTTCAGTTTCTCACAAGGAAACAAAGAACCCTTGTAAGTGCACTTCGTTGTCTGTCTGTCTCGTCTGATACCACGGCCTCACAGAAAACCGGCAGTGAAGCAATCCTTTTATTGCTTTCGCCGCGTGAGTGAGGTTACCGGAGGCCCTAACCCTTCCCTCTCCCCCCCTCTTCATCTCTTAAAGGCCGGCAACGCACTTGTGACTCTTGAGTTGCAGATGCCCATGGGCGGCGGTAGTCATTTACCATCAGGTGACCCGTCTGCTCGTTTGCCCCCTATACCATAAAAAAAATTTACATCAAATACTTACGTCTGCGGTCCCTTGTTTTGACTTTTGTCAAGCTTTTAAGTCAACGCATTTAAAAGGTACGGCCATTTGAGAACTATTTTAACATTTCGCAAGTAAATCAAAACCTATAGGATACTTCCCATTGACCTAGAATCATGAAAAAGGTCTCACAACACAAATAAAATAAATCCATAACTCTTAATTTGTTATTATATTGTTATAAGAAAGTTGTTTTTGCGATTACAAACTTATATTTTGCGCTTGAATAATAGATTTTCACGTATATTGATGTACTGGAGAGTATTTGTAGAACGGCAAAGTTAAGTTTGTCATTTGGAAAAAACGGGCAAACATCTTCCCGAATCAATGGTCGAGGTGCACGAAGTATCTACATACAAGTTTGTGCGAGAGCCCTCAGTGCGCGAGTCAGACTCGCATTTGTCCGGATTTTTATTATTATTATTCACTTGTAACTAAGAATGTAATCATATCTTTTCGACTGGCCTGTTCGTCTAGTGATTAGTGACCTTAACTGCTAAGCCAGAGGTCGTGGGTTCGATTCCCACCCAGGGCAAATAATTGTGTGATGAACACGATAATTTGTTCTGTCTGGGTGTAATTTATCTATAATATGTATGTATTTAGAAACATATAAGTATGTTTATCAACAGTCTGGTTATCATAGTACAGGCTCTGCCTAGTTTGGGATCAGATGGCCGTGTGTGAGATGTGTGGAGTTATTATCTTGGAAATCAATCTTAACCTGCTTCTAACTGTCGTATCTAAATCTGTCGTGTTTTGTAGTCTCTTAACAGTATTCTGTGTTGCCTAGAGCGGAGTTAAGCTGTGTAGATGTGTAATAATTATCAATACAAATAAATAAAATTGAAGTGTCTGTTTTAATGTCAAAATAATAGTTTTCTTAAGCTCATACAGTTATTTGCACGATAACTATGCGTAAAAATCAATTTTTAATTTTTTTTCTGTCTGGTTATTCTCCGGAACGAGTGCACTGATTTCCACGGGACTTTCACTGGCAGATAGCTGATGTAATAAGGAGTAATATAGGCTACTTTTATTTTGGAAAAAGAATTAGTTCGGCGCAAAATATATAAATATGTACACGCGAGTGAAGCAGGGAACTTCTAAGGTAGTTTAATGAAATAAAATAAAAAACACGCATTATCGGCGAACTTAATTAAAAAGTAAAAAATAATTTCAATGTCCATCTCTTGGCTTTATCATCAGATCATTGTTACCAAGCCTAATCTGTTGGACACGTCAAAACGAATACAACAAATGTGCACCACAAATTACCTGTTCCTATACAGTATAGTCCATCTAAAGGATACCTGTAAGATACATGCCTGGATAATTGGAAATCCACCACTGTGCGGTTCTCCAAATTTTTTTTTGCCTCGCACTACCAATCTCTGGAACAAATTGTCGCCTGCGGTATTTCCGGACCGATACGACCTTCAAACTTTCAAGAAAAGAGCGTACTCCCATCTCAAAGGCCGGCAACGCACTTGTGACTCTTGAGTTGCAGGTGTCCATGGGCGACGGTAGTCATTTACCATTAGGTGACCCGTCTGCTCGTTTGCCCCCGTTTTTTTTTTAACGAGCGGACGGGTCACTTGATGGTAAATGACCGCCCTTTAAAGTGGAAGTAGGAGAAGAGGGGGAGGGGGGGAAGAGTGGGAAGGGGGGGAGTGGGGGAGGGGGGAATAAGGGAGAGGGGAAGGATTAGGGCCTCCAGTAACCTCACTCACGCGGCGAAATGCAATGGAAGCATTGTTTCACGGGCGGTTTTCTGTGAGGCCGTGGTAACGAGCGGAGTCAAGCCGGCCCATACGTGCCGAAGCATGGCTCTCCCACATACAAAATTTATGGTATGCAATAAAGAGTACTAATCTATCTACTAGTAGCCACTGAAGAGGTTCCACTACCCACCTCCTGGTTCCATCATCAGATCAGCTCCATGATTTCAAACTATAGTATTGTCATCTACATATATATACAAAGTTTCATGTCGATACGACAATTAGAAGTACGTTAAAATTAACTTCCAAGATTTGGTTACCTAATTAGTTGTAAATTAATCCCTATTTCGATTGGTCACGGCATCACGCGTGAACGGCTGGACCGATTTCACTTATTCTTTTTTTTGTGTTTGTTATTGCCAGGAGAAGGTTCTTATGAAAGAAAAAATTAAGAAAGTGGCGCGGAAAATTAGAATATTTAATAAAACTTAACGTCCATATTAACTTTTCAACTTCAACTTTTGGTTTGTGGCTTAGTGGAGTTACCACAATTTTGCCAATGATTAACTTTTCTAATGTAACCTTAGCGCTTTTGACATAACTGTCACTCGTTTGACAGTTGGCGCGATTGTTCAGAACTTATCCTATCCCTACTAAAATAATTTTGAGTATCATAATCACAATGTAATATTTTATTATTATGTACATATAAGTGTATATATTATTTCATAGATGTCGTATATATTGTCCAGGTGTTCCCCAACAATAGAACACGTAATAGTATAAGTATTGAGTGCACGCTTTTCAATGAAGTTTACTACTTTTATGGCTATTGTCATCGTCAAAGCAAAGCATTCTGGAAGCGTTTTGATAGGCAATGCTTGACGATGAATAACTCAGTGTGTCGTAATTGCAGATGGATTTCTGGTTTTTATCGACGCTGCAAGACCAGAGCGGGAACCAAGCATAGCAGGAGCACCATCAGTACAACCTCACAAGCGTTTCCCACCTAAGTCCATGTTTCTCCATATATTGACTATTACATGCATAACATCTGCACCTTGCGACGTCGTTTCAAGTTCTTGAGAAAATAGTGACTCCTTTTTAAAGGTTTTATTGTCATCCAAAAATCTAATGAAGACAACATTGCAAAACATCGGTAGATTCATCACATTGTATTGCAAAATAAGGACTAATTTTATCTTGTCAATAGCTTGTTCTTCAATATCAGTTGAAATTTTTTTGAATACGCGACTCTACTGTGTCGTTAGAAAGTGGTATTTCACGAATTTTCTTTTGAGCTTCCTGGCCTTAAAGCACATCTGCAACTTTGAGCATATAAGGCTTCATCAGAGATTCACCGATTTTATGTGCTTTTTTTTCGTTTTAGCAATCAATTTTGAAACTTGAAACGATGGTGATAATGTTTTTTCCGATGTTGATAACTTGTTCCACTGGGTCCAAATTTAATTTATTTGAGATTTTCTAGTTTGTTAGCTAGTTTCTCGGCGAACCGTTAATATAATTCGGATGCACGTTCTTCAAATAACGTTCCAAATTTACCGAATTTAAAGTGTTATTATCGAAAACAGTTGTGCATAATACGCACTGAGGCCTAAAGTCCATTGAAAAAAAAAGGTTTCTTTCAATGTGCAAACATTCTTATAATGTGCGGCCTGCCTTAGGATGGCTCTACGGACCACTTTGGATGCTTCCAGGGACCACCAGTGGTCCGCGGACTACCGGTTAAGAACCGCTGCTTTAGATGGAATATAGGAACACGTAATTTGTGGTGCACATTTGTTGTATTCGTTTTGACGAGTCCAGCAGAATGGGCTTGGTAACAATGCTCTGATGATGAAACCAAGAGGGGAAAATGGAACCCTTTTTTTTACTTTTTAATTAAGTTCGCCGATAATGCGTGTTTATTTTTTGGTTTTATTAAACTACTAACAGTTCCCACGCTGCTTCGCTCGCGTGTACATATTTATATATTTTGCGCGGAACTCTAATTCTTTTTTCCAAAATAAAAGTAGCCTATATTACTCCTTATTACATCAGCTATCTGCCAGTGAAAGTCCCGTGGAAATCGGTGCACCCGTTCCGGAGATTAGCCAGACAGACAAAAATTAAAAACTGATTTTTACGCATAGGTAACCTGCAAATAACTGTATGAGCTTAAGAAAACTATTATTTTGACATTAAAACAGACACTTAAATTTTATTTATTTGTATTGATAATTATTACACATCTACACAGCTCTAGGCAACACAGAATACTGTTAAGACACTACAAAACACGACAGATTTAGATACGACAATTAGAAGCAGGTTAAGATTGATTTCCAAGATAATAACTCCACACATCTCACACACGGCCATCTGATCCCAAACTAGGCAGAGCCTGTACTATGGTAACCAGACTGCTGATAAACAACATAATTATATATTTCTAAATAGACAGACAGACACAGAACAAATTATCGTGTTCATCACACAATTATTTGCCCTGGGTGGGAATCGAACCCACGACCTCTGGCTTAGCAGTTAGGGTCACTAATCACTAGACCAACAGGCCAGTCGAAAAGATAAGATTACATTCTTAGTTATAAGTGAATAATAATAAAAAAAATCCGGAATGCGAGTCTGACTCGCGCACTGAGGGCTCTCGCACAAACTTGTATGTAGATACTTCGTCCACCTCGGTCATTGATTCGGGAAGATGTTTGCTCTACTAACTAAAAACTAATTATGTATTTTTTAGCCTTATTAATTTATTTATTTTTATTTAACAGTATAAATAATATTAAATGTCTGAATTACAATAAACTTATCTAATAAAAAAACCCGCCCCTGACCGTTTCCACTCGCGGCGTTTCCACGCTGGATTGCGATGGCCAGCCTCTGTACCAGGAACGATCCGGATTATGTATTTATACGGGAATTAACGCGATTACGAAAAGGTATTACATACCTTTGAATTGCCTGACGTTTCGACCAGGTTGCACTGGCCGTGGTCACCGGCTGATTTCGTGATTCCCGTATAAATATATAGTTAAGATGTTTGCCCGTTTTTTCCAAATGACAAACTTAACTTTGCCGTTCTACAAATACTCTCCAGTACATCAATATACGTGAAAAACAATTTTAAAAGTTATGATCTATTGAATTTCCGGGTAAATTTTTTTTTTATTTTTCACCTGATTTTATGAGAAACGGAGGTGCCTTTTCTCATAAAATCAGGTGAAAAATGAAAACTAACTTAAAAAATTACGCATTATTTTTCAAGTTATTTTTTACGGATTTTCGCAATAACGTAATAAATAAAAAATAACTTAAATTCCACCTGCTTTTATGGGAAACGGAGTGATAAAACCTGGCAATTAAAACGGTCATAAGTAGTCGCAACTTTTAAACGAATTGTTTTTTGAAGTGAAAACTTTTTTAGCGGCGTTGTGCACTTTTTGGGATGGGTAAAAAATGTTAAACTCGCGTTAGGACACGTGACCTGATCGAAAATTCGTACGACGGAGCTGAGTTCCTTATATTAAAAAAAAATACCGCTCGAATTAAGAACCTCTTCCTTTTTGAAGTCGGTTAAAAAAATATAACATTCGAAATTCAAACATTTATGAGCGGCCAGGAGCGCAGAACTTCCAGTGTATCCTATGTATACATTTAGATATGTTATTACCTACTTTTTATTTTTAACCTAATTATATATATATAGATGTGTGTGTGTGTGTGTGTGTGTGTGTGTGTGTGTGTGTGTATGTATGTATATGCAAACACATTGTGAAGTTATGTTTTCACTTCTGACGTGCAGTCCTACGACTGACTGTTTTTTTTTCAAAAATTCTATTTGTAACTGCATGCAGTAGTTAAGCCTCAGGTAGAGTTATGTTGCAGTGATTTAAGCAAGTGTCTCATTGTCAAATACACTTAAAAACAATAGTAGGGCAAGTTGGCAGTTGTAGTCGCATCTTCGGAGGCCTCTTTTAAACCTTTTCACGTATCACTTTTCTGTACGTTTCGCATCCAACCTGGTCCACATCTGTGGTTGACAATATCTCTGTATCTTTTATTTGGTCTTCCTGGTCCAATAGCGGGAAAAATCCAAATCGGGAAGGTCCAAAATCGGCCAAGTGCGAGTCGGACTCGCGCACCGAGGGTTCCGTAAAATATTTTTATTTTATGATGTAACTAAAAATTTTGGGTTTTTGCAGTTTTTCCTTTATCTGTGCTATAAGACGTTGCTTCATACCAAATTTCAAGATTCTGAGTTCACGGGAAGTACCCTGTAGGTTTTGATTCCTTTGCGAGTGTCGAAAATTTGTCTAAATTTGCGGCATAAACAGCTGTATCTTTTGATTTAGAAATTTGATTTTTTCACACCTCCAAGGGACAGTAGACCTGAGTATTTGAAATAAATTCCAGCTTGATACCTCTACGCGTTCCTGAGAAAAAGGGTCTTGACAGACAGACAGACGGACGGACGGACAACAAAGTGATCCTATAAGGTTTCCGTTTTTTCCTTTCGAGGTACGGAACCCTAAAAATATCGAAATGTTGCTTTTCTAGCAAGGCAGTCATGTCCATTCATACAGGCGCAATAAGAAAATGTTCGCTTCTGCCATGGCGCGGCGGTAAAGAATGGACTGTGAAGTTAGAGGTCGTAAGTTTGATTCCCGATCAGTGCAAATATTTGTATGCATTAATATGTCCATTTACATTGATTCGAGTGTTTCTACGATATGCGCTTACATATTTACAAAAATAACCAGACTAAGAATCGCTGTTCTAGAATAATAACATTTTTTATTTAAATTAGCTTAGATAAGCGCAAATTCTATCCAATTACCAACCAATTTATAACAGAACTACACGCGATATGATTGTGATTACACACCACTATGGACGGCAATACGGCCAGTTGGTGTCCCTGTTCTAGTGGCCCAATCCAATCGCGGTCCAATCACGGGACGGACATACGGGTTCGTGACCCCGGCCTCTTCGAGCAACTGCAGTCTCAGTACCGTTTCCTCATCCGAGACTTGCGGTACCACTTACCCTAGCTCCATCGCTCTTTCCTATTTTTTTACCCCAATTAACCTTCTTTTTTTGTCTCGTCTAAAAACAATTACATTCCTCTTGAGTCGGCCATAAAAGCAACCAGCCCAAACCGTTTGCAATGTTAAACATTGTGCCGTCCCCATATAAAATTGGGAAGAGGGCAGGAAGATGCTGCTGATCAGGTAATAGGCTTGCCTCCTATTGGGCGAGTGAACGAAATTACATTTGGCAAAATGTGGTTTTTTAATACAGGGGCTCGTGGCTAAGTGGGAACCGAGTAGGTTAGCATATTACAAAGTTAAGTTATACTAGCCAGGTAGCTAGAATCGGTGACCATTCTTAACATATTGAGATTAACCCTCCGTGCCTCGGAGAGCACGTTAAACCGTCGGTCATTGTGCCATACAAACATCTGTGGTATTCGTTACGGGTAGTTGGAACCCTAAAAAGTCCGACAACTTGGTCTAACTACAGAACTTCGATATCGCTTAGTACTTGGGTTGTGGAGGTCTGATTGCATTCGCTTCACGTAAAATATTAAAGTTCGGCCGTATCGTAGTTAGACTGAAAGCCGACAACAACTTAGTTGGCAAAGGCGCGGAGGATGATGATGTGGTTGTTTAATACATCTCTGCCTACCCCTGCATGCGTGAGAGTATGTACGTATGTATTTCGAATTGACCATTCAGGAACAGGTCTAAAAGACTGTCATCTTGCCGTTTTGAATCTGTCACATAGTAAACAGATACTGTCGATCTATATACACATTGATACACTCGTAATACCAGCGAGGGTGAACCCAGCTTTTGGTCCAGGGGTGTGGGGATATCTTTTACTGCCCAGGAGCATAGCAATAATAGGGTTGGAGACTGCTGTTAAAAAACGTAATACTCCTCAGGAAATTAGGTGTTATACCTACATGTATGACTTCGCAAAATTTGATTGATTATTATTTACAAATTTGTTATTGTTTTAATTGTAAAACCAAACATTAAAAGTAAATTTTATTTGACAACAGCGGATTATGACGTCATGGCTCCTTATGTCATACGTTTCTTGACAACGTATCAGTATCGTTTTGACGTTTAATAAAGAGGAATCGATTTGACTTGACAGTCTACTTTTTATTTTTTTATTTTACGGAAATATTACTTTAATTAACGTAATACGTGCTTAAGCATACAAGCCAAGAAGGGGCAGCTCCTCATCCCTACCCACCCTTGAGTACGCCCATGCCAGCGATGTCAATAACCCGTTGTTAACCCATGCTTCGTCCGAGTCACTATGGGCTATCCTACTTACTAGCTTGTCTTACGAGCTTAAAAGTATGTCAATGTTGCTGACTTATTTCGACAGCATATTGACATTTGGACACAAATATGCTGTAGTGACGGTACACGACAAGCTCGCAGCAGTAACTTCTTGGACTTGGGATGCTCACGACAATACACAATAGGGTATACACTAATCACGAATTTATGTTACCTACATTGTAACTAAATGATTAATGGTTGTGTTTAAAAACCTAAAAACATTTTTTTTTATTTAAACAACTATCATAAATTTAATAAATTTGATTAAAAAAGGTTTAAAACTGTTATCAGTCACGTGACAGCAAAGACCAACAAGATCTATTACGTCATTAACCCATAAACAAGCTGACAGCTGTCAGTTGGTATTGGTATCATAATATTAACTATACTACTCTATGGAGCACTGTCAGTGTAACGGTTACTGACGTAATCAAATTTATGTGGCGGGAAACTTTAAAAGTAACGTATTTTTACAATTTTTCTTTTCAATTAAGTTTAAATAGGGTTTATATTTTTGTGTTAAATAAGGGCCTAGTTATAAAATAATAGTGGTCTCGAAAGTTTCTCAATTCCTATTTCACGATAGTGAAACGAAACTCGCGATGGCTTAGCGGTGGAGCATACCGACGGTATTTTACTCGGAAACTTGTGCATTCTTTTTTTAAATTTGTATGTATTACAGTAATGTAATAAACTATTACATTGCCTTGCATTGGTCGTGAGTTTTCGTTAGCAGACCCCGCACATGCACCACGAAATACGATAATGGTATGAAGTAGGTAAAAAGGATACAGCCTGAGTATTTAGAAGTGATCATTGTAGCCTATGGATGTTTATAATACCTGGGATGTTAGAAACGCATGGCCAACCTTCTAGAAACCTTCTTCACTTCCAAGTACAAGAAAAAATAGTCCTTAATGTTGTGATATTGATGTCACTATTAATTAAATTTTAAATTTTGCATGAGATTTAAAACAAGTATTTAATAAATAATGTTATTTCCTATTTAGAAGTTAATGTTATTCTTTTTCTTTTATATATATTTTACTAATATTTTTTTTAAATAAAGCAATAACTAGATACATTTTTATCAGTTATGTTCTACATCAGCAAAAATTCACATACAATCCATTAAAACTTATTAAATTTAAACCTAATAATATAACACAAATTATTATTTCTTTAAATGTAGTAGTTCTAATGTAATAAGAATGTTACATAAAATGTCTAATCTTTGATAACTTAATAACAACAATTTAACAAAAAGATAAGTATATTTATCTAAAAGATTACCGTTTGAAATAGTAGCACTGTATTTAATTTAACTAAGAAAGATATGGTGAATTTTTAAGCAGATTAAAATTTAATGTGACAATTATGTCAAAAAGTTTATTAAAAAGGTTATATTGCATTAGGCCTATAGACTAGGCCTTATGTAGTTTATTAAAACTATTTTATTAGATGAAAAAAATTTATGTAAAAAAAATACTTGCTAAATTTTTTTTTTTAAAGTAAAAATTACAGCTAAGTAGATAAAGATGACTCAATATAAGATTAAAACTTAAGTATAATTTGATGGACAAATATATATATAGATATATTTATTTATTTAGAGATACAAATTGAATTTAATTATATATTTCATGGTAACTCTCTAAATCTACATAATTAGATATCCACAGGTTTGTTCATAGAACTACTCCAATTTCAAAAGTGAATTCAAATTACACCAGTTTTAGATTAGAGTACAAACTTAATTGAATGTCATAAAAATATAGATAATAAAATTATCACATATGATAATGGATGAAATAAAATAAAAACTTGTTTTACTAATATTGTTAAAAAAAAATGAACTCACCTGTTTATAATCTCATTATAATATTTCGCAAAAATATTAGGCTTTGACAATTCGCGTTCGGCCAATTATTATTATTTATTACACAACTGAAGACACAATCACTGATTACTATTTTTTATGATAAATAAACTTTGCATAATGGTTAACGAGTATTATCAAGCAGTTTACACCCAATCAAGGGTTTAAATAAGAATTTTGTACTAATATAGATAAAGAAACAATTACGTTTTGATAAGTAACGATTACAGTTAGCAGTTGTAATATTGTAGACCGAAAAATAATGTGGGCGCGCGTCTTCTTGCTAATGTATGCGCCGCCGAGCGAATAGTAATAAAATTATACACGGCATAGCGTCGAATTACGCGTCTCCCGCTTTTAGTTAAAAGGTTAACAGCCAATTGACTACAGTTTTTTTTAATCAGTTAAAAATACAGGCAGAAGCTTACTACATACTGTTTATCGCACTCACCGTCGCTAGCGGGTCGCATTCCACCTTTCCCGATGTGCGTGGGCTCTCATTTTCATCTTGTTCACGTAATACCACTTTACGAATATCTAATATTTTGGTATCAAAATGCAAGGAGGTATAAAAAACTAGGATGACCACTGTTACATTACAACTGTCAAAACTGAACTTCACTCGGTTACTTGTGCCAAGAGCCATAGACAAGGTTACGTTTTATAAATAGATTTAGGTAGACTATTGGATAACAGATGGTGCTAGTAGTAAACAGCTATCTGTGATAATAAACATTAGTAATGGTGATAGTGAGAAAACAATTTGTATTTATGCCAATTTTGGGATGAGGAAAAGTTGATAAAGTTGGTAAATAAATTTCAATTCTGATTTTGTAATATTTAAAGCAAATTGTTATGTAATAAAGGAGTAAAATTACATTAAATAAGTTATAAATATGTTACACCTACCTAAAATAATTTTGTATTCGTAGATAAACCGTAAAGCCAAGATACTTAATACCGAAAACCAATAACAACACTAGATAATGCATTAGTTTTTTATTTAGTTTTAAAGCGGTATCGTATTTATTACATTATAATTCGTTATCAGTAAATTGAAAACTACTAAAAACACTAATAAGCCTAAGGTAGATAATAAGTAATCCTGACAGTTTTAGGCTTGGTGTCAGTGTTATTTGTATCCTATCGTAAATGTATCTGGTTGAAGAATTTAATCTGATTATTACTTATTATAACATTTTTACATGTGACTTTTACTCTTTACTACTTGTTGCTAGATGGCGCTAGTAGTTTTAACTTTAAGCATGTTTTACGCTTTGTTTTTCTACCACAACCTACTACTATAAAAGGTATGCACGTCATCTATACTCGGCAGAGCTCTTCTTTCCACCCACTCATCTTCTGGACCATATTCCATGCGTGCTCAATTGGGTCAGAGGTGGATCCAGACGGCAAATTCGATTTGGACAAGATTTGTCGCTTACCAAAAAAAAAAGGTTAGCTAGTTAGCTGTCTCCAGGATTTGTAACAAATATATTAAAAGTTTAGGTCACAAGATTGTTGGGTTATTAAATTCTTAGGTTTAACATTTTGGATTTTAACTTTGGGAGGGGCGATCGCCCATATCGCCCCCCCCCCCCCTTGGAACCGCGCCTGAATGGCGATTGAGCAGGCCACGGCAGAATGTTGATGCTATCATCGGCAAGAGTGCGTGTTACGACTCTAGCCGTGTGTGGACGTGCATTGGTAGATACGAATCACCCAACCGGTTTCGCAAAGGGTTGATCTAGTCAGAAACAATCCTCTCCGCATAAATCTAAGCATTGAGGTTGCCCCTGATCCAAATGAGATCGGCCATTGTTATAAGTAGTTTTACAAAATTTGGCACATTCAAATATAAGGAAAGTGAGTAAATGTAGCTTTTTAAATAAAGGCTTGCATGAAATCCATGGCGCTACTCAACTCAACTCAACTCTTATACACTTTTTTTGAACAATGAATACCTTATGTCAGTACTATTTCCCCAGAGTATAATACCATAGTGTAACACTGAAGCTACATAGCCATGGTACGCGCTATGGACAGTTTTTTGGGTTGACGTTCGCCTGAGCTTACCTAACACGTAAGCAAAGCGCATCACTTTATGGCATATCTTTTCTACATGAGATTTCCAGTTAATGTGTTGGTCTACTACAATACCTAAAAAAGTTGTGTGATCTACTTTCTCTATTTCCGTGCCATTATATGTTATGTTAAGTTTCTCGTGGTTACGTCCGTAAGTGTGTCCGTAAGTCCGTGTGAACGTCCGTGATCGTACTTTAACAACATTTTTTTCACACCAGTCAACATGAGTCCGTTTTTGTTCTAGGGTGAGTTCATGAGGAATCCAGCGGCAACAAAGTTTTCTAACTTTTAAATGTTGATGTAAGAAATCCCATCCCAAATGTCCTTAAATCTGCTCATAGGTGATACACCGGTTTTCTTCAATTAGTTGCCTGACAGTAGTCACATTTTCCTAAGTGATCGCAGTTGAGGGCCGACCTTCACGAATTTCATCATGGAGAGAAACACGGACACGATCCATTTCTGCGTACCAACGCCTTACGGTGTTCAAATGAGGTGCTTCCCTCCCAAAAGCATTTTGAAGACGAGTAGTGCAGTCTTGCGGAGTCAGTGAACTTTTAAAATCATAAAAAATCATCACCCTAAAACAATCGACACGCGATTTCTCGCCGATTTTTTTAAATCAATGATTAAGATTCTTATGTTTAAAAAAATATAACATTCGAAATTCAAACCCTATGTGATTATAAGGATAACTTAGTTTTGAAAAAGTTTCGATGGCCTGATTCTCAACTATGACGTGGGGTAAAAATATAGGTCGCCTACCATTTCAGTTAAACGTAAGGCAATAATATCAATAAAATCACAATAAACTTTTCAATAGATATTTACCAAGTTCATGTGTATCTAAATAATAGCAGTTAGGATTTTTTTTATTTTTATGAGACCATTATGGAATTATCGGGTAATGTACACAAAATACTCCTTATTTGAAGTAGTATAACAAGAAAATGAAATGAAATTAAGAACTCAGAAAGTACTTTTACGCAGTTTTATTGTTAATAATTAATTTAGGATTCTTTCATCCTGTTCTACTTAAATCTGTTTAGGCGCCAAATTCCACAGTCACTTTTAAACAAAGAACACAAAAAGAGGCGTCCATTGCTAAACTAAACTGTGTAGTATGCTAAACGGCTATCGATACCATCGTTATTGTCTATGAGTGTTCCAATTTCAATTTGGTCAGTGAAAGCTGTAGAGTGGTTATGAAAAAATATAATTTTAAAATAATGTAATATTTATGTGTGTAATTTTATACATTAAACCAAAGTACAACTATTGTATGTTTTTATTTATTATGTTCTATTTGGAATGTACTACGGGAAGAACCGCGATTCTCATTAACAGGTTCTCAGTAACAGTAGGTTATTTTGGAATAAGTAGTGTTGTATGTTCATTTGAAAAATTTCACTCCTTAATCTATTATTGTAAGCGGTATTCTAGGTTTTTAGTTTAGTTTTTAGTAGCTAGGAACTAGATTCGCATACCACATTCCCATGTTAAAATCCTTTTTACATAAACTTGAAAACATTAAAGAGGCAGGTAAGAAAGAGAGAGAGAAAGATGAAAATGCATTGCTCCGTTGTTCACAAGTGTCTGTCCTAATGACATAAATAAAAAAATATCAGTCAAAGGTCATCTTAAAAAAATTTTGACATGCATACAATTATGTCGGGCCCCATAGTATTCATCATCACAAAAGTGTTAAAATCAGAATAAACCTTTATTTCGTAACACTTGCAAACATGCTGCCTTATTAAAAACATGGACGTAAGTTCACAAAGACCCGTACTTCAATACAAAAGGTGTGTGTAAACCTAATCACATTTGTGTGGTGGTAAATATTATTTTAGTACCCATTGCAGCTCCATACATTCCTTGTCTAACCGATAAGAACCATCAATACAATATGGCTGCTCCAACAAATTGCTACAATGACACAGCAGTAACTAAATAATGTTATTTACATTTTGTTCTGTCACTTTCCACTTTATTATTTAATCTGGACTGTTAGAGATCCGTTTATTCAGAGTGTATTGTTGTATCAGAGCAGCCGCAAATATATATTCACAGGATTTAAAGGTGTTTAAATAAAATTTAGACTTTTTATAGCTTTAAACGTTTCACAGGGGAAAACAGGGCATATTTTAGTATACCTACTAAGCCAATTGCTCCATAGAGTTTTTTTAAGATTGCGATTTTAAATTTAAATTATTCGTAAATAGAATTCAGAAAACTGATTAACTTTGAGTGACATTAGATTAGTTGGCTAAAATTATTACATGAGTATTGAAAGTAAGCAAAGACTCAATCCATTTAATTTTTTACCCTAGACTGTGGTCTCTGTGGTTATCTGTGGATAACATAATACTATACCTCGACGAAAAAAAAGGGTCTGTTTGTCTGTGTGTGTGACACCTAAAAATCCTGTAAATAAATAACACAAAGGTTGATGTAAGTTAATAAACTAAATGATGGTAAAAACTCATATTAAACAAAAATGCGGGGTGAATTTTTGTTGCCAACTTTGGGAAAGCTGTAATTGGCGAAAACCCTATGAAAATCAGACACAAAATTAATTTAGGTGTATTTAGTAGGTACCATAGTTGACAAAAAAAATAAACCTACGGAACTTTCTATTTCCCGCCAACACACTCTTGTTAGGCTCTACAGATAATATCAGTGTGCGTTTGTTTGGAAATTTAACGCAATTGTCTATGGCCTATTGTTTTGCTTCACACAAGTCATGGCGTCTCATTGAGTGTTAGAAATTGATCTGTTCACACTTGTTACATCCGGTTATGTTTTTTGATTTAAATTATATGTTTAGCATAATTTGTTGTTCAGATAAAAGATCTATTAAATATTTTTTGTGAGGACTCATTTTGGATTGAAAGTGAAATCTCAATGGTTTTAACTAAAGGAGTTCGTTCGACCAAAGTATACCTATATAATAATACAATCAAGATGAATTTTTAGCCCCCGGCGCAAGAAGGACGGGTGTTATAAGTTAAATTGTGTGTATCTGTGTGTCTGTCTGAGGCACCATAACTAGTAAATGGATGAACCGTTTACGATTTAGATTTTTTGTTTGAAAGTTGACTTTTTCGAGAGTTTTTTTGTAATCATTCAAGAAAATCTGTTCAGACCACCGAAGTTCAGTTTTTTTCTAATCGTTTTTTATAGGTGACGTAAATACTTCAAACAATGTAATCTGCTTCTGGTTTGGCAGGGTCATAACTAAATTTTAGTAAGATAGGCTGTTAATTTATCAAAAAAAAGGGAATTGCTGGTTATTTTCGGTAGTTTTAGGCGCGTGATATAATAAGGAGCACAATATTTTTATATGAAAAAGTGTCCGTCGAAAGGCGTCAAATTAAAATGGCGTCACAGTAGCTTGTGGATAATTTTAAAAAAGAAAAATTATTGGAATAGGATGGAGAAATAAACAAGGTAAAAACAAATTTCATCTTGTTATGGCGTGATTTTCAAAATAAACATAAAATAGGAAAAGGACTTTAAAGAAAAACAAAGATATGATACCTACTTATATAATTACAGGGTGTATCTGACAATGGAACACTTGCTTAAAACACTGAAAGGGCATAACTCTAGCATGCAGTTACGAAAAAAAATCTATTCGTTTACAAGTCATGACCGTTTGAATTTCCAGGTATTTTTACTACCGTTTCTCATAAAAGCAAGTGGAATGTGGAAAGTTAAAGATTTTAAATCCTAAATTTTTTTTAATTTTGGATTTATTCACTTAGTTATTGAGAAAATCCATAAAAATGAACTTTAAAAAGTTTTCGAATTTAGTTCGTTAGGTACCTAACAGAATGAAAAATACCAAAATTAAAAAATATTTGTATATACGATTTAAAACTTTAACTTCTTACTATACCTAACGCACAAGTGTTTGTAATGCGGCTTTCGCCTACAAATGCAAAAAAAATCAACTCTAAAGATACAACAGTCAGCAACCTGAAATAATATGCAATAGGTATGAACTACCAGGGACGGGGGAAGAAGAAAAAAATGGCAGGGGAGGGCAGCTACCCTCACGTTTACTATATACGCTACTCCTCCTCGCCTTTTCCCAACTAAGTTGGAGTCGGCTTTCAGTCTAGCTACGATACGGCCGAACTTCGATACCTTCCGTGAAGCGACTGCCATCAGACCTCCACAACCCAAGTACTAGACGACACCGAAGTTCTGTAATTAGACCAGGTTGTCGGACTTTTTAGGGCTCCAACTACCCGTAACGAATGCCATAGATGTTTGTATGGCACTCGGGACCGATGGTTTAACGTGCACTCCGAGACACATAGGGGTCTCAATGTGTTAAGAATGGTCACTCATCCTAAACTGACCTGTTAGTGTTACTTAACTTTTTAATGTGCTAACCTACTCGGTTACCACTTAGCCACGAGCCCTACTTTATACACTAAATACACATGTTTTACTTGTATTAGCAATGGGTTTCCTTGGTAATCCGCAACCACTCGTTCGCAAGCCAATGATTTTATTATTTTTTGTAAATAGAACTTTTTAGACACTTTTACACATCGATTTCTTCTTTAAAAGTATATGGTGCCAGCATTTCCTATGCCTATTAATTAGTCTTGAGAAGAATTGCCACAACAAACTCAAGGATCTCAAACTGTGCAAATGCCGTGTAGGTGTCCAGGGCGGTCTTTATACGAAAGATCCATTTCAGTGTTGAGCTGACTAGTCACGACACCTATTAGACTAGATAAGTCGGTATTATTTAAAATCCCTCTAAATCTATATATCTATAATCTATGGCCAGTTGATGTTCCTTTCCTAATGGCCTCTTTAATCACAGGACGGACATTCAGGTACGCGACCCCGGCCTTTGAGCTACTGCAGTCCCCGTCCCGTTTCTCCATCCGAGACTTGCGGTATCCCTTACCCTAGCTCCCTCGACCTATTCGTTTTCCTTACTCCCATTTACCTTCTTCCTTTGTCCCGACTGAAAACGATTACATTCCCAAGGAGAGTTGGCGTCAGGAAGGCGGCCACCAGCCAAAACCCTCTACAATGTTCCGACAACGGCAAGAAGCTGATATTGATAGTAAAATCCCTCTAAAGTACTCTAAACTATATCTCATACAGTTCTATTTAAATCTACGACTTTAGGCTAGACCAGGCGTCGGCAACCTGTGGCTCGCGAACCACATGTGGCTCTTTCGATGTAAAGTTGTGGCTCTCCAGTTCCATATGTAAAAAAAATATTTACTATCAAAACTCTTAAAACCGTGTAATTGAGTACTATGATATAGTATGACTGAGATTTTCAATTACATTTTGATTCAAGGTCATCAATTCCTTTTACGGTGAACAAGATTTTAATTACAATTTTCATCCTAAAATATTTCTAATGGACTTAAAAAAAAAAGGTCGTCAAAAAGGTTGCCGACCCCTGGGCTAGACGAATGAAATCTAGATAGAAAAAAAATCATAGACAATGAAGGAAATCCATGACAATTTCCTTTTCCTTGAAACAGAATAACAATAGGCGTTCTCAGTAAATTGGACAACTATTGATAGAACAATGGGATGTTTCGTAGATTGATTACACATACCTATGAATAGATAAGTGATTCGTCATACAGTTTTGATAAATCTATTAAATCAAATAATCAATATGTGTCAAATCAATAGTGGTAGTGATATTGTTTATAAAATTTAGCTCTCTGCACTTCTTCGGTATATGAACTTTAAGGGTTTCAAATTATCTTCAACCAACCATCTTTCGTTCGCGAAATTTGCTTAAAGGAGTAAGTAGGTGCAAATAATAATACCTTTAGGTATACATAGATTAAGGATGATATTTTCTTTACAAACTACTGTGTACCATCTACCTATATTTGTAAAAGACAAAATATAATCTTTATTTTTAGTCTTCTTCTTGTATTTCAAATAACTAAACCTCCTTTGAATAAATTTAAAATCTTTTTCAATTAAATGTAGTTACTTCAGAATAGGCTTCATTCGGCAATCCTTTGCGCCGAAAGTCATTTAAAAAACGATTTTTTTAAATCACAGACAAACAGGAACCGACATATCCTTATAAAACGCGCTAAAATGCTAGTCAAATACCTGGTTGTCAAATTGAGCGATGCAACAGGCGCGTTTGATTAATGGCGAATTCATTAGAAACGAGACTCCAAACGTGATTAGTTTGCCAATTTCAATGTCCAAAACGCCACAAATGAGTGTTAGTACCGCTAGTTCGTTTTTTCTATAGCCTTGGAGCGTCATTTGTAATTTTAAACCGGGAAAATTATCGCGAAAACTAAGTTGTGCAGTGATAGAAATTGGGTCAAATGGACCCAATAATGTGAATTGTGATAAGATAATTAAGATTTTTTCGAATGAATGAAACAGTTTTAAATAGATAGCACTAAGTATTTTTAATCGACTTGGAAAAATGAGGTTTTGTTTTCGATCCGTGTAAGTATGTATGTTGTGGCCCATTAATGCGGCACCGAAGTATTAAAATAACCGCAGGAAATACAAACAATCACTGCTGATAGGATCTGGAGGTTTCTCGAAGCCATAAGTCTGAGCAGTGAACTTTAAAGCAAGACTGCGCTATAAAAGACCAGAAAAGGTCGAGGTAGCATTAGGCACTTAAAAAAATAATAAAGTACTTATGTATATGTTATAGCCGCGATTTTCTTGAAAAGTAATGTACTAATTTTCATGATTGTTTCACTATCGTAATGTACATATTTTCTGGAAAGTTTTAGTTTATAATACATTAGGTATTTATTAGTTCATTTTTTTCACAATCAGTTTCACTGAGTTGGCTTAGGTTTCGGCTTTTTAGAAAAAAATATTAGCAAGATTATCTAACCGAGCATCTGCTATAGAAGCTGCAGCTCAAACTTAGACTAGGTTAGGCTTTTTAGATTTTTGAAGTTATATTTCTTTAGGCGCGTTAGGGAAAAATTATGAGAGTAAATTTTTACGATGCGCGCGCAACATTCAACATTTTAGCTAGTCAATATTTTAGTTTTTCAAAAAAGTTACCAACTTCACGATATTTATTCAAGTGTTTCTGAACCTACAACACGTGTTTGTATCAGTCCGAATAAAATATTTATAAATATACATAAATATATATTTTTTCAAATAATATATCGTGTTGACTGATAATTATTAACAATTTATTGATTTAAAGATAATTTACTGTGATTATAAGTGATAAAAATGGTTTTTACATATTACTTTGAGTACATTTGTAGAATTTGAGGTTAGTTGACGGTATGTATTATTTATTATGATATTTAAATAAACTTTTATTAACTAGAAAATGCGTTATAATAAAACTTTCAATGTATTAAATACCTTTTTTTCTATTATTAGTGTCGTTTTTTCTACAAACGTAGGATAACGCGAAGGATAACATTTTTTGATTTTTTTTATCTTGTTACGTCATAGAAGTATAACTTCTTACGTGCGTAAAGTACACACAAACTTTTTTTTTAGCAGGATCATCTGATCGAGCATCTGCTATAGAAGCTGAAATGTATACACTTATTTTAATGTCATCTGAAAGAGGTTAAATGGCCATTTCCTAAGCAGGAAAATCAGTCGTTAACCAATCAATGACACTATTACCATTTTAACAACGAACTGCTAAGAATCTATAAAATAATTAGTATTCATGGCACACTTAATTCGGAAGCAATCGGACTTTATGGGCGTTAAACCGTACACACCTGTTTGGTTATTAATATTGTTTTATGGGGCTATAGGACTGTTTTATGGTGATGAGTCACCTAGCTGGATGGATGATGAGTAAGCTAATAATCTTAGAATTATTATACAACTAAAAATACACAGATAAATACGCCAATTCGCCATGAATATTTTTTGTTGACAGTTGCCATATAGTGTATTTTTCGAGAAATGAAGCGTTACTCCTTGAAAAAGGGCCCCAGTTGGATCCAAAACTAGAGGAGCATTCCCGTAATACACTCACATAAAATCGTATATCCATACTTTTAATATTATAAATGGGAAAGTAACTCTGTTTGTTTGTTACCTTATCACGACTAAACGGCTGAACGGATCGTAATGAAATTTGGCAAGGAAATAGATTATATCCTGGGGAAGGACATGGGTTGCTTGGAATAATGTATGGTTCCCGTGAGATAAAGTTGAAATGAAATTGCGAAATTTTCAAGTGGGAGAGCCATGCTTCGGCACGTATGGGCTGACTCGACCGGAGTGATACCACGGCCTCACAGAAAACCGACAGTGAAGCAATGCTTTGTTGTTTTTCGCCGAGTGATTGAGGTTACCGGAGGCCCTAACTCTCCCCCCTCTCCCCCTCTTCCCTCCCTTACCCTACCCACCTTAAAGGGCGGCAACGCACTTGCTACTCTCGAGTTGCAGGTGCCCATGGCCGGTGGCAGTCACTTATCATCAGGTGACCCGTCTGCCCCCTATCCCATAAAAAAAACAAACATATTATTGACGTGACAACGTCTTATAAATTGGTTTGCCGGGTGACACTTCAAGAAACTGCGTTACGCTCCGCTCACGTTATGCGCTCACAATGAGAGCGAGTGAGAGGCACGCGTTTTAAATATAATTCTTTGTATAAATAAATGTTTTAAATTGTTACTATTATTTCATCCTTCTTCCTACTATACGAATGAATATTCACATTAAAATTATTTTACCACTCAAAGTCGTTGTCACGTAAAACTTTCGCCCGTATACCGACTTTACAGGCAACCAATTTTTTATTATAAATAGTCATATTCAGATTATATATTTAGGCTATTTAACATAAAATTCTGTCGAGGATATTTGAAAGTTTTGTTTTAAAATAAGATAACTCCCGCATTAGGAATGACTCCTGTGACTGGGACTTTACAAACAAGAAACAACGGACACAAAGAACACCCAACACTTGGGTGGGAATCGAACCCACGACCTATGGCATAGCAGTCAGGGTTACTAACCACTAGGCCAACAGGCCAGTTTGTATATGGCAGTGGCGAAATGTCATTATAACCAGCGGCGAATTTACACATTTGCCGCCAGTAGGCTATTAAAATTTTGCCGCCCCTACCGGTTGGTCTATCTAATTCGATACCCCAGGACAAGACAAAAAGTAATGTAGGCCCCAAATTTGCCGCCCCCAAAATCTGCCGCCCTATGCTTCAGCCCACTCAGCCTGATAGTAATTCCGCCACCAAGTATAACACAATTCCTGTCAGATTCTTTTTAGTATCAGTAGTCAAAGAGACTTTTGTATTAGTGTGTCGATGAATCTGTGATTAAAGTGATAGAAAGAGGGTGGTTCACTTTATTATTAATTATAGTTATTAGTTTTGTTTATTTGTCTAATCCCATAACGATTTAAAATCACAAAAAAATGGAATTAAAAAAAAATATTATTCAAATCGTTAAAGCCGTTTCTGAGATACAGGAAATAAACATGCATAAGTACTTATCCGTATTGCTCGTTTTAAATCATTAGATCCTAAGTAATACACTCGAGAGCAATGAAATCGGGTCACATAAATTTAAAGACGATTTTTTGGTACTTATCATATGCACGGTATTGTGAACATTCGGTTGCATTTAGTAAAATGCTATTATTTTATATGCTATATATATATGCAATGCTATATATTATTACATTGAAAACTCTTAAATTTTATTTATCTCACTAATTCCACTAATCCTTACTAATATTATAAATGTGAAAGTAACTCTGTCTGTCTGTCTGTCGCCTTTTCACGCCAAAACTACTGAACCGATTTAAATGAAATTTGGTACACAGATAGTCTAGAGCCCGAGAAAAGACATAGGCTACTTTTTAATGCGAAAAGGGGGGGTAAGGGGTTGAAAGGTGGGGATGAGAAGTTGTATGGAAGTATCGTCATATTTAGAGCTAGAAGCTTGAAACTTATTTTTTAGACTGTTGATTTGATACAAATACACTATTATACGAGGACGAAGTCGCGGGCACAGCTAGTATTAGATAAATGTAAAGGTTTGGATGGATGGATGGATGTTTGTTACTCTTTCACGCAAAAACCACTGAACCGCTTACAATGAAACTTGGTATGTAGATAGCTGGAGACCTGGATTAACGCATAGGCTACTTTTTACCCCGATATTCAAACGGGATCGGGACTTACGCGGGTGAAACCGCGGGGCGCTGCTAGTTTGTATATATTTCGCATTATAAGACTCTCATTTTAATTTTATAATAGAACATAATCTTTCGTGAGTGGTATGACTAGAATGCATTGTATATATTTTTCTAACGCTGCGCTAGACGGGTAACAACCTTTTAACGTACGCATTCGCAATACGCAAACAGATAAAAATACCTAATAATATAATTAAATGCTATTAAAGAATCGATATCCTTATACCGTAAAATCGATTCTCGAAATTGATTTCTAATCGATAATCGGGCTATTTGTATGCCGGGAATGTTGGATGTGGTTCTAAAACTTTTTATCAAGACAATGCAGTACAATGTTCTTTGTTACGCGATATTAGGGTACAAATGACGTACTAGATTCTTGTCATTTAACGAAATGTCAATGTATAATGATTAAGAGCACATTTTTTTAGCCTTAAGGGAAGCATCTTTTAAAGTTGTAACAATATTAGCTGTAAAACAACTAAACGCATTGAACGATCCGAATGACGAATGAGAGGACACGGCTAGTTCAATTCCCGGCTCATTAAGAGTCGGTATATACGATATTTGAACGCTGCACATAAATAAACCTTGCATTTTTTTAAATTTTACATAGTTGAAACTAATTTATGCTGTAGCACACCCAGACTCAGCATAAATATTTAGAAATATGTAAGTATGTTTATCAGCAGTCTGGTTACCATAGTACAGGCTCTGACTAGTTTGGGATCAGACGGAAGTGTGTGAGATGTATTGAGTTATTATGATTATAATTACGAACTATATAAGTTGCTGTTCCCCAAACTTGGGGTCAGTCCACCTACCAAGATAATATACGGCAGTGTATAAGCGCACTTGACCTACCGAAATGATTAAATTCGGCTTCAATACCGGAATAGGTACCGGAATTTATTTTGGATGACACGGATCTTGCATACCACAACCAAGAGCATTGACCAGAAAGGGAGGTAGTGTCGATAGGATCTGCAGAAGTGACCTCAACATATTATTCGAACCCTATTCTAATCTACTAGTAATATAAAAAGTAACAGCCTACCTTATTTTTTTTATCTACCTACTTAAAGCTATTTATTCGAGCGGGTAACCCCACAGCAAGGTGACAGATGAAGACCCAAGCAATCACTGTCTAAAGTTACGTGGTACAAGGTTCTACCACGGCCAAGGTATTTCCAGGTCATTTATACATACATTCTCTATATTTTTGATCCACTGGGCACATTTTCAGACTCTGAGCTGATACGGACAATTTTGAAAAAAAAAATCCTATAAGAATTAGCTCGATGCGGATATAAAACTGAGGACCTTCGAATTTGGTTGGATAATTAGAAATAAGTTGAGTTGTATTGTCCTAACTAGACTTACAATGACTAAAAGAAGTGCGCACAGATCCCACCGCATCGCGTGCTTAAGCCCGTTTCGATTAGGGGGATAGAGTTGCCGACACCTACGCTATTACGCGCATTTATGGCTGTTTAAGTTTAGGTTGTACTTTCGGAAAAACAATAATTATGCATAAACTATTTTTAAAAAAAGAACTTGAGAACCACAACAAATCATCAATCAGTAACTAACCGATGCACTGGCAACTTTGCATACAATACTACCAACATATTTGGCGCGCAATCGCCTCATAATTGTCCGCCATATTGGACATGTTCGCGCCAAACCATTGTGACCAATTTGTAACAATGGCGGCCAATTACTTTACGCTATTTAATTGTTTTATGAAAAGATTTATTATAATAATTGCGAATGTAATTGGTATTGTTGTGTGTCATTTTGTTATTATTATGATATTGAGGTCATGTTAAGACATACCTTGACGAAAAAGCCACAGAGTTGAATACTTGCGGATGTAGGTTAAAGACATCAAATCAACCTCCGATGATTGCAATTCGCAAAAACAGTTGTGTTTCTGCGACGAGAAATTAATCATTTGTACAAAGTAAAGGATCCTTCTATTTTTGTAAGACTCCTTCTATTTTTATGTTTTTTTACAATACTTTATCTTCATTTTTAGTGGATGTGATTGAAAAATTACGGTATATTCCCACTGTCCACCCCCTTCTTGTCCACCCCGGGTGGACAGTGTCACAACTTTTAAAAATAATTCCCACTGTCCCCGGGGGGGGGGGGGGGTGGCCAATGTGAATTATTATTAAAATAATTGACTGTAGCCACCGCTGGTGGACACGGCTACAACTTTTTCAAATATTTACAATGGCCACCTCTGGTGGACAACGTCACTATTAAAACCAAACATTCTCTTTGTCCACCCCTGGCGCAGTGTGTAATAAATAACGTGTCAATATGTACAGTTACCAATCGGCTAGCCGAGCCGATTGGTCACCGTGGGGGAAAACGACCACTACCCTCCAAATACAAATGATAAGAACACACAGCTATTAAAAGTGTGCACCTTCAATGTTAAGTCTATAGCATCAGCCGAACGATACATTGAATTGTGCCACGCTCTAGGAAAAGTAAATTACGATATAATAGGACTAGCAGAAGTGAGAAGAAGAGGATGCCAAATTGAAGAACACCGAGATCACATATTTTGCTATATAGGAGAAACACCTGGACTATACGGAGTAGGATTTATAATTAAGAAAAATCTCAAATCAAATATAATAAACTTTATTGGAATATCAGAACGAGTAGCCTTGTTACAATTAAAATTTGATCAAATTAATATATCAATAATTCAAGCCTATGCTCCAACAGGGAGCTCAAGTGAAGAGGAATTATGTAAATTCTATAAAGATTTAAGTAAAGCTCATGAATTAGTTGACAAAATAGTCCTCGTAATCGGAGATTTCAATTCTAAGATTGGAAGACCAAAAAAATCCGAGACACTGCTAATGGGAAAATATGGATACGGAAATAGAAATGAAAGAGGAACGCGAATGATCCAATATGCCTATGAAAATAGACTATCAATTATGAACAAATATTTTAGAAAAAAAGAAAATCGCAGATGGACTTGGATCTCCCCAGATCAAAAAACTAAAAATGAAATCGATTTCATAATGAGCAACAAACCAAATAGAATAACAAACGTAGAAATACTAAATCAAGTAAAATTCCAATCAGACCACAGGCTGGTAAGAGCTACTTTTAAATTGAGTGCGGCCAAAAAGAACAGGAAGACCTTCAACTCTATTCCTAAGTCCATAAAAAATGATGAGGAAGCCAAATGTTATGCTGATAACCTGAAACTCAACATTAACAAACTTAATACTCTAAACGAAACACAAGACATACAAAGTTACTACAATAAATTTGAAGAAATTATAAAAAACAGCCTAAAGATAAAACAAAAAGAAGACAAAAGTAGAAAGAAGCACAACAAAGTTCTGACAAAAACTACTATAGATCTAATAAATGAAAGAACTACACTATTAACTACCAAGAAAAAGACTAAAGAAATGAAAGAAAACCTTAAAGAATTGTTTAAAAAGACAAATAAAGCTATAAAGATAGACTACAACAACTACAGGAAGAGAATCATAGAAAAGAACCTTAATACTTACAGGAGCTCAAAACGAGCCTACAAGGAATTAAATACACACAAAAACTGGATACAAAAATTGGAAGGGAAGAAATTAACAAGAAACAGGCAGGAAGTACTTAGTAACGCCACAGAATTCTATAAAACCCTTTACGGCAAACCACCTAAAGATACGAGTGGAAAACAAGACGAAGATAAAATCATAACGGAACCAAACCACAACATAGAACTAATAAATGAAAAAGAAGTAATATCATATTTAAATAAATTAAAATACGACAAAAGCCCTGGACCCGATAACATTAGTAATGAAGCACTGAAGATAGGAGCACCTATTTTCGTGACACATCTTACAGAACTTTTTAATATGGTGCTTAAAACGGAAACAGTACCTACGCAATGGTGCCAATCGGACATAATACTTATCTATAAAAAGGGTAACCCGCTAGACATCGGCAATTATAGGCCAATCAGCTTACTATCAAGTATTTATAAACTGTTTGCATCTATCCTGCAGAGTCGCATTACTGAACAAATCGATAAAAATCAACCGATTGAACAGGCAGGATTTCGGACGGGCTTTTCAACACATGACCACATACACGCAATAGAACAGTTATTGGAGAAATTCACAGAATTTAATTACCCATTGTATATGGCATTCGTGGATTACTCAAAGGCTTTTGACAGTATAACTCACAATTCTATTTGGAAAGCACTAAAAGCAAGCAATATAAATAATACATATATAAATATTCTAATAAACATATACTCAAAAAGTAAAAGTCAAGTAAAATTAGAAAGAAGAGGTGAAGAAATTGAAATAGGAAGAGGAGTAAGACAGGGAGACCCTTTATCGCCTAAACTATTTATAGCAGTACTAGAGGGTATCTTCCAAAAGATCGACTGGAAAAACAAAGGTATCTGGATAATGGATAAACACCTGACACATTTGAGGTTTGCAGACGACATTGTGCTTTTAGCAAAAACATCAAAAGAATTAGAGAACATGATACAAACCTTGAATAGTGAGAGCAAAAAGGTTGGTCTGGAAATGAACCCAAGCAAAACTAAAGCTATGACTAACAACTATAAAAAACCAATATTTGTAGATGGAAAAGAAATAGAATATGTAAACGAATACGTCTATCTTGGTAAACAAGTCTCGTTCAGTACAAACAGGAACGAAGAAGAAGTGGAGCGAAGAGTTACCATTGCATGGAATAAGTTTTGGGCACAAAAAGACATTTTAAAAGGAGACTACAGCTTAGATCAAAAAAAGATGATAATAGATACGTGCATATTGCCAAGCCTAACTTACAGCAGCCAAACGTGGGTCTATACAAATAAAATAAAAAACAAACTAATAACAACACAACGAGCTATGGAAAGAAGCATCTTAAAAATAAAGAAAATTCAAAAAATTAGAAGCGAAAATATAAGGAAGAAAACCAAATTAACAGATGCTCTGGAATACGCTTTGAAGCAAAAATGGCAATGGGCTGGACATATCTGTAGAGTAAAGGACAAAAGATGGACGCTGCAAGCGACAAAGTGGAAGGGACCGCTAGGGAAAAGACATGTCGGTAGACCAAAAAAACGATGGGCTGAAGATATCGCGGAGATCGCGGGAAACGAATGGATGGAGATAGGCCAGGCCAGAGATAGATGGAGAAAAATGGAGGAGGCTTTTACCCGAAAGGGGTCCAAAATAAAGTCTTGATTAAAAATAAAAGAACTACATAACACTAATAACACACATATGTAATGTAAACTTTTTTCGGAATAAACAAAGCTTTATTATTATTATTTATTTATGTACAGTTACAAATGAAATCCATGTAAGTATATTTTGATATGATATTTATTAATTGTCTACAATATTTCAAATCAACTAGGTATTTACAATAATCATCACAGATTTTTCTTAAAAATAGGTTACCTATATTTTAAAATCATAACAAAAATCTTCGTTTAAATTACTTTGTGATATATTCTTTTTCATAAAAACAAAAACATAAATACTTGCAATCTGGGGGCACGGTAGCACAGTATAATGTTAATATACTGTGACGGTAGTGACCCCGCCAAGACGAGCCAAGCGAAGCGCAAGGGCACCACCTACCTTTTTTCGAAGCGCTTCGTCGTTTTTTTAACCCTCATAACTTGGGTTTGAATGATACCAGATAAACAAAATACTCGGGATAAAATATCAATGATAAACTTATTAAACGTATAAAGTATCAATTGCATAGCTCTTATACTTTAGATTTTATTGATATCTAAAAAAACTCCGGTTTCGTCACTGATTCACTAATGATCATCAAAATTCTTAGGGAACTTTCTGAAGTCCTAGAAAGCTGAAATTTGCTATGTAAGCTAGTATTAGTACACAACAACAACAAAAAATCTAAAACTTGGAACTTTTACCCTCCAACCCCTTAAACTAGGGGTTGGAAGTTTGTATGAGACTTTCGCAAAATTTGATGCTGGAGGTCTGAAAATTGATGATATTTAGTAAATCAAGATTTTTAGTAAATCAACCCATTAAATTAGGGGATGGAATTAAGTGCGCGCAAAACGCCTAATGTGTACCCTCTGTGATTGATTGTAAACAGTAAACCAACAAAGAAAAAAGGCTAAGATAGAGAGTGGGCTATGAAAAAAGACACCTCTGATGTGCACGAAATACACCCCAAAAAAGGAAAGAAAAAATTAACAAAATGTTATCATGAGCAACTTACAATAATGAAATTTTTAACAAAAAACAAACCGACTTCAGAACTGGATCAAATTGAAATTGGACCAGCTTTCAAATAAAAAAAGAATCATCAAAATCGGTTCACCCAGTCGAAAGTTCTGAGGTAACAAACATTAAAAAAAAAAAACAGCTGAATTGAGAACCTCCTCCTTTTTTGAAGTCGGTTAAAAATGACCTATGCTTAGATTATATATAGGTCCAGAATTCCAGACACCGTGACCAGTACAAAACTCACCGTTTACTTTGAAGCCAGTTTTTGGAGCTGTGTGAGTGAATTGAATTAAAAATAAAAGTTATTAAAATATAATAATACATTTTAATATAAAATAAACAATCATGAATAAATAAATCTTGAAATTTAAGCCCAAAAGAATCGGGTTAGTCTTTTTTGCAACTTATTTCTAATATAATTTTTTTTTTATTTTTCTTTTTACATCCTAATTTGTAATAATATTATAATTATGTGAATGTAAGTTTGTTTTCTTATCAAGCTTTCACGACTTGACTGCTATACCATAATTATGAAATTTTGCATGCACGTTGTCAAGGGTACAGATCTGGAAATAGGGTAGAATTCCTGTAAAAAAAAAATAGGGAAGTACTGTTTCCGAAGGAAAAAAAAAACTAACGCTGTTGTCTTTTGGTTGCGCAGTCGGCTCAGTTGTCTTTTATCGCATTCAGCTAAATAGTTCTTTGTAGGTTTACACCTGTCTGTCTGCCCTGTCAGAATGATCTCCGACGTCCATGAGTGCTGGCCCGGGGGTAGCGCCTAGCGGGTCGGGCTGACCGTTGCCCTAGCAGAAGCAGGCCCGGACCTTCTTCTAGGACAATGTTCTACTTCTTTTTTGTTAATGTATATAGAGTGTAAATAATTATAAAAGTGTACAAAGAGCCTATACATTACTACAGAGCGAGCTCAACTCGCCCATACCAGGTCAGGTCCACTCCGTAGTGTAGGTATAAAGCTTCAAGTACACGGCGGAGTCGACTAATCGTGCCAAAATTCAGTGGGCTGCTGCGTGCCGGTCGGGCCGCACGTTAAATCGATGCTCATTCTCGCGCTGCCTCTCGCAATGAGCTCGTATCTAGACTATCAAGTTATCAGTACCTAGAGTAATAGGCACATAACTTACTGGTAATTAAATATTCAGATAATTAATTTAAAAAAAAATAACAACCCTAAAGTCGCGGTGCGTCGTCAGAACAGATAAGGGAACGTACCCATACTACGTGAACCATTTAAAAAAATCTTTATACCCTTCCCTCCTCCTCGGTGACCACCCGTAGTATATACCAAGACCCCCCTCCCCCTCTACTTTTCACGTGGTATTTTGAAAATCCCCCTCCCCCCTCAGAACAGTTACGAGATAGAAAGAGAGGCGACTTTTAGGTGATATAACTGTAGGTAATATGCGACTTTATTGTAATTCAAATTCAAATTCAAATTCAAAATCATTTATTCAATTAAGACACTAAGTGACATTTATGAACGTTAAATTGAAGCTACTGTTAAAAATCATAGATCGACGCAAATAGACGCCACAGCATGTACTGGATTGTCGAGGTAAATTAGATGAAAACACCAAAATCTACTGCCTGCTTGTGTCGATCTATAACTTCCAGTTTCCAAAATGCGTAGAGCCTTATGAGAAGAATACTGGCAAAGAAACTCATGGCCACTCTTTTTAAAAGTCAGATCTTCAGGTACAATGGTATTAGTGTTACATAAAAGATAAGCATGATGCAAGCTGTTGCCACCTGAATTATATTTTATTGAAATGCTCCAAAAGCTAACGTACAAACAAAAAATATCACTCAGTGATACCGTTGAAGGTTCGAACCTATTAAACATAGAAATCATTCAAGGTGCACATCAGTTACAAAGTCTACTGTTAAAACTAATTTGCGACTGGATTAAGAGGCTAGAGTTGCAGTTGAACGAACCAAAATAATAGTATAGGCTAAAGCATCGCTGACTAGGCCGACCAGTCACCCCAAGCAGCACCCGTTCACGAGTATGACGCATGGACCAGCCATCGTCTCCTTCGCCATATCAGAGGGAAAGAAACGACCCGCCCCATGACGACGCCGCAAGCAATGACATTTTAGTGAGCATGACGAGCCATAGTCGAGATACTGATAAAAATCACTACTAGTCAAAATTACCATAATAATCGTCACGCATTACTTTCAACTAACAATGGTTTGTTAATAATTTAGTCTAATTATAAGACAAAGAAGTTTGTGTGTATATACCTAAAGACACCTTAAGCCCAAGACTGTTTGTCGTTTAGATAATCGTTGACCGTATAGTAGGCTTTCCTAATAAGTTGATTTTTTACAGTACGCTTAAATTTATCTACAGGAAGGTCGATTACATCTATAGGAATTTTATTATAAAAACGTATACCAAGACCTTCGAACGAGTTGTGTACCTTATGTAAGCGATGATAGGTAGCAACAAGTTTAGACTTGTTTCTTGTATTAATATTGTGTATATCACTGTTTATCTTATAGTCATTGATATTGTGCCTAACAAACATAATATTTGCAAATATATACTGTGATGCAACAGTTAAAATACCTATATCCTTAAACAACTCTCGAAGAGAGACTCTAGCACCCAAATTGTATATTGAGCGGATGGCTCTTTTTTGAAGAATAAAAATCGTTTCAACATCAGCCGCCTTGCCCCAAAGTAGTATACCATAGGACATGACGCTGTGAAAGTAGCTAAAATAAACAAGCCTAGCTGTGTCCGTATCAGTGAGCTGACGTACCTTCCATACTGCGTAAGCTGCCGAACTAAGCCTACCTGCAAGGCTGTCTATCTGGGGTCCCCAATGCAGTTTACTGTCTAATGTAAGTCTACAATACTTATTATTTCATTATTTAGAGTTAGATTAGTGCCTAGCTGTTTTACATTTGGCATAGTAAATCTCACACACTTTGTTTTATTTGAGTTCAGTAGGAGATTGTTAGTTGAAAACCAATACAATACATCATTTAGCGCCCTATTCACATCGTCAAAAACTGTTTTTTTACGATCGACTTTGAAAATAAGTGACGTATCATCAGCAAATAGAACTATATCACAGCGATCTTTTAAATAATAAGGTAAATCGTTTATATATATGAGAAAAAGTAGAGGACCCAGTATAGAGCCCTGGAGAACGCCCATAGTAACAGGTAATCCAGAAGACCTCGCATCATTGACATCTACATGTTGAATTCTATCTTTCAAGTAGGAAACAATTAGTTCCAAAGCAATACCATTAACACCATAATGCCTAAGTTTAAGAATAAGCGTGTTGTGTTCTACACAGTCAAAAGCTTTAGAGAGATCGCAAAATACACCTATCGCATCTTGCGAATTCTCCCATGCATTAAATATATGTCTCAAAAGAGTTGCACCAGCATCAATTGTTGAACGACCCTTTGTAAAGCCAAATTGTTCTTTGTGCAATAAATTATTTCGATTAAAATGGCTTTCTAGTTGTTGCAGGATAACTTTTTCAAAAATTTTAGTTATAGACGGCAAGATTGAGATTGGCCTAAAGTTACTTGGTTCAGTTGTACAACCCTTCTTGAATAAAGGTATTACTTTGCTATATTTCATCAGGTTAGGAAAAACACCAGAATCAACACATCGATTGAATGTTATAGCTAGAAATGGCGCTATATCAATTATAATAGTTTCTATTAATTTAACAGAAATCCCCCATAAGTCCCCTGAATTCTTAGAGTTAAGAGACTTAAACGTTTTTATAATGTCTGTGGGGTTTATGAATTCAAATTTAAATAAGTTCTTACATTTGTTTACATTGGCCCTTAACAACAATTCAGACCTGGACGCACAAGAATTCAAGGTACTAGTTGTACTAACTGGTATATTTGTGAAAAAGGTATTAAAAGATTCAGCTATGTCTAAGTTGTTTGTTATAAACCTATTATTAATATTTAATTTTAAATTGTTATCTCGAGGTTTACTACGTCCAGTTTCATTATTAATAATGTTCCATGTAGCTGTTATTTTATTATTTGAAGACTTAATCTTATTACTTATGTATAAAGACTTTGCCATAGAACATGTTTTCTTAAAAATCTTTGAGCAATTTTTGACATATTCATGAAATTTTGGATCAAAATTACTTTGTTTCATGGCATATAAATCATACAGCTTTTCTCTACTTTTGTATATTCCTGTTGTTGCCCAATCACAGAATGTCGTCTTTGGCCTTTGCATTATTATTTTTGACTTAAATATACTGTTAAATTCGATTTCTATCATATTGAATAAGTCGCCGTAAAGCTTATCTGGATCACTTTGAGTCCAATCTAAATTGGAAACTTTATCACTAATGTTATTACTAAAATTCAATAATCGGTTACTAGTCATGGGCCTGCATATAGTTTTGTTTATTCTATTTTCTTTTATACAAGGAAATGTAACAAATTGCCCACAGTGATCAGATGTTAAATCACTTAAAATTGACCTATTTAAATATTCCCCATTGCAAAAGATGTTATCTAAGCAAGTTGCCGAGTGAGAAGTAATTCTTGTTGGCTCAGAAAATAAATAATTTAAGTCAAATGATTCAAATAGGCTCACTAATCATATACTGATAGGACACTTTTCTAATATATTAATATTGAAATCTCCACAAACTACCAAAACCTTACTACTGACACATAAACGCTTCAAAACTTCTTCCATAACTAACTCAAATATGCTAAAGTCACTCTGTGGTGGCCGATACACACTAACTATAATATGGTGTTCCAGTTCCACACAAGAAAGCTCAACAGTGCGCTCAACAGACAAATTTACAACATCTTTCCGGTTTTTGCACTTAATGCTATTACGAACAAAAATTAAAGACCCTCCATGAATTGACTTCTTTGTGTCGGAACAAGTTTATGTAAGTAGTATCTATATATAAATACGTGAAGCGAAAACTTTGGATCCCTTTTTACGAAAATTGGGCGGACGGAGGAGTATGAAATTTCGCACACTTATAGTTTATACAGAGAAGAAGTGACGAATGCTAAAATTTTTGAACAATATTTGCTACAAAGTTAAAAAAAATGCAAAAACGGGTACATACAGCTATGAATGTCCAGTATATATTTTGACCTGTCATGGTAGAAAAGTCTATACACTGACAGGTCAAGTAATATTGGCCAATGAAATAACCCATGGTCTAAATTCGACCACCACGCGATCTCTAGTTTCAATAAATTGGTGGAGTAAGACCTGTACTATTATGTATTTTGTGCCCATTTAGGGGAAACTATTCTACCTCCCAATCTCATCTGTCTGACTTAAAAAAGAACAGTTTGTCGTAGGACTGCACGTCAGAAGTGGAAACATAACTTCACAATGTATTTGCATATAGATACACACACACACACATCTGTTTATATATAATTAGGTTAAAAATAAAAAGTAGATAATGACATATCTAAATGTGTACATAAGGCACACTGGAAGTTCTACGCTCCTGGCCGCTCATAAATGTTTGAATTTCGAATGTTATATTTTTTTAAATATAAGGAACTCGGCTCCGTCTTACGAATTTTCGATCAGGGTCAAGTGTCCTGACGTCAGTTTAACATTTTTTACCCATCCCAAAAAGTGCATAACGCCGCTAAAGAAGTTTTTACTTCAAAAAGTGTGTGTGTACTTATGTGCGCAGGTAAAAAATTATACTTCTTTGGCGTTAGTTAAATAAACTTTATTTAAATATCATAATAAATAATACATACCGTCAACTAACCTCAAATTCTGCAAACGTACTCAAAGAAACACGTAAAAACCATTTTTATCACTATCGTGAAGTTGGGAACGTTTTTGAAAAACTGAAATGTTGACTAGCTAATTTCAGGGTGTTGGTTTTTCGTGACGGTGTGACGATGAAAATTTATTCTCATAATTTTTCCATAACGCGCCAAAAGAATTATAACTTCAAAAATACGTGAGCGAAGCCGCCTGTAGAAGTTAGTAACAACAATTATCCTACTACACACGTTAAAGACACGTAGGCATCGTTCACTATTCAGTCACATATATTATTATGTTGATGAGCCACAATTATTCGAACCGAATATGCATATCAATGTCGCCCTGATTCTATCTTTATGGTTTTAGTGACGTCACCAGCCTGTGATGTCATCATAACGTGTCAATTTAGTAATGGATTAGTTTGAACTCAAATGTAGTTAATGATATCGTGGTATGTAAGTTTTACACTTGGATACTTTTGGTCTAAGTACAGATATAATAGCGCGTTTTACGAAAAAATAAATACACGTGATGACTCACTATACCCCCCCCTCTCCTTGTGATCTTTCGAGCCTCACGTGATTAATGGACAATCCCGAAGATCGAGGGTAGGCAACATTTAGAAGATTAGTGTAGTGCTGTCCTACTCCCACAGGAATGTTTTTGGAATGAAGTTCCTTATGGCACGTTACACTTCAGGCCCTCGGCGGATGTAGGCTAGACGGAAAAAAGTGTTAGCGCAACGAAAAATGCTGACCGCTTGTTGATTATTTTGATTTACGCCATCTGTGGATTCTGCGCGATATTACTGTAGTTTGATGTTGGTTGTATACTAATTATCCATAGTTCGGGCAACTTTCAGAGACGGCGCAATTTTAATTTTGAGGTTTTCCAATATTTACTTTATTTTGATACAATTTATTCAATCCTCAACACCACGCGTTTTTTTTTTTTTGACAGTAAGTAGGATAACTTTTGGGGTACCTATAGGATAAAAGTTGGCAACGGACAGATGAGTGTTTATAGGTTTCACTAAGTATTAGGGGAGTTATGTTATGTGAAGTTATTAATATACATAACAGTTTAGAAAAAAAAAGTGTGTGTGTACAATTCTCACACGGCAGAAGTGAAGCTTCAGAAAAGTAGCCTACGAGAGAATGAGTAATAATAAAAAGTAAAATCAACACAAATAATTTATGAATGTTTATAAATTTGATTTTAAATAGTTTCTATAAAAGTTATTGGTCAAATTATTTTATTTTTATCTAATTCAACAGATACAGACAACAGGTCAAGATATTATTATACAAAGAATGGCCTTAATAATAAACAGTAAGCAAACCTGAAGTCCAGCTACAACTATACACAACTTTCAAAACAAACAATACTTCGTTTTCAATTTAGGTTAAGGTTGGATTTAAATGTAAATTTGTAAAGAATCAATTAAGTAAAAGTGAAATATGGAGAAAAAACAACTTAAATAAATTTAATACACAAATGCACAAAAATTACACCACGTTGACATTGATATATTTTCTGAAGGCTTGGTAGTACGCAGGCGCAAAGACAAAGATTATAGGAACTTTATCGTGATGCTTTTTCGTTTAATCGAATTTCAAATCACAACTATTCTACAAAGCGGCGGTAGCGTAATGGCTAAGGCGTCGGACTTGCGATCAAGTGGTTGCGGGTTCGAACCCCACCCAGTGCACTACCGTCGTGAACCCACTCCTAACACAAGCGTTAAGCTTAGCTGGAGGGGTTAACGAGATTACTAGTAACGTGTGACCCACGTTACTAGTAATCTTTTAAAAAAAAAAAACTAAAAAAGTTTCACTTCAAAAACAAATAAAAAAGAGTTTCACTATCCACTTCCTGGCTCCATCATCAGACCATCATTACTAAGCCCAATCTATTGGACTCGTCAAAACGTATCGTATGAGCCGAAACAAGAGGGGTTTGCTGGCAGCCACCAGCCATAATCAGATCAGCTTCAAGATTCAAAATTGTAAAATTGTCACCCGATCTACATACAGGATGTAAGTGACACCGTACCGAATCCTGAAATAGTTTATTCAGACCATCATTCTGAGTGGAAAATCATTGGAAATTTCTGTCAGAAAATTCATAAATATCACAATGAGTAAACTGAACGTTTTACCAAAAAAATCAGTAAATACCCCATACAGCCAAAAACTGCAATGTAATCAATTAGCATTTATGCAGACCCCGAGTGCTTAAGGTTATTCACCGTACCGCACAGTACGCGTGTTGCGTTACATTGCGTGGCGAAAATCAAACTATTCACTGTAAATCCTTAATCTCGCATTTTTATGATGAACTGACTTTTGTATTGTGATAAGTATCCAAAGAAAGCCGTTTTTGTAAGTTATTCGCGACGGTGATACTTACACGCTGTATAGATACAAAGTTTCATTTCGATTCGACAATCAGAATAATTTATTTTTCATTTCATTGAGACAGACTTGTGATATGCAATACATAGAGGAAAAGTCTAATGAAAAGCCTCAAGTAATCGGCCTAATGTAGAAGATTGATTAGAAAAAATTGAATTGTATATGTGAGAACTGTGTAGTCACATAAGTATTAAGTTAATTTTCTAAATTGCCTAGCACCTCCTGTGATTTTTTAATTTTTTAAATTTAGAACAATATTATGTTACATTGTCTCACATTAAATTGCACTTATATAAGCAATGTAACAAGTACCTTGTAAAAAAACATGTTGAAAAAGAGTATCCTTGGAGCTTCTCCACAGGGTCTACGTATTGGAACAGGTAACTAGCTTCACGACCGACTTATACTGACTGACTCCCACTCCTGACATTCAAAAATACCTACAATGGGTTTACTTGAAATAAATAATTTTGATTTTTGATTTGTGAGTAAACATTATAAGAACAGGCTCAATTTTCAGGCCTAATTAGTTTCTCCTCTTAAAGTTAATCTACTTGGCTAAAAATAGCTATAAGTACATCTTTTTGACATTTTGTTAAAATTGCCTTTATAATTTCCAATGTGAAGGCATCCAAATCTACTCGTCTGACCTTTACGGGGTCTAAATCATTATCCAACGATCTCATCTCATCATTTGTACGAGTTGGTTCATAAGATGGAGCCTTTGTCTACAGAGTAATAATAATAATCAGTTTATTTCTTATAGTTATAATCAGTAATTAATTAATATATTAATAATAATAAGTTTATTCTTTATTATTTTTAGGGTGGAAGTTATACGGACATTACTGTTTGCTGACTATCTCAAGTTGCTGTTTGGCATAAAATGATGAACATGATTGTGTGTGTTTTCAAAGGGATGTAGACAGAGTATTCGAATGGAGTAGAAATAATAAACTCTATTTTTAACCGACTTCAAAAAAGGAGGAGGTTCTCAATTCGTCGGAATCTTTTTCGTTTTTGAAATAGTTAAGAGAATGGAACGATTGAAGAGGAGATTCGTCTGTGGAGCCTTGGAAGACAGACGCCCGTGTTGAAACACGGAACCGCAAGATATATCAATTGTGTTAATTTATTTGTCAATGTGAATGTAATACTTTAAAGGTTTAAAAGTAAAAACCAAAGTTACGGCCTCGTAATCTTTTATTCCTCTTCCTTAGAAATTAGATCCATCTTTCCTGATACTGCCTACCACCTGAGTTACTGCAGTATATTCACTTTATCCATTGGTGTATCCCACCTTGTTTGTGATAGGCATGGTTGGATACAATAAACTTGAAACTAGAATGGAAATGGCGCTTGCTACGTAGATTTTTAATTTATTGTGTGGCAAGGCTACAAATCCAGGTGTTTCAAAGGAGGTAAACGTCTAATGTTCCCGACAATTATGTGTTGCGTAGACGGAGGCCACGTCTACTGGCGGTACCATGTGCTAGAACAAATTTGTTAAGCAAAACTCCCCTAACGGGAACCCTGGTAAGGAACTATTATCTTATCTGTACCCTGGTTACGTTAAATAAAGTGGCAGAAAATGTTAACATTTTTACCTATTCTGTAAATGAGTTCACAAAAGTAACCATGTTTGTTATATTTTATAGTAATTAAGGACCACACTGTCACATTAGGGTAAGCCTAAGCGATAGTGATGTTGCTGATGAAAAATCGCCTTTTTCTTACACCAGTACTGTAATACATTATTAAAACTATAGACTTATAATAATGGCCTCCTATGGGCTTCTCCAGGTTACATATAAACATCCGGAAGATGAAAAGACACAGAGTTGTTTAGCCACTTGCTGCTCAAAAGGCAGCCAAGATCTGCCGATGTTCTCAGGTACGGACAGACGGACCTGTAAGGTCGGTGACTCCGGTAAGGTTACCCTTTAATTGTCACCACCACCGAGGTTTTTGGTGGGGTGGCGTTTGAATAGAACTGACTAAAACCACACAGTGTGCCATACTGCGCCTAAAATATACAGGATTCACGAACCCGTGAGGTTACCCTGACCTTTTTTTTGTGTGGAAACCCCCACGAGTCATTACTTCACCATGGCTACTGGTGAAATGCTATGTCGAAATCGAAGCGACTAAAACCACACGGTGTTCCGTCACAAGTTAAGACACACCTTGGCCGCCTCTTAAACAGATGCCAGCCACACTATCAGGTTAAAGTGACCAGACTCTTGGGCATTTTAACACGCCAAAAGGCTAGATATTAGCACCTCCTTTTTGTCAGTATTTTGTAGGCCAACAAATAATATGTTAATAGTATGTTCTAAAAAGACTTCTATTTATTTATTTAAACTTCCTGCAAATACATATGCATAAGGCGGACTTAATGCCGTAGGTATTCTATTACCACTACTTAAAAGCACTATCCAAAAATTAAATATAATGATACATTACCAATCAATAAAACATTCGTTAATATTTCGACAATAATTTCCGTTCGGCTACCATAGATAATTATCATAATTCAAAGATTTGTGGGCGCACCATAGACTACCGGACGCTTCGGGGTACCGTTAGCAGCCAAAACTTAAATGTAGGTTAATTTACATATTATTTATTATAAGTATTAGACTGTTATTAACAGTTGACGGATACCTACCTCAATCTAACAGGAAACATTAGGTAATCCTACTGTAGTATATTCTGTATTAATTATATTAGTAAATTGCAGTTTCCATCCATGTTCGGCCGCATATGGAATACTGTTCTCATATCTATGCAGGAGCACCCCAGTACCAGCTTCTCCCTCTTGACCGCATTCAACGGAGAGCGACTCTATTCGTCGATTGCCAGGATATTTCAGATCGGCTTGACCCCTTGGCGTTACTAGAAATGTATCAACACTCTGCATTCTCTATCGCATGTATCATGGGGAGTGCTCCGAGGAATTGTTCGGACTTATACCAGCCGCAATGTTTCATCATCGTTCAACGCGACAAAACTTTCATTCCCACCACCTTTTGCAAATAAATATTATCTTCTTATCTTATCTTATCTGGATAATTGGCAATCCACCACTGTGCGGTTCTCCAGAAATTCCATCTCAAAGGCCGGCCGGTGTTCATGGGCGAGGGTAGTCACTTACCATCAGGTGAATCGTCTGCTTGTTTACCCTTATAATATAAAAAAAAATCCGCTGCCAGCCACCTTCTTCAAGTCGTCGGTAGATCGAGCTGCAGGGCATCCTACACTACGTTTGCCTGATCGCGGTTCCCAAACAATTACAAATAAAAATTTACTTTAGTTAAATTTGTAATAACGTAATGATAAATTGTCTATGTTACAGAAGTTTTTATAACATCGTTTATAGTAAAGCAAGCGATACTTTGGGTAAAGGCCAGTTTTTAAAGTATAAAGCTTCTCCTATCTCAATAGGTCATCGGTGATCAAAGCTTATGTATTATAATATACAAGAAGTATTTAAATAAATATTTGCAAAATAGTACATAATTTTGAAATCATACTTGTGACCTTTTATAAGAAAACTAGCAACCTGCCCAAGCTTCGCACGGGTAGCAAAGCATTTATTGATTTTTTCCGACATTTTCAACAATCAACGTCATATTTCAGCCATTTTACACAAAACCTTAATACAGCTAAACCTGGCTCATGAATCACACTCTGTCTATTGGTTAAAACCGTACGAAAATCCGTTCGGTACCTGTTGAGTTTATCGCGAACAGACAGACAGACAGACGCGACGAGGGACTTTGTTTTATAATAGTACTAGCAACCCGCCCCGGCTTCGCACGGGTACAAATTATACACCGAAACCTTCCTAATGAATCACTCTGTCTATTAGTGAAAACCGCATGAAAATCCATTCAGTAGTTTTTCAGTTTATCGCGAACAGACAGACAGACAGACAGACGCGGCGGGGGACTTTGTTTTATAATATGTAGTGATGTAGTGATAATAATAATATAATATTATGTAGGCAGTGTCTAGTGATACATTTGCTTGCATAGTGTTTTTTGGGGTCTTAAATTTTAACTTTGAAATTTATACGTTCCATGAAATAGAATTACGTATACGGGAATTAACGCGATCAGTAGGTACCTTTGAATTACCTGACTATCAGGACAGGTTGCACTGGCCGACTTATATGTTGTCGGTACAATTTTCGTGCAGGCATGTGACGTTGCCTGTTATGATCCAGCTAAAGAAATAAATTCTATTTATCAATTACCGTGTGATACCCTGACTGATCCTGACTTATCTTTTATTATATTCTATGGTGTGACCGTATGAGTCACTTTTTGACAATTATTTTAATATGGCAAGTGATGTCATATGCTTTGCAGAACGCAGCTTATTTTTGGATCGGGGCACATGCAGATTTTATTACTGTAATCTGAGTGGTCTATTGTGAAAAGATCGACCTCTTAGTTTTTACACGACTACCCAAAAAGAAGCGTTTTCAGGGTTGATTTATGTGTGTATGTGAGTTTCTTTATTCCATCATAAATGCCTGAACCGATTTGGATGTACCTATCATTAGACTCCCCACATTTCAGGGAGCTCTACGACTCCAACCGGTCTGTCACCGCAGTCAGACATTTGGGAAGGCCAATAAAATACTCAAAACGGCCAGACTTTTGTGAAAATTAAGCTAGAAAAAGCTGTCACAAATGACACTTTCATTTACAAACATATTATAAATAAATAATAAGATGTCAAAGATTAAAAACAAAAAAATCCTGTGTTATAGATACTTATTAAAAAAATGGATGGTAAATAATAGCCGCGGGCCTCATCTAGAAGAGACCCTGAGAAGGGAAGACCAAACGCAAAGTAAAGAAAGCAGCTATGCAAGTGAAAAAAAGGAAGATTATTCGACGAACGGACAAAAGGCGCTATGTAGGTACGTGTGTTTAAAGGGTGAGTGTAGAAGTCAGGAAAAATGCCAGCTATCTATACTTATATACTTATAATAAATCTGTAGCGGGATGAATTCTGTATATTGAATATATTTAAAAAAAATCGACTGAGGGGTATTAAGATATCGATACTGATGCCAAATATGCGATTCAAATAATTTTTATCTGTCTGTCTGTCTGTCTGTCTTTCTGTCTGTCTGTTTGTATGTTCACGATAAACTCAGAAGTTACTAAAGGGATATGCTTGAAACTTAGTATGATAATTGTTTGAGTGCCTGCGCAGGTTATAGGGTACTTTTTATCCCGGGTTAAACTTTGGTTCCCACAGGAAAATCAATGAAAGCTGTAATAACATTTTAATGTAAGTAGAATGTATATCCCTATTTCGAACAAATTAATAGCGAGCGTTTAGCTTATCTGGTATAGTGTACTGTTACGCGGGCCGATTTTGAAGAGGTTTTAAAAAAAATACTTTCTAGAATAACAGCGATTTCTTCTTGAGATACAGAGATGTAGATGTATGTATGTATTGGCACACGCAAAAAATACTGACATGAGTACTCGCGACGGAAGATGGTTGCGGACTGACGAGCACGGAGATAGGACTGGTACATTGCAAAAAGCGCTGACAAGCCACCTTTGTGAAGTAGAGGGCTACTCCATCCATTCAGCAGGGATAGGGATGGCCTATGCACTTTTGGGAACATTGGGCATTCGTAACAGCCCCCCGATTTAGAGTAAACTACACATTTATATTTGGAGTTTACGGGAATTTAAGAAAATATTTTGAAGTTAACCAATTCGGAGAGCAGGAGGAGGAATAGGGACATTTTCATCTTCTGACTGAGGGTCTGAATTAGTTGTAGTGATTTTTCGTTTAAATATAATATTTTTCCGTATGCCAATTTTACAAACTTTGTATACAATAATAATAATAATTACAAACATGATTATAATAGTAAAACTAAAATAGTAATTTTGGTAAAGTCCAATATGCGGTTTTTCTATGATATTGTTCAAATCTTTTAGGACTGTAGGGTTATCATATGCTATTGAATCTAAATCTACATGTTTAAGGTTAACGACAGGTAAATTAGGAACATATTTATTATAAGCTAAAACATTACAGCATGAATCATTTAGAATATTAAATGTAGGGATAATTGGTTTTAATTGGATTACATAATGGTCCTGTGACGTTAAACGAGTGTCCTTACAATAAGCGATACAACTAGGAGGTAAGTATAATATTCCATTTCCACTTAAATCTATCTCATTCAATTGAGAGTTATTACATTCTAAACTTATTTTAGTTTTTTCAGATAGTATATATAGCCATCTATTGTTGCGGAGCGGCTGCCAGATATCTAAATGACCTTGGATAAACTTAGTTTCACACATCATGGGAACAGAGGTAAGTACTTTTGTAATGATTTCTGTTTCGCAAGTTGGTGTAGCTGAAGAAGAGTATATTACAGAGGTTTTGCAAAGATAGTGATCCTTGTTAATTACTTTACAAGAGTCTATGTTATCTAGATTGCAGTAAGTTGATTTGTCTTTACTGATACCAATATATTTAGAGGTTGGAACTATGGTTACATATGATGCTGAATTTTCGTTACTATGTGGAATTGGAATTGGTAAGTTATGATAGAAGTTTAAATTTGCAGTTTCGACTAAAGGAATCTTGATAGTGAACACTATTTTTTCCTTGTTGAAATAACTAGATATCTCGGAAATATTTAGGATAGTATGCATATTATTTAAACTCAGAAGAATAGGTAATTGTTGAGAGTTTGATAAGAATCTATAGTTATTGGCCAATTCCACATAAAGTTCTTTAGGTGTGAGAATAGTGGGGTATAATATGTTAGATTTACTGAACATAATTGAGTTAATAATGTCTTCGACCTTAAAAGATAAAGTTAAGAGGCTATTTTCTACCATCGAAATTAATTCTAGTATACGAGACCTTATACCTAATTCTCTGGATATGTTAGTTAAATTTCTGATATCTTCAGAAAGAGCATCAATGGCGTCCTTTAAGTGTTTTTCATTGACTGCTATATTTAATAAGGTGCGATTAAAAGAATTAATAGTAGACGTCGTAATTAAAATGTTTTCTTTCATGTAGAGAGCTATTTTCTTTTGGTCCATCTCAACTTCTTTTATGGCATTGTCGTAACGAATTGCGTCTTCTTCGTCCATGGTGCCGAATAGTTTCTTAGATACAGTGCCTATAACGCCTATCAGCGCAGCTCGCTTATAATGAGACAAATGATGTGAAGTGAGATGAGAAAAGGCTTCGTTATTGTGAACCAAATCATTACAACGAGTAAACAGTGGTTGAAAAAGATTACGACATTCTAAATAATCGAAAATTCCACTATTTCTGCAAAGTGCCAATGAATCATTGAGAAATAACTTAATATTATCAATGTGGGGACTTATAAAAGATATATCATAGGGAACTACTATATTAAGATAATTATCTATTACACTTAAGGAGCCTATAGGGTCGAAGTATATTCCGGCATTACTCTTCAAAGGCTGGATGAATTCTTGACCCGATATTCTCGATGCAAGTAGACTGTAAATGAACAATATATCTAAATTCTAGATTAGAGTAAAACTTAACTCACTTAAATAAAATACTGATACACATAGTGGAATCTATGTTTCAGACCTAGAAGCTAACTTTAACTCGTCGTAGTGATGGGTGACGTGACGTCTATTTATAAGGAGAGTTAAAGAATTCCTACCGTTAATTTTGACCACTTTATATGGTCCTTTCCAGACCGGCGAAAATGCTTTACGAAGACGTACATGATTCTTAAGGTATACATAGTCTCCGACCTTGTACTTGACATGACGCGTATGGGCGTCATAATATTGTTTGGATCTTTCTTTGGATAATTGAATGTTATCTAGCGCTTTGTCTCGTGAAAGTTTTAATCGGTGGTTTAGGGCTTTTATGTATTCAGGGTATGTAAGGTCTGATCGTAATTCATAAATGGAATCTGGAATAAAAGGTTTTTGACCGAAAAGAAGTTCATATGGTGTGAAATTTGTAGTAGAATGAACAGAAGTATTGTAAGCTAGCATTGCGGTGTAAACATACTTATGCCAATCGGAATGATTTTCGTTTACATACGATTTGAGGTACTCCTTGAGAGTAGAGTGGCTACGCTCAAGTGCACCTTGGGTTTGGGGATGGTATGGAGAAGACCAGATTTGTTTAATTTTCAGGAAATCGCATGTTCTTTTGAACAATTCTGCGGTGAAATTGGTGCCTTGGTCTGTTAAGATAGATCTCGGAATTCCAAAAATAGAAATGAAATGTACTAGACACTCACATGTTTCCTCTGCAGTTGCATTAGAGACAGGGTAAGCAAAAGAAAATTTGGTAAGGTCATCTTGTAGAGTTAGTATGAATTTGAGTTTGGGTAGCCCTGCTTCTGGAAGGGGACCTACGAGATCGAGACTTAGACGCTCAAACGGTTTGGTAGATGTAGTTGTTATCTGCATTGGAGACTTATTAATTTGTCTTAGGGCTTTATTGCATTGACACTGAGAACAGTTTTTCACGTATGTTTCGATATCGCTACGCATGTGTTTCCAATAATACCTCTCCTTAATTCTATTAGTCATACGCGTTGATCCTAGATGACCAGCAATAGGAATATCGTGATTTTCGCGGAGTATTTTAGGTATTTCCGAGGGTATAGGATATATTATAGTGTTGTGATATATGTGAATTGGAATTTGAGTATCATTAAATATGTATCCGAACATATTGTATATCTTATACCAAACGTGTTTATCGAAAGGGTTGCGGAAGTCACTAATCGCTATGCTTATGTTAGAATTATCTGAATTTTGTAATACCGTAGACTTTAAGTTTAATAAGCATTTAAATAAATCTTCATGAGAACTGTTGTCGAAATGATAAACTTTAGTGAATAAGAAATGGACTTCTTTTCCTTTATGACTAAATGATAATAGAGAATGTAGTGTTCTCTCTTTATTGAGAAGTTCTTGGGAGTCGCTGACTTCACCTAAGATCTCTTCTACATATGGGTTAGAGTTATCGAGGTCTATTGAGGCTGGTATCACAATGTGTTTGCAATCGCTTTTAAGGATACTATCATTATGTTCTAGAATAACTGTATTGCTATTGAACTCCTTGTTAGTCATTGCTTTTAGGAATTTGCTGTAATTCTCGTCGGAGGATACGGGACTTGGAGTGGTTACAGGAAAGGTGTCGGGAGACAGAGGAGTTTGTATTGGAGGACTGGAAGAGTGACCAGGAAGCGCCGGCGAAACATCAAGCCCCGCGGGTAAGTCTTCATTTTCTAAAAGATCAACACATGGTAGGTCATCACTGTCAAGGTTTAAGGGTATATTAAGATCATCAAGCGTTAGGGGGCTAAATTGTGGTGATTGGTCATCACGAGCATTAGAGGTAGACGGTACCGGGTCAGATTCTAAAGGTTGAACGGGGTTTACCGGAAACCGAGATAAGGCATCAGCATTACTATTTATTCTACCCCTCTTATATTCAATATTGTAATCAAACTCCTCTAGCTTTAAACGCCACCTGATAAGGCGAGACCCAGGGTCTTTACAATTAAATAGCCATTTTAGTGGTCTGTGGTCTGTAACGATGGTAAATTGGTGTCCATAGAGATAAGGGCGAAACGTTTTGGTGCCAAACACGATAGCCAGACATTCTTTCTCAGTTGTAGAATAGTTTGATTCAGCTTTATTTAGGGTTCTGGATGCGTATGAAATCGGGTGGTCTTTACCAATTTCTCCTTGTGAGAGTATAGCGGATATCGCGTAGTTGGATGCATCACATGTTAAAATGAACGGTTTGGAAAAATCCGGGTATATTAATATGGGCGCAGAGATGAGTCTATTCTTTAGTTCTTCGAATGCAAGTTGTTCTTTGTTAGACCAGGCAAAAGGGGTGTCCTTTTTCAGAAGAGAAGTTAAGGGTTTAGCTATCTTGGAGAAGTCAGGGATAAATCTTCTATAATATGAGACAAGCCCTAGAAAAGATTTGGTGTCCTTTGGGCCTTTAGGCACGGGAAATTGAGAAACTGCTGTTACCTTGTCCGGGTTGGGCTTAACGCCTTTATCGGTTATGATGTGTCCAAGGTAACCCACTTCCTTCCGGAGAAACTCACATTTGTCAGGCTGAAGTTTTAGATTAAATTTACGGAGTCTATAGAAGATTTTGGAGAGATTTTCGATATGACCTTGAAGCCCATGAGAGTATATGACAATGTCATCTAAATAAACATAACAGTGTAGGCCTTGGAGTCCTGCGAGAGCAGTATTCATCAAGCGCTGAAACGTAGATGGAGCATTTTTGAGGCCAAATGGCATTCTTTTGAACTCATAGTGGCCTTGAGGAACGGTGAATGCTGTTTTTGGGATGTCTTCTTCAGATATAGAGATCTGGTGAAATCCAGAACAGAGATCTAGCGTAGAGAAGTATTTACATTGGCCCAATTGGTCGAGAATCTCATTGATTTGAGGTATGGGATAGCTTTCTCCAATCGTAATATCATTAAGCTTCCTGTAATCAATTACGATGCGCCATTTTCTTTCGCCAGAAGAATCCATCTTCTTGGGAACGACCCAGATGGGAGAAGACCAGGGAGAAAGAGAAGGTTGAATAATGTCTTGGTCTAACATTTTTGTTATTTGGGACGCTACTTCTTGTTTGTGTATTTCAGGGAATCTATAGGACTTGACATTAATTGGTGCCGATGAGAGAGTTTTGATTTCGTGTTTAAGGAGATCAGTGGTTGTCAATCGGTCATTTGGTAAGTGAAATATATCAGAATATTGGGAACAGATATCATAGAGATTGGATTTCTCCTCGTCATTAAGGTGGTCGGTTCTGAGCATCTTCAGGACTTCATTTTTACGATCAGTATGTGATTCAGTGTCACTGAGGTGATAAGAACCCAGAGGAAGTTCGAAAGCTTGGTCATCAAGGGGTTCTATGTGTAATTTAATGTCAGAGTTTATTGTTATGGGTTCTTCGGAAGTATTTAATACGGAGATGTTGACTCTGTTGTTGTCTTTCACAGCAACTACACAATTAGCGACTAGAAGGCTATCCGAAATATGTTGGTCCATGATGAGCCCCACTTTACAATTAGGATCAGAAACGGTGCATTCCAAAATGGTTTCTGTACGAGGAGAGATTTGATATACCGGTTCACAGTATTTGAGTTTTGCGACTATGTCCCTAATTCGTAAAGTATTAGAATTATAATCGATTACGGCATCCAAGTCGTTCAAGAGGTTGTTACCTATTATACCATCATAGCATAGATTAATATCCTCGACTACATGGAAATCATAAGAAATGTCTGATTTCAAACTGTAAAACAGCATTAGTTTAAAGGAACCTAAAGTGCGCGTCGTTTTGTTCCCAGCATTAATTCCTACTAGTTGAATTATTTCATTTTTTAAGATAGGCATAAATCTCAGTGAGTTCTTCTTTATTAGGCTTACGCAGGCGCCTGTATCTACGAGAAACGTCAACCAACATTCATTAACTTGCGTTCTGAGGATGATGTGAGGTAAGTATCGATTATTAGAATTGGAAGTTATTTTAAATATTTTCTTATTTGCAGGTTCGGCGTTTGGCGAGGATGTAGCGGATCTGGAGGGTGGATTGGATACAACGTATGCGGTGGATGCAGTTGATACGGTGGGTGCATTGGATACAGTGAGTGCGGATCCGGTGAATGCAGTGGATACAGCGGATGCGGATACAGTGGATGCAGTGGATACAGTGGGTTCAGTGGATACAGCGGATGCGGATACAGTGGATGCAGTGGATGCAGTGGATACGGTGGATACAGCGGATGCAGATACAGTGGATGCAGTGGATACGGTGGATACAGCGGGTGCGGATACAGTGGATGCAGTGGATACGGTGGATACAGTGGATGCGGATACAGTGGATGCAGTGGATACGGTGGATACAGCGGGTGCGGATACAGTGGATGCAGTGGATACGGTGGATACAGCGGGTGCGGATACAGCGAATGCAGTGGATGTATGGGTGTCCTTAGTATAATTAATGGCGTAGAAAGATATGGGTCTCACGAGACACCGCCGTGAGCCCTTTATTCGTTTAAAGTCTCATTGGTTTCATCCGAGTATTCGTTCATGACATGGACACGGGCTTGTTGACGATAAGGTTGATTCTGTGGAAAATTTTGATGTGGTAGGTTGCTTCGCTGCTCTTTAAGTCTGTTATTATATTCCCGTTTCCTACATTCCTCAATAACATGCCCTAGATTTTTGCAATACTTACAGAATTTGGGTTGATTTTGGGACTGCACGTTATTGACATTTAGATTTCTAGGACTATCACTGTTACGACGTGGTTGTATCGGGTTTGATTGATTCGGTGAGTTACGCTTGTACATGAGTTTTTGTATCTTCTCTTCGGAGATTGCGAAGTTAATAGCTTCATTAAGGTTTTTAGGGGATTTACATCTAACTACGTTTGAAATTCGCGAATTTAATCCTATTAGGAAATGATGAAGGGCCAGGTCTTCCATGGCTGCGGTACGCCCTGGAGCTTCTTTAGCTTTAGTCAAAACGATCTCAGTCAGGAGTTGAGATAAAGTTTCTTCAATACGAAGCCCGAATTGGCTGACTGCTTCATTCTGCCCTTGTCTACTGTCTTGCAGCTCGGCTAAGAGGTGTGAATAATGTTTCGTGTCTGCGAATTGGGTTTTTAGGAACTCTTTTAATTGATCCCAGTGTGTGAATGATTTAATTGAGCAAGCAATTTCTGCTTTGCCTTGTAATTGGCTCAATATGTATTTAAATAAAACTGGCTGCTGCTCAGCACTCGCGAGCTCATACGCGTTATTACAATTTGACAAAAATGAATTGAGGGTTTGCCTGTCACCATTGTATGGCTTAATAAATTTAAAGAGACTATTTAAATCTACAATTAAAGCACCAACTAAAGCACCTCCCTTTTCTGGTTTGGTCATTTTGAAATTTTTTTTCTATTACTCGTAAGTGCAATTAAACAATTGAACCAATTATTTTAGTTATTTAAGACACAAAACGAAGTTAGAATACGGCTCTGTACAATTGTCACCGGAACAGATAGCAAATGTTTAGTCTAGCAACGGCCGGGACAGATAAGACGTGTTGGAGAATTTATCCCTACTGAGAACCAGGTACATATACAATAGAACGAGATTATAATGTCTATAATGGAGTCTCGTCTTTATAGAAATATTCACTCGCGGAATGAAGTATTTTCGGCACAACACAACACTTCCACTGATTTAAATAGTACAGCTTTGACAATAAAGATGACTTACAGGATCACGAAGAAAGTAACCTTGAACATGTTGCTGGACTGATTTAGCAAGGACTGGCAGGATGCTCGATGACGTCACGGGAACACCACGTTTGCACTTTTTGAGGATATGTTTGTTTATTTTTATTTCACAGGATTTAGATAGTTTATTAGAGACGAAATACAATGTTTTCTTGCAGGATTTTGTAGTTTGATTGTAGCGAGTTTGATTTGGCACTGTTCGTTAATTCGGTGAACAAACACTTTTCACTCGCGGAGGCGATTCCAAGATTTTCACAAGAAATCCCACCGCTGCCACCAATGTTACGCGGGCCGATTTTGAAGAGGTTTTAAAAAAAATACTTTCTAGAATAACAGCGATTTCTTCTTGAGATACAGAGATGTAGATGTATGTATGTATTGGCACACGCAAAAAATACTGACATGAGTACTCGCGACGGAAGATGGTTGCGGACTGACGAGCACGGAGATAGGACTGGTACATTGCAAAAAGCGCTGACAAGCCACCTTTGTGAAGTAGAGGGCTACTCCATCCATTCAGCAGGGATAGGGATGGCCTATGCACTTTTGGGAACATTGGGCATTCGTAACAGTACGCTTTCTACTCGATGCGTTCGGGGCATCGGAGCCCTCTTTGACACTCTTTTCTATTTTTGCACTTTTTTTTATATTTAAAATAATTTACTTTTCAAATTAGGTATAATTTTTAACCGACGAAAAAAAGGTTCTCAATTCGACCGTATATATACATATTTCTTTTTTTTTGTATATTGAGCTTATTTATATAAACTATAAAATTTTATATAAACTTATTTTGAGTCGGCACCAAATAATAAAAGGATTAATTACCTACGTAGAGCCATGTCCTACGTAGATACCTACATATAAAATTAAGATAATTTATAATTAATCAGTTTGTTGTTTGGCGTCGACTGAAAATTAGTTTATATATAACATTTGATAGTTTATGTAAATAAGCTCAATACTTAAAAGGACTTAAAATGTTTGTTTATTTTATGTGTTTTAATTCTTTTCGTCAGTTTATTTTTTTGTTAAAAATATTTTTTATAAAACCACTCAATTTAATTAAGTAATAAATATAAAGAGTCATAAGTATCGATTTTTACCTGTGTTAAAGAAATATTATTAGTTAGATTAGATTTTACCTGCAGATAGTCAAGTCTGTTTGAAGGATTTCGAGTGAATGTATTTTTTCAATCGTAGGATATCATAAGGAAATGTGCTTTTCTGTGGTGATTGTTGAAACAGCAGGAGTTTTTTTTCGTTGTTTGGTGATCCCAGAGTAATCGGTAGCTGGTGCTTGACTATGCCAACGAGCTATTTTGCCTCTCGCAGCCATTAAATTCATAAATATGTTTCAGGGCATTAATAATAATAATAATTATGTGATATGTGGAATGTCGATTCGGCGATCATTGTTCCGATCGTCATATCTGCTCATGGATTGATAGCCAAAAGCCTCGATCAACACCCTAAGAGGCTCGCGTTAGACGGTTGGATCAAGGGACTGATGCAGAAGGCAGTTCTCCTCGACACGGCCCGTATAGTGAGGAGGTTCCTGTCTTTGGAGCCCTAACCACCCGTATCTTGGTCCCTGTACCGGATGTCGGTGGTCTACTATTTTTTATATTTTTAAATATATATTTTTTATGTACATATTTAAAAATGTAATTTATATGGTAAAAGATGAATAAAGAGAATAATAATAACTTGACACACCTCACACACGGCCGTCTGATCCCAAACTTGGCAGAGCCTGTACTATGTTAACCAGACTGCTGATAAACATACTTATATATTTCTAAATACATACATATTATAGATAAATTACAACCAAACAAAGAATTATTTGTCCTGGGTGGAAATCGAACCCACGACCTCTGGCTCAGCAGTCAGGGTCACTAACCACTAGACCATCAGGCCAGTCCAGTAAATATACATTTACATAGAGTTATAGAAACAGAAAATCCAAACTTAAACTTTCGCGTTCCATGATAAAATAATTATGTTGACGGGAATTAAAGCGATCACGTATTTCAAAAGTATTGCAGTACCTACAGGCCTGTGACCACGGCCAGTGCAACCTGGTGGAAACGTTAGGCAAAGCCAAGGTATGTAATACCTTTTAAATACGTGATCGCGTTGATTCCCGTCAACATAATTATATTAGAATAGAATTTTTATTTAAAGCATCTATGACTTAGTTGTTAGTTTAACTTAACACTTTGTTAGTATTACAGTATTTTACTATATTAAATGCATGGAAGACACTGTCGCCAAATAAATTACATCTAAGATGAAATATTGACAGGTAACCGGTGAAGTTTTTTTTACATTTTCAGACCATTTATTTTCCTTTCGGTAACAGTAGTGCCAAATCTTATGGTACACCGTGACTAAAAAAAGCTCAGAAGCAAACATTTATTTGTTGCGGGGGTGGAACTTAGTATTGGCTGGGAGTAATCTGTTAGGTATACCGCGGGGGCCCATAGTTTCTAGGAAGCGGCACTGACTGACTGACTACAGCAAGAGTCTCCCAATTGCTAGGACGAATCGAGACGTTTGGTCGTCACAGCTGTTTTATGTCGATTTTCTGCGAGAAGAACATCTCGCGCAAGGAGGAGATGACGGTGTGGATTCGGTAGAAAAACTTCCAGACGGAACCTTTTCACTCGCGCTCTCATGCGTACGCTAAAAGTAGCCGTGAGTGTATGAGACGAGTTTTATGTTCTTCACCCGAATCAGAGTCTCCCGTGAAGGGAGTGTCTGGACATCGCCCAGTTACCGTCCGCGAGCCAGCGCTGGGTGGATCTTTGGAGGTAAAACGTCGCCGTACGGAGGATCAACTCATAACCGGCGCTGTGAGGCACACCGTGTGGTTGTAGTCGGTTTAAGCTTGATATACGGCCTCACCAATAGCCCGGTGAGGTGAGCTTCCACACGAAAAACAAATGAGTAATGTTACCGCGCCAAATTATGTCGTTATTTCACGTGTAAGCAACCAAAACAACCTTTTTGTACGCTCCAAGTTGTTTCACCGCCAATACAGTATAAAAAGTCCTGCCTGGAGAAAGAGGTGCAATACCTATTATAAGCGACAAATTGCTGTTTTCCGAAAAAAACGCGAACGAAGTCGCGGGCAGAGCTAGTAACCAATATATTTCCTCAATATTATGCAGCGATGACATTTAGTATATAACACCTGTGCTTAATAAAAAATCTGATATTTTACTGCTTTTTGAAAATCTGTTAATATAACCGCCATTCTGATTCTAAAGGATTGGTTTCACTGAACAAATTAAATTAAAATATTAAAAAGTTACGAGGCCAAACTTAGGTTTTTTTTTCTAAATATAATAATGCTATTGCTTGCATAATTTTCACTCATTCTCAATGATATGATTAATATTTTAATAATTTGTGCAAGATCTCCGGTACTTTGAAAGCAAAATAATGATTGACGCGTTTTATGACGACAATATATTACTATTGTATTTTGTTATCTTAGTGTCTTTCTGTCTTGTTGTTAATACTAATAAAAAAAGAAAAAGAAATGTATATGGGCTATTTACATGCATGCGTCATAAAATTCCTCCACATCGTCGCCTACTGGCAATGTTCCCAGAAGGCTGGCAGCATTGCCACGTTGAATGGCAATGCTAATTCTCTGTGCAAGAAAAAGGCCCGCCTTCTGGTCACGAGAAGTGTCGATCAGTCGCTTAGCTAATTCCTTATAAACGGAACGAGCACTCGGATCCCATGACCCAAGCGTTTCGACCCCAAACTACTCAAAAACATAGTTACCAACTAAATTATTGTATTTACGCCGTTTAAGGCTTTCTGCTGATGCAGTAGCAGCGCCAGCACAACCAGCTGTACTTGGAAGATGTGATGGCGCGAGGGTGTCAACGCAGGTTGCGTCCCACACCTACCCATCTTCTATGGCAGTAACGACATACCATCTGGTCTCTTCCCATCGTCTCGTACCAGACCATTAGGTTCACGTGCGGCTGGCACGCCGGCGGTGACTAGAGCACGACGGATTATGTCGTTAATTGTGTAAAATCAATGTTTTTGAAATCTATTCTTATTATCGATCTACTTACTTCTATTTACACACACTCAATGCCTTTGTATATATTATAAACAAACATTCTACAAAATTCTCTGGCAAATGTTTTACTCTGCAGGCTATCCCGTATGGAATGCTTTGAGTTTATATACTTATCAGATGTGCAAAATCTCTAGCCTTCTTCAAAGAATCCAAGCATATTATGAGGCTGCATACTTTCTTCCTTCTCTTTCTTTTTCTAATTTAATCTTTACACCAAATGTTTATGTAAATATAATTAGCTAACCCTATTAGTTTTAATTTGTCACATTTTTTTTTGTGGGATTGGGCGCAAGCGAGCAGACTTGTCACAAATGATAAGTGAGTAACAAGTTCGTTGCCAGCCTTTAAGGTGGAAGTAAGGGAAGGGGGTGGGGTGTTAGGGCCTCCGGTAATCTCACTTACTCAGTGAAACAACGCAATCATTGCATCACGCCGGTTTTGTTATAGGTTTGTTCTTGCAGACTACGAATTTGCAAAACAGATGGTATGGTATATATAATAATTCCAGAGTTTTATGAATGCGAGTAAGAGATTGTCCAAAAATTTTTCCAATTGGTTTTTCGGTGAATCCTACTTGTAATAACTTATACCATGGCGTTGGTATGATACCGCTATTCACAAAGCAACGGAATCTCAGGGGTCTACATCCTCAGAAAAAATACTGGCTTCTGAGATAACTCTGGAATTTGGGATTAAAGACGGTCATCTGCATCACCCTCATTCTCAGCTGCAGAATTCTTAAAAATTTTGCTTCAAATCTTTTTTTATTAATTGTATAGGGGGCAAACGAGAAGACGAGTCACCTGATGGTAAGTGACTACCGCCGCCCATGGGCACCTGTAACTCAAGAGTCACAAGTGCGTTGCCGCCCTTTAAGGTGGGAATAGGAGAAGAGGGGGAGGGGGGAAGAGGGGAGAGGGGAAGGACGGGAATAGGGGAGAGGGAAGGGTTAGGGCCTCCGGTAACCTCAACCACATTGCTTCTTGCCGGTTTTCTGTGAGGCCGTGGTATCGAGCGGAGTTGAGCCGGCCCATGCGTGCCGAAGCATGGCTCTCCCACATCAATTTATTCTTACATATTTTACTTGAAATCTAGCAATATACAAACTTAAAATGGTTTTTAAAGCTTGTACAGCATAATTATTAGTATCATTAATAATAATAATAACTTCACAAATCTCACACACGACTGTCTGATCCCAAACTAGGCAGAGCCTGTACCATGGTAACCAGACTGCTGATAAACATACTTATATATGATTGATACATTGATCATTAACTGAAGCTGTTATTTACTTGAAATGACATTTTTTTAATGACAAGTTTCTTTTTTTTATATTATAGGGGGCAAACATGTAAAAAAAAAACATGATGGTAAGTGACATACCGCCACCCATGCCATGGGCGCCTGCAACTCAAGAGTCACAAGTGCGTTGCCAGCCTTTAAGGTAGGAGTAGGGGAAGGGGGGAAAGAGGAGGAGATAAGGGGAGAGGGAGGAGGGAAGGGTTAGGGCCTCCGGTAAACCTCACTCACTTAGCGAAAAGTAATGCAATTATTACTTCACTGCCGGTTTTCTGTAAGGCTGTGATATCACTCCGGTTGAGCCGGCCCATGGCTCTCCCACGGCAAAACCGTGTAACCGCAAGTGGTTTCTTTTCATTTACCAATTTTTTTCAAAAAATCAAATTAATGCCATTGATTTTAGTCAACTCATTTCCCCTAGTGAAAATAACCACAATCTTTAACACTATTGTATTAATTGCGGCCCTTTCAATGCCTTCGCATTATGCATCGCACGTCCAGTCGGCAGTATAAAAGCAAGCGGGTATCGCATTGCATTACAATGCAGTGACAGACGAACCTCTAATTGATTTGTCTTTGATTCTAGCGGTGAGAATGTCTATGGTTTTATATGACGTAATTTAATAAGTTATTGACTTGTGATTCTTTGTACAGGATCTATTTATCAATAAGTAAATTATTTTTTTAATAAAAAGAGCCGGTTGTTGACTTATTATGGGACTAGCTGTGCCCGTGACTTCGTCTGCGTGGAATAGTGTATTTATATCGAATCAACAGCCTAAAAAATAAGTTTCAAGCTCTCTAAATATGACGATACTTCTATACAACTTTTCATCCCCACCTTTCAACCCCTTACACCCCTTTTTTCGCATTAAAAAGTAGCCTATGTCCTTTCTCAGGCTTTAGACTATCTGTGTACCAAATTTCATTTAAATCGGTTCAGTAGTTTTGGCGTGAAAGGGCGACAGACAGACAGACAGAGTTACTTTCGCATTTATAATATTAAGTAAGGATTATGTACTTAAAATAAAGCTATGTTTTGAGTGAGTTTGAATATATATGAATATGGTAGTGGTAATATTTAATATTTAATTTTTAAAGAGTGGAATACAGCTCTCTGATGGCTGGGCTTTAGTTATCGATCGAATACATTTTTTTTTGGGCTCGGAATGTCTTAATAGTTTCAACAGAAGTTGTTTCCAAGAGATAACCATTAGACGGTAGTCAGGCTTGACAATCGGAGGGGGGCAAGGCCCCCCGTACACCACGGTGTGGCCGCCTGTTGATCAAGAGGCGGCCAAGGTCTGCAGGAGGCTTCCTTCTTAGGGTATCCCGGGTCCCTTGCAATAGACCCACTTGTGACGGAACACCGTGTGGTTTTAGTCGGTTCGATTCCGACATACCACCTTACCGTTTTTTTTTAGCTCCGGTGAGGTGATGACCCGTGGGGGTTTCCACACGAAAAAAAAAAAAAAAGGCTTGACAAAAAGCACTCGTGGTCTATACTGTACGATATTAACGCTAGCAAAGCCCCGGACAAAACTTAGTTTATTTTTTTATTCTCGATATTTTGTATTGGATAATGTCATCATCATCTTTGTATAAATGGGTAAAGACAAAACATTTGAGTATCTTTTTATCTCCTATTTGTCATGCGACTTTATTTTCTTTTAATATCAATTTGAGTGTTTCATCCGTAGGAGAGCCATACTTGGGCAGGTATGGGCCGGCTCGACGGGAGTGATGCCACGACCTCACAGAAAACCGGTGTGAAGCAATGTTTGTGTTGTGTTTCGCCGAGCGATTGAGGTTAACGGAGGCCATACCCTCCTCCCCTCCATCTCCTACTCCCATCTTATAGGCCGGCAACACACTTGTGACTGTTGAGTTGCAGGTGTCCATGGGCGGCGTCACTAGTAGTCACTTACCATCAGCGGACCCGTCTGCTTGTTTGCCCCCTGTGCAATAACCTGTGCAATAAAAAAAGAGTGTGTACCGTGTTAACAGTTAAAAAATTATGGACAAATCTTTCACAGTAAAGGCTGTCCGTCTGTGGAATGAATTGCCACTGGCCATCAGACGTGCACAAACATTGACAAATTTAAAAAAAAACAAATGAAAGATCACTATATTTCTCTGTGAATTGGAACATACTTGGTATTATTATGTATTTATTATGTGCCTCAGTATTAGTTATGCATTGTTTATGAGTGTGTATATATGTATATATGTGTGAGTATGTATATATTTGTGTACCGATCAGTGGCGTAGCGTGCCTCGGACGGGCCCTGTATCAAAATTAGTTGGGGGGCCCAAACGAAGGGTAAAGATTTCTCACAGAAGAAACAAAAATGCTTTAAACGGGGGAATCCCGCAATAACCGATGTAGAATATTGCCAACTTTTGGGCGCACGCTTAACCCGAAAAAAAAGAGATTGCTTTTTTGACTCTTGTCATTTCTGAAGTGAAAACTCTACAGGCACGTATGACAGTTTTTTTATAAAATGTTTTTTTCCCGGGAAGCACGAGATTAAGTGACATTGCAGATAACATTTTACTAATTTTTGCTTACACACGTTAAGGGCCCCTGTAGCCCGGGGGCCCCGTATCATTGATACGGCTGATACGGCGGTAGCTACGCCCCTGGGACCGATCATCATATTCATTTGCAAACTATTAATAAATTTTTATGTTAGTATCTCTAATTAGTACTTATATATTATTTATTAATAATTACATAGGCTCCATGTACACTGCAGACCTCTTTTCATGTCTGTTTCTCTATCAATCCAATGGTTGCCTAGAAGAGATCGCAAACTGCGATAAGGTCACCAATCCTACATAGTATTAGCTAGTATTTAGATATAAGAAAATATCGTAATTACTGTTCTGTGTACAATAAAGAGTACATCTATCTATCTATCTATCAATTATTACAACTCCTAAAAATGTATACTTTAATATAATAAAGCCGAAGAGTTGTTTAATCGATTGTTTGTTTGTTTAAACGCGGCATTTGGATAGAGACAGATAGCGCCATCGGGGAAAGTTAAAAGCAATGACTACAAACGTAGGTGAAACTGCAGGGATCAGGTAATCATTAATACAAATAAATAATCACGGGTATATTTAAAACAATTAAAATCAGCACCAACTGCATCTATCTGAACCATTAAGTACCCAGAATACTGGCAACATTACCATTGCATTGAATCACCATATAAAATAATTTAAAAAGGGCTACCGTCCTAATAGTCATACGTCGCACGTTCCACAGATAACATCCGTCTTTGATGTGCATTACAAACTTAGTGCAACGACGAGCTTAAGCACCGCCTCAGGAATAACAACCTTGCGCCCTTTGCCTTGGACGTGAAAAAAGTTAGCACTCATTGTCTATGGCAATAGCGTTTTTGCCACAGCGTATTTATATCCAGTGTCAGTTGAGCTTTGAGGTTGCAAAGCAAAATTTTAAGCATTTAATTATTTTTTATACAAGCAAAAAAACCTGTTCAACCCTCAACTAAGTATGTAGGTTTACTAATATTAGGACTTAAGGTTGTGCTAAATTCTTTTGGTTTTCGACATTTGCTGGTAGGTTACTTGGAATCATTTAGCAAAAATTTTGTAATATAAAAAAATTGGATTTAAAAAAAAAATAACAAATAAAGACTGTAATCCAAACCAAAAGCGCTTGTAATTATTAGTTGAATGAGTTTGTTACCGTTTGTTTAATCGTCCACAATATGAGAAATTGTTTAAGATGATGCCTTATTTCTATCATCGTGTAAATACCTTGAGAAAGCACCAACAAATTTTATTAAAATTTAGGGATTGATTAAAGTCTGAGCGCTATTTTATCCCTTGCTTTAATTTTCCAGTTCGTTTCGTAACTGAATTCGCGTGGTTCAGGTAGTTAATAAAAAAAATACTTTAAAATAATATTCGCTCCAAAAGTGACAGCTCTAAGCAAAATGGCTCACTTAACATGGCTGCCGCGCACATATTTATGTTATGCTAATTGATTAATTGGAATCGGGCGTTGGCGGCGCGTCAAAGTGCACTTTTGTGTCCATCAAATAAAACGTAGTCTCCATTTAATTTAATTTTCACGTCAGATATTTCTCAGAAAGTTCCTTGGGAAGACCTTATCGATCGATTTCCCGCCATTTTGCTGTCAAACTGTTCGGTTGATTTAAATTTCTGTAGTTTTCTGTACGAATTCATTCGAATTTGCTACCAAAAATTCTAAAATACCTATTATACTATTTAAATTGTAAAAAATTGGTTGCCTGTAAAGTCGGTATACGGGCGAAAGTTTTACGTGACAACGACTTTGAGTGGTAAAATAATTTTAATGTGAATATTCATTCGTATAGTAGGAAGAAGGATGAAATAATAGTAACAATTTAAAACATTTATTTATACAAAGAATTATATTTAAAACGCGTGCCTCTCACTCGCTCTCATTGTGAGCGCATAACGTGAGCGGAGCGTAACGCAGTTTCTTGAAGTGTCACCCGGCAAACCAATTTATAAGACGTTGTCACGTCAAAATAAGTTTTTCCGCCTCTAGAAAGTATCAAGGAATCAAGATCTATACACACGCATCAAAAATAATCTCATCAAAAATATAACATAAATATTAAAATCGTGGGAGAGCCATGCTTCGGCACGTATGGGCCGGCTCGACCGGAGTGATATCACGGCCTCACAGAAAACTGCCAGTGAAGCAATGCTTGCATTGCTTTTCGCCGAGTGAGTGATGTTACCGGAGGCCCTAACCCTTCCTTTTCCCATCATCTACTCCTCGTCCTCCCCATCCCCTACTCCCACCTTAAAGACCGGCAACGCACTTGTGGCTCTCAAGTTGCAGGTGCCATGGGCGGCGGTAGTCATTTACCATCAGGTGACCCATCTACTCGTTTGCACCCTATACCATAAAAAAAATTGAACCTAAGTCTCGCAAGTCACAACCCAGTTCTTCTAACGCAAAAAACTTGTAAGATCTAATTGTTACTTAATTAAATTTTCATAGTGACCGTGTCATTGCGGAAGAATGCAATAGCGATTCTCGCTCCCCTGATCATAGGCAAGTAGTGGAACACCGGGGTGGTTCTTAGTCGGTAAGAGTCCGACAAACCCCTTCGCCTCCCCAAGGCGGAGGACATCCATGTAGGATATTGCACGTCGTCAACAAAAAAAAAGGGACCCTGTCATTATTAGACATCTTTTTAATTTATATAATATAATATTTTTTTTTTTACAATGGTTAACTTAAGTTTTATAATATTTTACAACATATGTAATTAAGGAACTTTGACCTTTGTGAGAGACTGGTATCTGTACTAGGAAGATCCTGTCAGACAGATTACCAGGCTTCCCACATATATCGAGTCTCAGATGGTGTGGTCAATATGAGCCAGATGTAGTAGTTACGCTAACGCTAACGCTAACGCTAACGCTAACGCTAACGCTAACCAAGTAATATAAACTTATGAACTTTATTTCTTTAATAAATAGAATGACTTAGCAACTCGTTCCTCTGCGTTTATAGTCACTGTTCACCTCTTAAAAGTCGTTAACGTGCTGTTCCGTAGCCTAAAACCTTCTTCAATGAATAGTCTTTCCAATACAAAAATAATTATTTGCGAGATTAGGGGGCATACATTAATTACGTGAGGTGATTTTGGCGAATTTTTGACCCCCTCCTCTCCCCCTGGTGAGATGTCGTGAGATTTTGCCCTCACCCTCCCCTAATCACACGTGAGATTTTTCAAAATGCATACGTTCACGGAAAATAAATTGTAGAATGAGCAACTGCGGTTGTAGTACCATTTACTCCACCATGTAAAGTAGTAGAGAGAGTCTCCCTACTACTTTACAGTATTATGCTATTTACATTTTACATTATATACTATTTTGGTGGAGAAACATTTTTTATTTCATTTAACCCAGTTTTCTAGCAAGACATTCAGGTTCGCAACCCCGGCCTCTGCGAGCTTCTGCAGGCTCAGTCCCGTTCCCCATCCAACACTTGCGGTATCCCTTGCCTTAGGTTCCTCTCTCTACCCAATTTTCTTTATACAAATTTACCTACTTCCTTCTTTCTCGTCTTAAAACGACTACATTCCCCAGTAGGGTTGGCGTCAGGCTGGCGACCAGCCATAAAAGCTGCTAGCCAAAATCCTTTTTGCGCTGACCCCATGGGAAAAGGGCAGAAGTTGAAGGGGTTAGTATAAATATTAAAACCAAACAAAAAATCCTACCTATGCATAAAAATAAACAAAAAATACTTGCCTTATTTTCAATATCAATTCCAATGTCCACGGAGCGTCGATTTCAAACCACCAAAGGTGACTTGATCGAGAGTGTTCTTAGCCATAATTTAAGAATCTATTCAGCCGTTCTTTTCCATTTATTGCCGGGATTTTTGAGCCGGGTTTTAAATTTATCCACACTTTTTAAGGATAATAAATTAATAATATTGTCTTATAATAATAACTTCACACATCTCACACACGGCCTGACGGTCTGATCCCAAACTAGGCAGAGCCTGTACTATGGTAACCAGACTGCTGATAAACATACTTATATATTACAAACATATTATAGATAAATTACAACCAGACACAGTACAAATGATCATGCTCATCATATCTGTCCTGGGTGGGAATCGAACCCACGACCTCTGGCTCAGCAGTCAGGGTCACTAACCACTAGGCCAACAGGCCAGTTAAATTAATTGTTTCTTTTCAATATTCGGAAAAGATGTCATGTTTGATGATTCTTTATCGGATTATAGGAAATCGCTCCTTACTTGGTTTCAAACATACCGATTGTTTAAACATGGCGGTGGCAGTATTATTTATTAGGTTATCGCGGACGAGGATCAAAATTATGATGATTGCTTTCTATTTTATTATACAATTTAAATGAAGGGACCGTGACAAATCAATAAAATTTATTTTATTAAGTACTTCAATGCATCTCTTTATACGTGACGTAGAAATTTTAGTATTATTAATTTAACATTGCATTGTGGAAGTAGTATTAGTAATTTTTAACAAAAATATCTTAAGAAGTTTGCATTTCGCTGTTAGTTAAAAGTTTACGAGGACTTACATACAACACTCGTGTAATAGTGAAAGACCCTATTGCCCGCTAATTGATACTTTTTGCGGAGTTTGTGCTGCTCCTGGGAATTTCAAGTTCCGATAATCGAAACCAGGATCGTGATCACACAGCAACTTATGTCGCCAAAAGGTTGTTGCATATGTTAACGTCATCAACAGACCTACATTTTATAAACTTATTAAACTAAGAAAATATATTTATTAAAGCACACGGGGCCGCTTGATGGTACACATCGGTGCCATTACATCATCGTTATAGTAATGTTGTAACCGATCCAAAATTTTATTTTCTGTAACCGATTGAATTAAAAAAAAATCTGATAAGCTGAATATAAATACACCTCTATACTTCCATCAAGATGTGACGATACAGATTATCGATAAAATAAAACATGTCGGATTTTATTGCTTAAGCTGAGTACAAATAAAAATGTACCACACGTACATTTGTCGATTATTCCCCGAACGCATGATCGGCGGCAATGTAAAGAAATTAAAAAGAAATAGGGCCATAGACAAGGCATTGTCTATGGCCGCGGTACTTCAAAGAAGGTCCGTTGCAAGTTGAATTTTTAATGAATTGATAGGCTTATTGCGTGACAAGATGGCTAGTTTTGATTATTTTTAAAGAGAAATTGTTTGAATTTTAAATTGTACGGTATTGTATTTAAAATTAAATGATGTGCCACCGAAACACTGTGTGTATAAGGAAGTATTCCATTCCATTTCGTCGTGAAGAGAAAGTAAAGAGAAGACACTTTGTAAGCGGACCGTAACTCAGTGGAAACCAAGGGGGTTGGCTGGAGCATTGTGTCCTATACGTTTTAGAATACGAATAAATACACTTAGATATATTTTTTTTGTTCTTAAGTACATGTTATACATGAAAACACACGTACCAATACAAATAAATATTAATATATACAAATATTTGCCGTCCGAGGCGAATTAAACATCCATGTATATGCCAACATCATGCCAACTATAATATGGAAACCAATCACATAACGTAGGAGGAAAATCTATTACCGAAAACCGAACACTTTGGGAATAAAAAATGGGAAAGTTGGGGGTGTATTCAAACGGTATACGGAAGAAGGGAAGGCAATGGGAGGTAAAGGATATTACTTATATGGAAGGATTGGGAAATATTAACAATAATGCTCTATATATTAACACGAATGCTCTATATGGTCTAATCCCACTAATATTATAAATGTGAAAGTTTGGATGAATGGATGGATGGATAGATGGATGTTTGTTACTCTTTCACGCAAAAACCACTAAACGGATTGTGATGAAACTTGGTATGTAGATAGCTGGAGACCTGGATTAACGCATAGGCTACTTTTTATCCCGATATTCCAACGGCCGATCCCGTTGACTTACGCGGATGAAACCGCGGGGCGCTGCTAGTATGGTACGAAATGGTATTTATGTTACAAGTCATTTCAGTTCACGTGGAGACGAGATCTCTCAAACCTTGGTTAGATGAGCTCACACGGTTCACGTTCACGTTTACGGAAGTGTTGGCACCAACTTTGATGCAGTGTTGTCAACTCCAAAGACTATTTACCCCTAAACTAAAGTCAAAAATGCCACAATTACTAGAAAACCTATATACTTGTAAATAAAAACATCCCTAAAAAACCTCTAAAAACTCCCATCAAATTTATAAAGCCCCTTAAATTTAAGGGAAAAACCCCTAAGTTGGCAACACTGCTTTGATGTGTAGTTCAGTTGGATTTGGCAGAAAAAACATGGAAGTAAAATTAATGCCGTGGAAATATATAGGTGTATGATATACATGACTGATGGAGTAAAGAATGATAAAGAAAGAAAACTGTGTGGGTTCAAAGAAGATGTAGTGACAAGAATTGAGAAAGAAATACTGCGATGGTTTGGTTATGTCGAAAAGATGAGTTAAAAGCGAATGGCTAAAGGAATTTATAAGGCTAATGTGAGTAGGCGAGTGAAGTAGGAGGAGGCAGGTACGCCCCAAAGACGTATACTTGTCAGATCGGCAACATAGTGAAGAAGGGCCAGACATGAGCGTACAGTCACAGTGTAGCATAGTTATAAATATTAGAATTGGTTAAAATGAAATTGAAAATTTAGCTTATCATCTTGGTAACATACTTCAATCAAATGATTTACGAGTATTTTTAACATGCATCATTATTATATCATTATATCATCATTTAGCAATAGTCTTTTGCATTCTTCCAAACTTAAAGGGTTTACAGGTAGCCACTGAAGAGTTCCACATCCTGGCTAGATCATTAGATTATTTCCAAGACTCCATACCATCTATGTGACACGGGGACTTAATAAATTAAAAAAACATAGCAGCTAAAAATAGTAGAATAAAGTCTAAAATTAAATGCATTTACCAGCTGCATAAACGAAACCCCTGCAGTTAATAGTTCATATTAAACTATAGACAGAATGTTACAGAAAGATGTGGAAATATTTTAGGGTTGTATAGTTAGTATAGCCCGTAAATAACCAATAACACAATACCAAGGATGTTGATGGACTGTCCAGATTTTTCTGATAATGTCTGCATTAAAAAGTAAAAAATAAGTTTAAATGAGTGGTGTCAAGGGACATCCGGATGGAACGAAGTTCCTTTCGGTTAATTAGTGAAGGAATTGTAATAAAATTTTATTTCTTTTACTATAGCAAAAAGAGTCGTTACAACTTTTGGTCAACATTTTTTCCGGCCAGCCCCCTTTCGTAACACGCGATAAGGAACTTCGTTCCAAAAAACAAAATCATGAAAATTGATATGAAAATTCATAATATGTTGTTTAGAAATGGTAACATACACAAAGAGAAGCAATTTTTTTTCATAATCTAAAATTTGATCACACTTTTCTATGACATCCTTGGTCAGCCATGTTCATCAGTATGGCGATCCCTAGCCTGCTTTATTTTTTGCCAAGGCAAGCTCGTAAAACGACTTAACAACGAACTTGCCATTGTATTGAGGTTGTAAATTAGATATCTATCAATAGTTTTATCATTCCCGGTCATAAACATGCCGATTAACGCTTAATGTCTATAAAATGCAGATGAGTACTTACAAAACAATAGTATCACATAACATTACAGACTTAATATATCCACATCCCAATAGAACAATTGATTCGGCTTCCAATCACGTTTCGCTTGGCGCCATTGTGTATTTTCCGTCAAAAATACTCAAATCCCACCGGATTCCTACAAAAAATGTGTTACAATATGTTTTTAATATTAATCTCTGTAAAAAAAAACAAAAAGGCGCCACGGACACCCGTAGTTTTGAAAAAAAAAGAACAATGCGGATTATTAAAAAATATGATTTAATTATCTATGGTGCGACTGTTTAGTATGCGGAATGTAATAGAGATGGCGCCGATTAAAAAAATATTCATATATTTAAATTGCATTTACTTACACATTGTGTTTATCAATGACTAGCTGCGCTCCGTGGTTTCACCCGCGTAAGTACCTCGTTAAGTTTCCTTCAATTTTCCGCGTAACTTTCTTATTTTTTTTTTCATAAGAACCTTCTCCTGACAATAACAAACACAAAAATAAATTAGCGAAATCGGTCCAGCCGTTCACGCGTAATGCCGTGACCAAGGGAAATAGGGATTCATTTTTGTATATTTAAATATAAAATGTCAGCTAGAACCTTTTGAACACTCTTCTTCTGATCAAAAGAAGACGAACCTGAAACTAGATTACTGCGATGGATACCGAAGCTGCCAAAATTCCAAATCAGTAGTGATGGTTACGAGCTTTTGGTTTTAAATGATTTCTCTATATATATACGAGTAAGTTCTTGTAGAGTTGTTGAGTAAGTACAGGTAAGTGATAACACAAATAGTATCGCGCTCTGTGACTATTAATAGCTTACGTCAAAAAATATTCAAGTGAAAGTAAACCGCAAGATTGATTTGTATAAAATAATAATCGTAGCATTAACTCACAGTAAATAAAGATAATATATTCGTTGCCACATAATGATGAGTGAAGTGCGCTTCAGATTCGTCCGGGGAACATGGCTATGAATTTTATGCACCGTTTGGCAGCCTTCCGGAATAAGGATGGGACATTTTTGTGATCGATAATCGTGATTTGTTTTTAGAATATTTATGAATTACATATTAAATATGTTACCCAGTTGTGCAAAAAAAAACTTTTTAATGACGACATCGACATGAGATATTGAGTTCAAGTTATTTTGAAATGTGTGATTAGGAAGGCAAGGGTGAGTGTTGGCAAAACCAACGTCATAATCACAATATGTAGCTGACTTTTCATGCATACTGTGGGCAATCACCCCTTCCAACAACGATTGTGCAATTAAACGAATATAGCCACAATTTCTCCGCGTTATCAAATCAATATCAAATCCAGCCTTTTTTTTTACATATAACGTGAAATCCTACAGTCCGCTTAACCAACGTTCCGCACAGTGAGATTGCGAAATGCTTGATAAATTGTCAAGTGTCTTTAGCTGATGTACTTAAGAAGTAATTTGTTCAAAGGAAAGAACAGAGATTTCTAATATTATTGCTGTTGTACTGATACTTCAAGATCAAGACCTTAAATTTTTTGAAGGCTTTATTCTAACAATTCTGCTGAAACAGGTTCATGAAATGTGTACTCAAAACTCGTACGTCGGAAACTGACGACTGATAAAATTATGAATATTATTGTACTAAAGCTACACGAAACCCTTACTACTTTAACACAATGCAAGGGAGCCGTAGATAAGTTTTTAATTTATTGTCACTGAAAAATATTTACGATGCTAGACTCGACGCGAAAGGACTAGCTAGCGGTCGATAAGTCCTAGATAGAATATTTAGCATCTGTTGTCGCTTTAATCATAAGTGACATTAAACTTTCTCTTTATAATGTGTAACATTTAAAATTAAAATAATTCTACTGTGCCAGGAACCTGATGCTCTTAACGTGACCTACACACTGAATATGAAATTTCGAAAAGAGCACATCTCGTATATTTTGACATATACGTTTTTTTATGTCAATGCGTTCTACACGCTTTCCTGTACAAATTTTGTTCGAAAAAGACATCCCTATGGTATTCGTTTTATTGTCGATATCATGGCGTGTACAGAAATAATTTTGAAAAGGTCACAACTCTAAGAGATGTGCCCTTTTCGAATTTATTACTTAGACATAAGACTGTTAACCGACATAATAGTTCTGTCTCTTTTGTTTTATCTTCAAAGTATAATCGAGTTATTTATACCTAGTATTAGCAAAGCGGGCAAATATTTAGTAAACACAAAAAATAAAACGGTTTCTTGCAAATTTTCTTTCTTTCCAGAGTAAAAAATACTTGCAGTAACATACCAAGCCAAGCTGATCGAGCTTATTATGGCGAAGTACCTATTAATCATCTCAAAATTGCAGATATTGCAAAGGTGAAACAATATATTATACCGTCAGAATTTACAGAATTTTATGATGAAATACTAAAGCTTCTAGAAGAGGATTAAAATAAAACAATTTATTTCTTTAATTTTAGTGTTACCCATTTTTAATTTTACATGCCATGCATAAAATAAAAGTTTCGCCAAATTTATATGGTTTTTTTTTTTTAATTATGTGTAGGTACTTGATGCGGTAGATTTCGAAAAGGGCACATCTCTTAAATTTAAATATCGAAATATACATTTATAATAACGTTAACATCAATTTTTTTTCTGTAATTTTCGATTGTTAATATGCCCCAAAATTTAACTGTAAAATATATTTGTTGGATATTGCACTTAATTAGAAAATATATATTTTTTTTTAATTTTCTGAATAGTTTAAATATTCAGACATATGCCCTTTTCGAAATTGCACATTCACTTATATTTACTGCTAGTCTAGAATAAACTTCTAAAACTTATCGATATTTTATAGCCACTACCCCATCCCTCTCCTTGGGGTGAGCTACAAACGACAAGCATTAGCATAACAGATCCGACATGAAAATTGATTTAAACGCCACGCGGATTATACCCAATGTTGTACCCGGCTATAGGGTGGTTATGGAACAGTAATGGGTGTTATGGGGTATCGCACAAACTCTAATGTGGTTTTGTTTGCCATTTAATATCGTTGTTTAAATTATTCAATATCTATATATTACAGCGTGTAAGTATCACCGTTGCGAAGAACTTACAAAAACGGATTTCTTTGTATATTTATCACAATGCAAAAGTCAGTTCATCATAAAAATGCGAGATTAAGGATTTACAGTCATTAGTTTGAATGTTTGAATGTTTGTTAGATACTCTTTCAGGCAAAAACTACTGAACCGATTGCGATGAAACTTGGTATGTAGTGTTAGAAACATTCTCACAACCACTGATATAAAATATGAAAATCACTAACTACAGTAACTGCCAAGTTGTTCGTACCACTCTTCGCACTCAAGACAACGTTCTGAACTTATTACTACCCTTTTTATAACCCCACTATTCATTAATATTTATCAATCGACCAATACCATTGCGTTACCGGTATAACCATTCAAAATAATGTCTATTAACTTATTCTTGTTAAATAGTGAACTGTGTAATCATAGTTTGTCCCTAATTTTAATAAAATAAATAAGAGTTTTTTATGTGGCGACGACAGTAGATAGCTGGAGACCTGGATTAACGCATAGGCTACTTTTTATCCCGATATTCTCGCGGGATCGGGACTTACACGGGTGAAACCGCGGGGCGTTGCTAGTATACAACAACTTGACAAATTTCACACACAGCCATCTGATCCAAAACTAGGCAGAGCCTGTACTATGGTAACCAGACTGCTGATAAACAACAAAAAATTAATTTTAAAAATTTAAAAGAGTACCCTTAAGCTCAAGTAGTTTTCTAGATTTCGTGATTAATAATAATAAGCCAAGAGCCACCATCAACAAATAGGCTCACGTTAGGCGGCTGGATCAAGGGACTGATGCAGAAGGCAGTTTTTCTCGACACGACCCGTGTAGTGAGGAGGTTCCTGTCTTTGGAGCCCTAACCACCGGTATCTTGGTCCCTGTACCTGATATCGGTGGTCTACTATTTTTTATGTACATATTTAATAATGTAGTTTATGTGATTTAAAGATGAATAAAGATAACTTTACATATCTCATACACGGTCGTCTGATCCCATACTAGGCAAAGACTGTACTATGGTACCGACTGGCCGATAAACATACTTCATACTTAGTTATATAGATATAAAGGCTGTATCTGACAATGGAACACTTACTTAAATCACTGAATGCCTTCAGTGATTAAAGTAAGCGTTCCTTTGAGATAGTTTTTTTTTTTATGGTATAGGGGGCAAACGAGCAGACGGGTCACCTGATGGTAAATGACTACCGCCGCCCATGGGCACCTGCAACTCGAGCATCACAAGTGCGTTGCCGCCCTTTAAGGTGGGAGTAGGAGAAGAGGGGGAGGGGGGGAGAGGGGAAGGACGGAAATAAGGGAGAGGGAAGGGTTAGGGCCTCCGGTAACCTCATTCACGCGGCGAAATGTAATGCAAGCATTGCTTCACGGCCGGTTTTCTGTGAGGCCGTGGTAACGAGCGGAGTCGAGCCGGCCCATACGTGCCGAAGCATGGCTCTCCCACATAAAGAACTCAAAGTACAAATTGAGTCAACCCTAGTAAGTTATTGAAAATACTTGTGTCAGGGTTGTCTCGCTTCACAAAACCACTAATTTGGTATCAAGCACGGACTTTAGAGTAGCAGGGGATATTTATAAGCTTGATTTTCTTTAAAAAGATATGCTTCAGTACGCAAATATTACCTTTCCAAAGAGTAAGTAAGCCAAACTCCACAAACTGAATAAGAACCCCACTAATATTATAAATGTGAATGTTTGGATGGATAGATGGATGGATGTATGGATGGATGGATGTTTGTTACTCTTTCACGCAAAAACCACTGAACCGATTGCGATGAAACTTGGTATGTAGATAACCGGACACCAGGATTAACGCATAGGCTACTTTTTATCCCGATATTCCCACGGGATCGGGGCTTATGCGGGTGAAACCACGGGGCGCTGCTAGTAGTATATAAACTGCTATCGCTTCGAGTAAATAAATTGACATTATGCTAATTTTGCGCTATTTTTATTTGAGGTAACATCTAGTGGGAGCCGCTTCTAGGTCTACTTCCTGCAGCCATTTTTTCACTTGTTATCTATATATTAATACGTGAAGCGAAAACTTTGGATCCCTTTTTACGAAAATTGGGCGGATAGAGGAGTATGAAATTTCGCACACTTATAGTTTATACAGAGAAGAAGTGACGAATGCCAATATTTTTGAACAATATTTGCTACAAAGTTTAAAAAAATGCAAATACGGGTACATACAGCTATGAGTGTCCAGTATATATTTTGACCTGTCATGGTACAAAAGTCTATACAATGAGGTATATAGGTCAAGTTATATTGGCCAATGAAATAAACCATGGTCGAAATTCGACCACCACACGATCTCTAGTTATATTAAAACCCTTATGCTATATGGTTTCCGAATTTGTTCTACATGTTTTTATGTTTGTTTACACACCAGGTATTGGTAAATTATATACTTATATATTTCTAAATACACACATATTATAGATAAATTACACCCAGACACAGAACAAATGATCATGTTCATAACACATCAAATAAAAAACCTGAAGAGTGTTTTCGGTGGATTGTTATAATCTCTTGAACGACCAATTTGAATAATCCTTTTTGCATTTCATAGCTTAATTCTTGAGGCAGATTATAGGCTATGTAACATCACGCTACGATCCTTAGGAGCGGAGTAGCGACCATAAACACCGGTGAACGATTAGTTTATTATATTTTCTTTTCTGTATCCAAATGGCATCTGGCTTGGACCGTTCGTTTTGTATGCGATTAATTCCCTATAATATGACAGGGTGGCTAGATGTCAAGGGGCGTGGTCGCTATAAGCAAGGGAAGTGATAACCATTAACTGCACGACATTGAATAGCTGTAGGTTCAATGCTAAGCCGACGTCATTCGTATAATGTGAACTAAATGGTTTAAAAGTTACTAATGTTTAAATATATTGGTGGTCGCACAGAGTTCGAGGATCGTTCGTAATTTATTGAATGACTATCAGCGCCCGCGGTTTCACCCGCGTAAGTCCCGATCCCGTGGGAATATCGGGATAAAAAGTAGTCTATGTGTTAATCCAGGTCTACAGCTGTCTATATACCAAGTTTCATCGCAATCGGTTCAGTGGTTTTTGCGTGAAAGAGTAACAAACATCCATACATCCATTCATCCAGTTTTACATTTGTAATACTAGCAGCGCCCCGCGGTTTCAACCGCGTAAGTCCCAATCCCGTGGGAATATCGGGATAACAAGTAGCCTATATGTTAATCCAGGTCTCCAGGTATCTACGTGCCAAGTTTCATTTCAATCGGTTCAGTAGTTTTAGCGTGAAAGAGTAACAAACATCCATCCATCCATCCACACACACTCACAAACTTTCACGTTTATAATAATAAATTAGTAGGTTTAGTGGGATAGTGGGATTGTTAACAATAATTAAGTTAAAAAAACGTTTCGATGCGCCTAAATCATGAGAAATTGTACTAAGCTGTATTCATCATTTAATTACAAATAGGACCAACTTTGAGTACAAACAATTCAGTTATAACTCTTTAAAAAAAAAACCGACTTCAAAACAAAAACTATTCCATAAAAGACTTATATATGGTTTTCTCATGGATGCCATTGTCAGAAATGGACCAAATTGAAATGGGACCACACGGGAAGCACCAGCTTTCAAATAAAAGAAGAATCATCAACATCGGTTCACACAGCCGAAAGTTCTGAGGTAACAAACATAAAAAAAACATACCGTCGAACTGAGAACCTCCTCCTTTTTTGAAGTCGGTTAAAAATAAAAACAAAGAAAAAAAATTAAAGACAAGCTTTTATTACTTGTATAAAAGGAACTAAAAAGTTAAAAATAATAATAAAAGCGTGTTACACCTTCTTTATTTCTCTTGCCGTCAGAATGTATTCGTGTCTTTTTATTAACAAGTAATAAAATCTTATTTTTAATTTTTTCTTCTTTTATTTTTATTTAAACTTTTTATTGATTTACTATAAATCAAACGAGCCCAAACTCGATGGGGTTGCGTCGTTTCGTCATGATTTTACCCTTCTATAAATGATTATCTATTCCTTTTTATTAATATTTTTAGTTAAAATAACCAACCAAGTTTGACAAGTCACGTCACGTTCACTTGACAACGACTTGACAGACGTTTTTGCATTTGCTTCTAACGCAAGGGACCCTAAAATACAAAACAACAATTAATTTGATCACAAAAGCGCGCAAAGCGAGCGCAACGCCCCCTTTTGGTGGCTATTATAGTTATAATGTGTTATAACGGGCGGGAGTTTTAAACGGTAGGTTTTAGGAAACTAATATGATAGGAATTTTATACCATAGAGGTAAACAAGTATATCTAAGCTTTGCGTAATACCAATCACAGAAGAATATAATCGTAAACTTAAAATTTAAAACACCGCCGCCTCGAAATATTAATGATTGAGCAAGGCAAATTGATGATGATGAGCAAGGCTTAAAATTTGAAGAAAAATACGTAGAATAACATCCTAAACTGTCTACTTCGACGGAGACGGAAAATAAATTAAAAATTGGCTTTTTTTCGGTTTTCATTAAATATCTAGAAAAGTATTGCTTTTAGAGCAAAATGTTAAACGCAAAAGCTGTTTATTCAACGATTTTACATAAGGGTTAGGCGTTAAAAAAATTAGAAAACCTTTTCCATTGTTTAAATAAGCGAGAAAGATGAAAAACGCTAAGAAATTAAAATGCGTCAAAATGCATTATTCAAAATTAAATGAAAATCGAATTTGTTACAGACATTAGTACTTATATTTTTTATTGTACGCCAAGTCAGATCGCGAAATTTCAAAATGGCAGCCTATTGTAAAATTGTTAGGTAATTTGATTCGATTGTGTATAAAACGTGTCACGGGCATGAAATCGATATCTGAGTATTTGGAATCGATGGCGAATAACAATATCTGTGATACCTCAAAAATTTGATTTTTTAATTTATTGATTAAAACATATATGATTAAAACTGGAAATGAAAGACGTATTTTTTCTAATTTGAAACATAGACGTAAACAACTTAATACAAGTGATTGCGCTTATTTTTACACTAGCAGTGCCCCGCGGTTTCACCCGCATAAGTCCCGATCCCGTTAGAATATCGGGATAAAAAGCTATCGGTTCAGTGGTTTTTGCGTGAAAGAGTAACAAACATCCATCCATCCATCCATCCATCCAAACTTTCACATTTATAATATTAGTGGGGTGAATTAAAAAAAATAGTACTAGTACTTTTTTCTCCTAGTACCCTAGGAGTTTGCGCGTAGTTTGTTAAAAACGTCATATGACACGGTCGATGAAATCGAGGTACAACGTTCCTCAAATTTGTCATCTTACAACACTAGTTGTAAGACCTATAGCAACATCCGACTTGCGCATTCGCAGATTTTCTCAATTAGGTATATCTAAGTACAATCTCAATCAAGTCACCTTTCAAACAAAAAAAAAACAGCACTCAGATCTCTATTCGCTAGCTACGATGCCATAGACAGACACACACAGACACGTGAAATTTGTAACACCCTTCTTTTTGCGTCGGGGGTTAAAAAACAAGGGGAAGTGCTCGCTAAAAACGGCTAGGGTGTCATAATGCGGAGATCAGCAACATGTACAAAAGGTAATGATAGCACAAATAGGTAAACAGATTAAGTGGTCGGGGCACAGCAGATTTCAAGTCGACTCGGAGCCGCCCATCGGTGAAAAATTTGCTACGAGAATGTATGATCTATACTTAAAATTATAAAACGCTTGTATGCTTAGAGGCGTAGAGAGAGGCGTAGTAAACAAACAAATTTTACCTACTATAACTTGATCCCAGTGACGTAATAGGGAGCAACCATAATGCCGTCAACCGAGCACATTGGGATTTTTTTTATAGAATAGGGGGCAAACGAGCAGACGGGTCACCTAATGGTAAATGACTACCGCCGCCCATGGGCACCTGCAACTCAAGAGTCACAAGTGCGTTGCCGGCCTTTAAGGTGGGAGTAGGAGAGTAGGAAGGGTGGAAGAGGGGGAGACAGGGGGAGGGAAGGATTAGGGCCTCCGGTAACCTCACTCACTCGGCGAAAAGCAATGCATGCATTCCTTCACTGCCGGTTATCTGTGAGGCCGTGGTATCACTCCGGCTCTCCCACGATTAATTAATTACAGTAAAAATATGTTTATCAGCAGTCTGGTTACCATAGTACAGGCTCTGCCTAATTTGGGATCAGACGTAGTGTGTGAGTTGTGTCAAGTTATGTTAGTGTGTGTAAATTATGTATTTATACGGGAATTAACGCGATCACGAAAAGGTATTACATACGTCTGAATTGCCTGACGTTTCGACCAGGTTGCACGGGCCGTGGTCACAGGCTGACTGAGTCAGCCTGTGACCACGGCCAGATTCAGAGGTACGATTCAGAGGTCACGTTTCAGAGGTATGTAATACCTTTTCGTGATCGCGTTAATTCCCGTATAAATACATAACTATATCATGGAACGCGAAAGTTTAAAAGTTAGTATAGTGTGTGTAAATATAATTGATAGGTAAATTGGGAGTTTATTTTAAAAAGAAAGGGAAGGTAATAAGGAATTTCGTTCGTGGGAGAGCCACGCTTCGGCAAGTATGGGCCGGCTCGACCGGAGTGATACCACGGCCTCTCAGAAAACCGGTACTGAAGCAATGCTTGCATTGCTTTTCGCCGAGTGTAGTTACCGGAGGCCCTAACCCTCCCCCCCCCTCTTCCACCCTTTCCCTACTCCCACCTTAGAGGCCGGTTGAGTTGCAGGAGCTCAGGGGCGGAGGTAGTCATTTACCATCAGGTGACTCGTCTGCTCGTTTGCCCCCTATACCATAAAAAAGCGATATTACTCATACCTAATAGAGAGCAACCCTATTGCCGTCAACCGGGCATTTTGGGAATAATAATGTGGAAACGGACCCCACGCGCCCCGCTTGCAAACTCTGTGGTTGGATTAAGAACTCTTTGGCGCGCTGGGTCTGGCTGGCGGCACCTTACTTAAATTCGTATGAGTTAGAATTTTAGAATCAAGCAAAAAACGACAATTGTCTGGTGAAGGGTCTGAAGACAGACGTCTGTGCTGAAAGCACGGAACCGCAAGATATATTAATTTGTTCATTGTGTTCCATATTATATTGTTATAATTATAAGTCACTGTGCTGCCTGCGTAATCTTTTACTTACTTTTCTTTCTTTCCTTAAAAAACGGATCCAATAATCCCGTTACCAGCTCGCCCCTGAGCTACAACAATAGATAGGTAAATTGGGAGTATAGGGAGGAAAGACACAGAAAGGAAAAAGATTTGGGAGTTTAAGTAATTGCTCGAGCAGCTCAGGGTCTCATACTTGTCAATCAAACTGGCTGATGCTGGAAAGTCCCAGCCCTGAGTAAATTTACTATTATCTACTTACCCTGTAATGTAAAACAGGCGTGATAATACCCCATTAAATATAATAATTGCAATATTGCAGCTGATCATTTCAACTATGACTTTCGACCTTGCGAATTGTCACCATTTTTACTCTTTGTCATATTGTGTGAGCCCCGCGGGCCTGTCGCTCTGCCCCGCCCCTGGATTAAATAGCGTGATGAACAGTCTCACACATCTGTTCATAAGTGATGCAGTTTGTTATTGTATAAATTTTGGGACGTGGGTGAACTTATATGTAGAAGTTTAATATTAATATGTTTTTTATTTTTTATTTTTAGGGTTCCGTTCCTCAAAGGGTTCCTCAATTACAGGATCAATTTGTTGTCCGTCTGTCTGTCTATATGTCAAGACCCTTTTTCTAAGGAGCTCGTGGACACATCAAGTTAAGATTAATACCAAATACAAATTATCTCTGCGGCCAAAACCTATAGAGTAGGTACTTCCCATTGACCTAGAATCATGAAATTTGGTAAGAATCAAGGTTTGAGAGCACAAGTAAAGGATAAAATCTGAAAGTCCTTAATTTGTTATTATATGACATTAAAAAAATGTTTTTGTGATTACAAAGTTATATTAAATTTGCGGTTGGAAAGTTGACTTTGTCGTAAATCGATGAATGGGAGAGTATTTGTAGGGTTCCATACCCGAAGGGTAAAAACGGAACCCTATTACTAAGACTCCACTGTCGGTCCGTCTATCTGTCTGTCTGTCACCAGGCTGTATCGCATGATCCGTAATAGGTAGACAGTTGAAGTTTTCACAGAATGTGTATATCTGTTGCCGCTATAACAACAAATAATAAAAATAAATTAAAAATTAAAGGGGCTCCCCTACTAGACACGTATTTTTTTGGCTTGTACCTAGTATTAAATTTAGTCTAATACGATGAACCCTTCATGCGCGAGTCCGGCTCGCACTTGGCCGGTTTTATTTAATATTAATATCTAAATTCTCACGTGCTTGATGTAACCAATATATTTTTTTAGAAACCACGATATTCCAATTCAATTCAATCCATCAGCCTGTTGCAGTCCAGCGCTGGACATAGGCCTCACCCAACATGTACTATAGCACCTGGACCTCCGCCTTCCGCATCCAGTCCATCCCAGCTACCTTCCTCAGGTCGTCAGTCCATCTGGCTGGGTTACTATATGCACGATGAATTACATTTCTGCAGGATGAAATGTTCATCTATCTTTTTCGTTTTATTAAATACATTTTCAACAAAACAAAAAATTTAAGTGTAAGTGTAGTTAACAGAAGCCGACTTTAACTAATTCCTTCATTTTACAGAATGTCTTGATTTAAGAGATCAGACGAGTTAAGCACCGACAACTGCTTCCCATCAGGTAGGCCGTTGTCAGTGTGGCAGTTTCGGTTTATAATCACTGCTCTGCTTCTGAGGGTCATAGCGTGATATTAGTTGGCCTATAACCTTGTCCAGGAACTAGGCTATCAATCACAAAAATAATTTCGACAAATCCGACTTGTACTTCCAGGGATTGTCGCGTTCAAATAAAAAAAAAGCAAATCATCAGCTTTATTTAACCTAGTATGATCATCATCAGGCTTTTCTCGTCCACTGCTCGCCATAGGTCTCTTTTAATGTACGCCACTGAGCTCGATCGTCAACTCTCCTCATCCAGTTTTTCTCCGCCGTTTTGCGCAGATCTTCACTCCACCTGTCCAGGGTATCTTACACTACGTTTCTCAAGATGCGGTCCGCACTCTAGAACTCGTCTATCCCAGCGGTTCTGCGGGTATTGTGGCCTGCCCACTGCCACCAAAAATAGTATAGATATTAAATATATTGCCAGGGTCTTTATTTTCAACGTTTGAGTCAAATCTGGTATAGCAAGTGCAAAACGTCATCTTGATTTCTAATAAGTGGTTTGAAGGGTGGTCAAAACATAAGGACTTCAATTTTAGACTTTATTCCATAGTGTCAGGGCTGTATTTGCATTAAAGATGTAGGCTAAATAAAGAATTATTTGTTCGACACGCCCCTGATGGTGAAAAGTATGGTGACAATGATCATGGTTTTTTAGAGATTTACTTTTATTTTTTTCGGAATTTAAAATTGTTATGATTCCGGTAGTTTTTGCAATGACTATCTTTCATTCCTCTTCCTGGCTACAAAAAAGAAAAACTGACTTGAATTATCTTTGTAAAATGATTAAAAGAACATAGTGGTTTAACTTTTTTTTAAAGTATTATTTTTACAATAAATATGGGTTATTTGATTGAAAACGTTATTGAAAAGCGTTCTTAGATCAAAATGAGAATGTATTTGTAAAAAAACTTAATATTTTTATTTTTGTGGTTTAACATGTCACGCATATATGCATCCATATGTATCTGAGCGTGTCCGAGTGCCCAACGAGCCTAAAGAAGTTTTCACACACATCTGTATATATTGTGTGGATGTATGTATCTGAGCGTGACGGTCACGCGAGTTCAGTGCTTTTTCCCCATACCCAACGTGCCTTAAGTTTTCATTTTTTTTCAAATACGTGAGTTCATAGATAAGCTTACAAAGTTTTTTCTGGCGCATTTTTGTCATAAAATAAAACCATAAATTCAATTTTATCACACATTCTTTAATAATAATAATTTGACATTATCATATAGGCATTGCTTTATTGATATAATATTATACATGTTATCTTAAATCTACCTGATTTTAGGTTCGTATTTTACAATAATTTCTTAAATAAAGACATGGGCGAATATCTCTATCTTCTTAACACAAATGCAAAGTAGAAAACAAAATATACTACTTGGGAAGCGGTCAGAGTTACACCGGTTTCTGAAAGGCTGATCAAAATATTGTTCAACTAATATAGCTGTCAAGTTAACGGTGGTGTCAAATAAAAAAAAAATAGGCAGTCATGGGACTGCCAACAGAAGTGAAAAGTTAAACGAAACGACGAACTTAAAACGTCACGTCACAGCAGGTTGGTGACATTAATTAATAAGGAGCTGGCAGAACTCAATGTTTAGATTAACGCCCTCTAGTGGATCTATATATGTATTATTAGCGTGATGGTCACGAATTCAGTGCTTTTTCCCCATAGCAAAAGTGCACAAAATAGGTACCTTAAGAGGGTTTCACTTCAAAAAAAAATTCGAGGTTCTAAAAGGTTCAACAATAAAAAAACTACTAAAAATATTCGAACATTCGAATGGCATTTGATAAGATTTTGCAGTAAAATTTGACAACTCTGATCGGATGATCAAATAAGTGAGTAATCATGATTTCAGCAACTCAATACTTGACAAGCGATTTCAGAAACTCGGTGTTAATCTTTTAAGATGAAACATGTTTTCATCATGGGCCACACGTTCTTAGTAAACTTGTTGACTCCTCCAGCTAAGCTAAATCCTTTGTTTGGAGAGGGTTCACATCGACAATGTACTAAATGTATTGAACCACTTGATAGCACGTAGTCACCTTAGCCAATATACTAGCGCCGCTACCTGGCACAAGGATGCTAAAACATTCCTTCCTGGATCATATTGCAGAGGTTGATGGAGACCGTTTTCTAGTGTAAACCAAATTTGACGAGAGAAAGAGAATCGCACAACTCTTTACTATGCATCTATACCTAGCAGAGCCTCATCTGGATTTAAATTGGAGAAACACACAGTGATATAGAGAAAACCTATAGTTTTTTTTAGATAATCCTGATCTGGCATTGTCTTATGACCACATGTTTATTGCTAGAATCTTTCACGCCAGGGTTGGCCATGGAGCTCTGGAGCTCTGCTAGATATAGGTTCACTACTTCTTTAACTTCAATATTATATTTAATCGAGAGTATAAAAAATGTAAAGCGTCTAAACAAGATTCAACTTGTTAAAAGTCAACATTTTTTTTCATAATTTACTTTTACCATATTTTATCCGCTTCAGACTGTAGTCACAGTTTGCAATCAGAATTATAAAATAAATTAACGGCTTCGTTCTTAAAACTATTCAGCTCTGAATAATAAATAAAGATTTTTATGTAATCAACTCTGCTAACAAGCTTACGACCCGATGCCTCTAAAAAATCAACACCGGTAATAAATTTCGCATTTTGCTCCTCCCTTTCTTAGAAGCATAACAAAACAGGGCACGGTGTTTCTTTAGTCGACTACCTCCAACTCTAGTATCAAAGGCGAAGAGATAAAAATATGCCGTAAAAGCAAATGGTTTATACGAAACAGACATGATCACGGGATAATTAATACAAGGAAAAATATTGTGTACACTGTAAGGTATGACGTCAATTTAGTATACTGCGAAGCCGTTTCTTTATAGTTAGCTATTCTGTTTACTGTTTATAACGGAACGCAGTGCAGTATACTGTCAGTCGTCAATTCAAGTCAATTGTCAAATCGCATAATAAAAGTGACAGTGTGTCAGCACTGAGAGCACCTTACCTCGAAAACTCTACTGCTCACAGTACAAAAATGGCTACGTTTATGACCCCATATATTTCCCTACGATACTGCGGCAGTATACTGTCAGTCTATAACGGAACGAATTTCTCCCTAGCTCGCAGTGTATATCGGCACATACTATAGATTATCATCTTTCATACGGGGACCGGTGTCGCAAAAAACCCTTTTTTCCAATAGATTAGTGTAATATAATACCTGATGAATAATAGCGTGACGCAGACACTTCACATTTAATATACTCATAAGTTCAAACATCTAAAAAATTAACTAGGCCTTGACTGGTAATGTCTCATATTATTAGAACTCATGGCCCCCATACGGGACATTGTTGCGTCGTAAATAGGGCTGCCCCCGTGACGAGGACTGAGCACCTCTCTAGAGTCTAGTCGATCGATTTTGGACGCGCTGAGGAATGCTGAACTCTGAGACTGAAGTAGACTGCCAGGTAATGGTTGCTGTCTCTCTAATCTGTAATTAAAATAAGAAATTAGTTTTTTTTACATTTAATTTAAACAATTACAAATATGATGGTTTTTAACACACTTTTAATAACTACTACTTTTAATTGTTGTATCAAATTGAAACTTTGTATGTATATGTAGTTTGTGTGACAATACTACAACTTAGTTCGTTATTAAAGAGTGTTTATTAGTTTTTTTAAATAATTTATTTATTATCTGAGTGCAGAAATATTTAGAAAAAATACTGTTTTAGGCAGTGCCGATAGAACGAAATATATACACAACTACAATTTCTTACTAAGTTAAACTAAACATCTTAAGTTAAGCCCTTATTTTAGTATTATATACAAAGTTTATATGATTATTACGATTATCTCACGGATAGATTATATCACGGATAGAATAACATTCTCCAGCCTGGATTTTAACTAGAAAAATTATTGATATGATGATATTTTCATAATGAGTTGTACAGAAAAATAAGTGAAGTTCTTATTAGACTACATACTTTAAGTTGAGGACTGCACGGATGGCGCAGTGGTCGCCTTAAGCTCATCACACACTATACCGTCACGGTAACGGCACGGCTCCACCCCAGCAATTAAGTTGTCATTTAGATCTGAGCTTTAAAACGTAGTCGTATAATACATTTCATAAGCCACAAACCAAAAGTTGAAGTTGAATACATTTCATAATGTCAAAATGAAAAAGCCAACGACGGGCAGTAAGCGCGCTTACTGCAACCATACAATCCGACTCGCTGTCGGCGCGCTGTAAGCTCGCGGTCAGCTCGCTTACAGCGCGCGGTCCGCGTGCTTACAGCGCGCCGACTGCGAGCCGCCAGAGAAAAAACTTCGCGTCGTGTCGCACACAAAGACGATGAAATTAGCTTGCACCTCGCGGACCCGTGGTAAAGCACGCTGCCGGCTAGCGGCTCAATTTCAGGCGGCGGCGCGGCGGCGCCGTGCTGTAGCTGTGCCGTTGCAGTGCCGTTATAGTGTGTAACGACCTTTACACAGCGCCGAGTGTTAGGGTTCCGATTCCCACATGGGGGAAAAATTGTGTGATTTAATAGTTGTCCCGAGTCTCAGTGACAAAAAGTAAAGTCCCTGCTAGATAGGAATCATTCCTAATGAGGGAGTTGTCTTTTTAAGGAAAATCTGATGGTCTTGGAACATCGCTATATCAGGTTGGCGCTCAACGTAGAATCAAAAACATAATAAGACATCTATAGTGGTAAACGTAATACCTGAACTGAAGATTCTGTTTTTCCATCTGATGATGCTGGGTCCGTATCGCGAACCGGTTCACGTGGACGGGTATAGGAACTACAATCTTGGTGCCGGAGCCGTTCTTGCTGGAGTGGCTCCCTGAAGCTAGACCAGCTTTCACGCGTTTCCACTTCGCACGTCGGTTTTGGAACCAAATTTTGACCTGAGGATGGAAAAATTCTGTAGAAAATAGGTTTAGGGTCGTTAACATTCTTGAAGATTTCTGCTCTGGGTAGGAAATTTCTAGTTCTAGCCACCTTTAGACAAGAGGGCTTAGATACTTTAATTCAACACTCCAAACGCCATTGTTACATATTTATGACAAACTCAAATAAATTTTTTAAAAAAACAAAATTAGTCTTAACAAGTACTCTTCAAATTAGTTTTTTTTTATGGTATAGGGGGCAAACGAGCAGACGGGTCACTTGATGGTAAGTGAATACCGCCGCCCATGGGCACCTGCAACTCAAGAGTCACAAATGCGTTGCCGGCCTTTGAAGTGGGAATAGGGAAAGAGGGGAGAGAGAGTGAGGGAGGGAAAGTTGGGTTGTTTGTTCAGGGTTGTTCTGGTCTTGCCAATGGTAAATATTTGCACAGACACAAGCAAGTGGCCAGGATTGTACATCAACATCTAGCCCTTAAGTACAACCTTGTGAATTCAGAGGTGCCATATTACAGGTATGTGCCCGACCCAGTTCTCGAAAATGGTCGTGCCACATTGTATTGGGATCGATCTATCATCACTGACAGAACTATTGTTGCGAATAAACCTGATATAGTGGTGATAGACCGATTAGAGCGCCGTGCAATGATCATCGATATCGCTGTTCCTCATGACGAGAATTTCGTGAAGTTGAAAAAGATAAACAAATCAAATATTTAGATTTGTCTCACGAGATTGTCGATATGTGGAATGTCGAATCGGCGATCATTGTTCCGATTGTCAAATCTGCTCATGGATTAATAGCCAAGAGCCTCGATCAACACCTTAAGAGGCTCGCGTTAGACGGTTGGATCAAGGGACTGATGCAGAAGGCAGTTCTTCTCGACACGGCCCGTATAGTGAGGCGGTTCCTGTCTTTGGAGCCCTAACCACCGGTATCTTGGTCCCTGTACCCGATGTCGGTGGTCTACTATTTCTTATATTTTTAAATATATATTTTGTTTTATAGGTATTTAAAAATGTAATTAATAAGTTTTACTATGAATAAATAGATAATAATAATAACTCCACACATCTCACACACGGCCGTCTGATCCCAAACTAGGCAGAGCCTCTACTATGGTAACCAAACTGCTGATAAATATATTTAAATATTTCTAAATACATACATATTATAGATAAATGACACCCAGACACAGAACAAATTATCGTGCTCATCACACAATTATTTGTCCTGGGTGGGAATCGAACCCACGATCTCTGGCTTAGCAGTCAAGGTCAATAACCACTAGACCAACAGGCCAGTATGGGAATATGTGTAAGCATCGGCGTACCCACCTTTTGGCCCAGAGTCGAAGCAAAATTCATTTGTCAACCCAGAGAGAGCAAAATTTTATTGTCGGTCCAGGGAGGACACATTCAAAATTTTACTCTAAATTACTTCAATAAACTTAATACTACGTAAGCATACAAAAGCCAGTGGGGGAGGCAGCTGCCCTCTCTTACTGTCCCCTCGGAATTTTTTCAATTTTCGATATCAACTGCTTACGGTTCTCTTTCTTAGCTGACTGAGGGACATATCAGAAGCCTTATAATAAGTTTCCGCCAAAAGACTATTGAATCTGTAGTAGCACTATTAGATAGATAGTTGAAATCAGGATGTTTTTCTTTAAAACTTGTTTTTCTTACGTAAACTTAAAATATTTACCTGGACTTCACTGAGCTTCAAGGCAGATGCTATCTGTGATCTTTCCGTAAGGCTCAGATACTTCTTGGCGTGGAACTCTCGCTCCAACTCGAGAAGCTGTTCCGATGTGAAGGCAGTTCTTCTTCTGCGTGCCTTACTTTCGCGAGGGGCGTCTGAAGAATCTTCTTGGTCTGGTTCTGAGTCGTTACCTGATAAAAAAGGATATACATGTATACTAATATTATACTTGCGAAAGTAACTCTATCTGTATGTCCGTCTGAAACGTGTTCACGCGTAACTGCTGAAACAATTTTAGTGAATTTAGGTACAGAGATGAATGGGTTCTTGGATAAAGACATAATCATCATCTTCCTGGCCTTTTCCCAATTTTCATTAGATTCGGCGCAATGTATATCATTACAAAGGGTTTTAGCTGGATTTTTTTATAGCCAGCTGGTTGCCTGACGCCAAACTCCTTGGGAATGTAGTCGTTTTAAGACGGGAAAGAAGGAAGAAGGGAAATTTGTACAAATGAAAATTGGGTAGAGAGAGGAACCTATGGTAAGGATACCGCAAGTCCCGGATGGGGAACGGGACTGAGACTGCAGTAACTCGCAGAGGCCGGGGTCGCGTACCCCAATGTCTTGTATTTCCTGTGACTGGAGAGGCCACTACGACAGGAACACCAGGCTTGGATGGATTATTCGATGGTAAATAATGGGATAAAACTTTGAAGGGAGATATTCTACGGAGAGGAAGTCACGAACACTAGCTGCTTTTAATATACTTTAATAGTTTCTTACTTCTAGTCCTTCTGTATTTGTCGACCGATTTTCTTTTTTTTGAAGTGAAAACTTCTTAAGCGGCATTGTGCACTTTTTGGGATTGGTAAAAAATTTTAAACTCGCGTCACGACACGTGACCTGATCGAAAATTCGTAAGACGGAGTCGAGTTTCTTATATTTAAAAAAATATAACATTCGAAATTCAAACATTTATGAGCGGCCAGGAGCGCAGAACTTCCAGTGTACCCTATGTATACATTTCTTAGATTTGTAATGACCTACTTTTTATTTTTTAACCTAATTATATATATACAGACAGATGTGTGTATGTATATGCAAATACATTGTGAAGTTATGTTTTCACTTCTGACGTGCAGTCCTACGAATGACTGTTTTTTTTTTGTTTTGTAACTTTTGATGAGTGTAATCAATAAAGGAAAGTGGATAATTACCTCTCTGAGATGGTATTCCAAATGATTAGGTACAGCATGGAGTTTTTCAAAGTAGGTATCAAAAGATTTTAACGACGTAGGCGACGCGTATGAGACAACCCTAGTGCTGCCGAAATTATAGACTAAAAACGGGTCATATACTTATACTAACTTTTAAACTTTCGAGTTCCATGATATAACTACCTATGTATTTACAGGAATTAACGCGATCACGAAAAGGTAGTTTACTCAAGAGTTGTAAGTGAAGTGATTGAAATTAAAAAACACAAAACTTTCAATCGGGAAGATGGTTTCAAATTATCTACAGCGTGGAATCCAGTGATAAAAAACATGAAACCTCGCTTTTATGCGCAGTCGGGTATAACTACACCAGAATGGGGACACATCGGTTTGTTTACAGAATAGGGACACTGTTAGTATAGTATGTGGCGGTGCATGGCGAAACGAAAATATCAAAATTTCGAAAATGTGCGGGTGGATGAAGAACCTTCTACCTCACGATCTCGACGACGGAGGGCGTGCACCGCTGAGCCAGTCAGCCACGGCCAGTGCAACCTGGTCGAAACGTCAGGCAATTCAGAGGTATGTAATACCTTTTCGTGATCACGTTAATTCCAGTAAATACATAATTATGGGTCAAATACTTGTTTGAAACCTTTGTGGTATTAAAAAGGGCTGAGTAGGCTTAGAATTTTACTTGTTGTTCCTAATTTTATTTTATTTATTTATTTTTCTACTTTCTTTTATTCTTCTGCTACACGTTATTATTTGCGGTTGTTTACAATGTTATGTAAATATAAATCAATATTTGTAGGTATCGTATGCTTGTAGATGCGTTTTCTTGGTGTACGTGCAACAAAACAAAATCCGGTCATGTCATCAACATCTTTAGTATTAATAAAAACATTGACACATCTCACACACGGCCGTCTGATACCAAACTAGGCAGAACCTGTACTATAGTAACCAGACTGCTGATAAACATACTTATATATTTCTAAATACATACATATTTTAGATAAATTACACCCAGACACAACCAATGATCATGCTCATCACACAATTATTTGTCATGGGTGGGAAACGAACCCGGCGACCTCTGGCTCAGCAGTCAGGACCACTAACTACTACCAACAGGCCAATCATAAATAACTATTTACGACTGGCCTGTTGGAGAGCCATGTCGTATGGGCCGGCTCGACCGGAGTGATACCACGGCCTCACAGAAAACCGGCAGTGAAGCAATGGTTCATTGCTTTTCGCCGAGTGAGTGAGGTTACCGGGGGCCCTAACCCTTTAATCTCCCCCTCTTTCCCTCTTCTTCCCCTACCCGCACTCTCCCTATTCCCCCCTTCCCTACTCCCACCTTAAAGGCCGGCAACGCACTTGTGACTCTTGAGTTGCAGGTGCCCATGGGCGGCGGTAGTCGCTTACCATCAGGTGATCTGTTTGCTCATTTGCCTCCTATCCAATAAAAAAAATATATATAGTTGCATTCATGACATCCATCTCTTTTATTGTTCTCAATTAAATTTGATCAATTTAAAAACAAGATTTATGTATTAAAATTAAACATTTTCCTTAAATTATTAGCGTTTCACATTACTTACGGGGTCTACTATTTACTGGGGGTACTATTTTACACGTATTTTAAAAGCCTTTCACATGGTTTTGACTGATCTTATGAAAAGGATTTCAAAACCGAACCGCCATTATTTGACAATTATCATTTAACGTCATTTTCTTTTTTTAATAGGTAGTCTGACCGATATTATAATAATCAATTATTATTGTACAATTTGACAGTTAGTCGTCTAAACACAAACGATATTGCAATAAAATCGACTAAACGGTTCGACATAAAAACTGACGTTTGGCGGGAAGCGGGCAATAGGGCGACCAATGACTAATGGCTCTGTTGACAGATCATATATCGATTATTATATTTCTAATTGTTTTCTTTTTAGTAACTTTTAGTGTGAACACTATTAGTGATTGGCATTACTTATAATTTTAGGATAACTAGAGCCATTCGCATACATAATTAGAGTGAAAAGGAAGATATAAAATGTAACAAGCAAAATGAGATATAGGTGTCAATTCTGTTGTATTTACTCTCTTGACTATAATTGACTAAATTTTCTTCATCCAAAATGTAAACCTTGTACGCTTTGAAACAAGGTCTTATTTCAAATTTAAACAAGTAGGTAACATATGTCGCTATCGAAATAAGCAATTTATTTGTCGACTAAAGTCGAAAAATAAATTGACACGCTTAAATAAACTTTAATACCACGTAGCGAGAGCCGCTACCCGTTGAATGCCATCTCTTTTGCTCTGTGTTTTTAGTAAGCGTCTTCGTAGGTGTCGATTAAAATAACGTCATCTTAGTTCGTTTTGAACAAGTTTTTGTACGGCAATTATACGGCATTTGAATAAATGGGGACTTTCGTTTCGTAAAAATAAAGTTGAGTTTATGTTGATAGGCTTTAGTGAAATTTAGTGGCGCTGAGAAATAGATGCAAGTAACAAATAGACCTTGTTACGAAGAAGACAAGGTTGATTTCATATGAAGAAATTAAGTCAGGTTTTAGTTTAGTCGAGTGTACAATAGAATCGGGACCATAGCACTTCTAATTTGGTGCTTTTTCATCATTTTGCCTGTGTTTTTTACATATTTTTATAGTTTAGTGACCAAAAATACTTCGAATTTACTTTTTTTAAAACTGTTGGTTTCGTTAGGTTTTTTTTTCTGCCGTTTTCTGCAGTTTTTCTTAGCTCCATATGAAAACGTGAAAAAGAAAGTCTTTTCTTCTAGAACCCTCCATTGAAAACACACACAGATAAAAAAATCACCCTCTCCAGACACCATTTACAATTGACATTTGTTTTTCTTCACCCGTCATTTCCCCCGAAGTTTTTGTGACCAATATCTTTAAGTCCGAATGGGCGATAAAAAACGACGGCCGACTATCGCTGAGTCAAAGCCCCGCCTTCGCCGGACCGTCTAATTTAGGCTGATTGAGCGATTGGGGGACCGATGACACTTCAAAATACTACTACGTCTATTTTTTATATAGTACTAAAGCACTTCTAAATAGCAGAGAAGCACAGAATACACAATAGGTATCGTGGAAAAGAGTTACTGGGTTATAAAAATGAAAGTAACGTTCCTAAGTAGTTTATATTGAATCATAGTTAGAGTTTTTGGAAATGTCGATAGTCTCAGATAGGATCGAGACCTCGTCACGAGACAACCCACCATTAAAGTTCCTGGACATCCCGGGACTTCGAGACCTCTCAGATTATAATTAGAATCGAGTTCATTTTTGGCGAGCTATACCTATGAAAAAAAGCAAAACTCTGAAACTTAAGTCGTTAAACGAATGTTCAAATCTTATACTCATAGATCCAATTTTTTGGCAGTAAAATTTTATAATTATAAAACAAATTAGCAATTACACTGAGCTAATTAATAATCATTTAGTAGGTACCTAATTATGAATCTAGTACCTAGTCATTGGTAAAAACACTTTTTAGCCGCGACGGCTTTCGACTGCTTTCTCTATTTCTAATTTTAACTAAAATGAATATATCCTGTGTTACATTATGTGGTCGTGAAACATCTTCAATAATAAATTATATTCACGTTACTATAAAACTGGAAAACTTTAGTTCATTTAATGGTAGCCCCGGTGGATATTCTTTGGTTGTTTATTAAGTTCATAGGTAGTTGAATATACATATGTTAAGTATATATAAATAGCCACGTAAAGAAGAGCTATGAAAACTGATACTCCATTGTTTATATGACCGACTTCGCGAGAGATCAACTCTATTATATAAAGCTATTTACGTTTATTATCTTTCGTTACATAATCTGGTTAAGTCGAGAGTTTTAAATTTTTTATCCATTTTCGATACCGGGTTTTTCAAAATTTTCAATTTTGCTTTTTTACGTAATCAAAATAACAGATTCATTTGTTTGGTAATAAAATCTTTTAAAATATAAAACAATCTTAGAATTATGAATCATAGGCATACTAATAATCATTAATAATTATCACTATCACCTACTCTTCTCCATTCCATCCATCAGTCATACAAAAAAATCAAATAATATGATAAACTAGCAATATTTCTCAACTTTTTTCGCTCAGTTAATAAATAGAGCTTTTAGAAAAATCAGACCGTTAATAGTTTTGACTGCAATCTATTAATTTTTTTTGTAAAAATGCCACCGATTAGGGAGTGTGCCATCGTTTTCCACAGATGACTGTTTTGTTGATATAGCAACACATAATTTCGTCGTGCTTCGAGTACAGATTGTGAGTTTCGTCGTTTCTCAACCTCGACACGAAAGTCTCGGGGCCAGAGACAACAAAATTTACAAAAAGTCTCGGGTCTTCGAGACATAAAAAGTCCCGGGTGTTCGAGACACAAAAAGTCCCGGGTCTTCGAGACACAAGACGTCCCGGGATCCAAACCATTATCATAGCACATCATTCTGTGTGTTTAGACATTTTTCCCATATATTATTATTTAAATCAAATGTAGCTCACTTAAGATAAGATAAGATAAATTTGTTTGTGTCAGACATGTGTTAGCTGTATCCTACTAATATTGTAAACGTGAAAGTTTGTGAGGATGTATGGATGTGTGGATGTTTGTTACTCTTTCACTTGGTACTTGGTATGTAGATAGCTGAAGACCTGGATTAACACATAGGCTAATTTTTATACCGATATTCCCACGGGATCGGGACTTACGCGGGTGAAACCGCGGGGCGCTGCTAGTTGTAGAATATAGCTCGGATGCAGCGTTTCTGTTGTTTGAAAGCAACATCTTTATCAACCGAGTACCTCCAAAATAAAATCCCTTATCTCAGTATGGAAGCAACTAGGCCATGGTAGGCTGTAAGTAGAGGGGTGATGTTTACAATAGGTGGAAGCATATATAGGGCATATGAAGTACTACTAATTATTTTACTAAGTTCTTCTATTTGCGGTTTCCAATTTAATTTTTTGTCTATAATTAGGCTGAGGATCTTAGTTTTATCAACTTCACTTACGACTTTTTTTATGGTATTGAGGGCAAATGAGCAGACGGATCACGTGGTGGTAAATATAACTACCACCGCCCATGGGCACCTGCGACTCAAAAGTCACAAGTGCGTTACCGGCATTTAAGGTTAGGGGAAAGGTGGAAGAGGGGGAGAGAGAGAGGGGGGAAGGGAAAGAAGGGTTAGGACCTCCGGTAACCTCACTCACTCGGTCGCGCTGCCAATTTTCTGTGAAGCAGTGGTATCACTCCGGTCGAGCCGGCGCATACGTGCCGCAGCATGGCTCTCTCACGATAATATTTTGGAATTTAATATTTAGAAATCATTTTTGTGTAGACTCCTATTAATTTCAATTACATCCATTTAACTTTTCGTGGGAATAACCGAGTGACACTAGTGTTTCCGTAGGTCTTTTCATAGAGGAACACCAGTAGAAATGTAGGTATGATTTGTCCCACAGAATGGCTATCAAAGCTCGCCACACTAGTAGCAGGGAGACAGAGATTCCTGTTTAAATTAGAGCCACCAAGCTTCGAGGCTTTGCTGAAAACTTCGCTTACATTGTGGTAAGTGACATTGCTAGAGCTCTATTGGATGTGAGTGAAGCCACTAATTTTGCGAGTTATATTAAGAGTTGCTTAACATCAAGAGTGTACTATTTTTTGGTAGGTACTCGTGACGACTATTGCTGGCAAGTTTACGGGAATAATATAAGTTCCGGGCTTTAAAAGCGATATGTGTTATATTAAATTAACTTCACAAGTGTTAATAGGCTGCCATCTTCTACAAAAGGGCCGATGCGGACATCTATTGAAATAAAAGTGACCCAAATTGGAGACCGCGAATCGCTAAACCTGGGCAGTTACCGTACCTGCGTAACTGGATCAACTGAATGTTTAATATAGTTTTGTTAAATTTAATAACAACGTATTTATTGTTTAACGTGTGGAAACCGCTACCGAGTAAAATACATACGTGTCGAACACTATTGCTCTAGAAAGTATGTGTTCTTTGTATCCATTGTCTAAACGTGGGTGAAGTCCCTTGCGATACAGGAATATTCTTACCTAAAGAAGTATGCGCTAGTTTCTGAATTCGACAATCTCGAAACGCACCTTCGTCAATCAAAAAATAAAGGGCCTATGTTGCTGCCTCACCCTTTCACCTATGACTGGCTAGACCGCCTCTACCACGGAATAATCAGCCCATGGGGCCCCGCCGAGAAGATTTACACGCCATGATAGGTTGGCGGACGTTTAATGCTAGCCTATTCTACTAGTACGAGTATAAAACTCTAGACCGAGACAAACTGTTCATAGCACGCGGTACGGCGTTCCCAGGTGGAGGTCCCAGCAATAATAACCTAGTACAAGTGACGTCTCTAGAACTCCGTAAAGAGACGTGTCTCTCTGACTCTCTCTATGTCTCCTTTATACGATTCCCCTTATTCTTCGTGTATCAATAAATAAGATGACTGGCAAGACAAACAAACATATTGTAAATAAATGTAAACGATAGTTTCGGATAGGAATTCAGTTTTGTTTGCAATACCAAGGTATGACGTCACGCCTTACTTTTTTTATGGTATAGGGGGCAAACGAGTAGATGGATCACCTACAACTCAAGAGTCACAAGTGCGTTGCCGGCCTTTGCGGTGGGAGTAGGGGAAGATGGGGAGAGGAAAGGGTTAGGGCCTCCGGTAACCTCACTCACGCGGCGAAAAGCAATGCAAACATTGCTTCACTGCCGGTTTTCTGTGAGACCGGAGTGATACCACGGTATCACTCCGGTCTGGCCGACCCGTATGTGCCGAAGCATGACTCTCAGACAAACAATACTTACTGTTGTCAAATCATTTACTTTTAATGTTAATTTGATAATGTTATAAAATAAATTTAAACCGTTAAAATAAAACTCTACGACTCTATGTTTTGAGTCATTTTACTGCCGGCTTGGTGAAATAATTTATTTTGAGCATAGGCATCTACGCAATTATCTATAAGATATGGTAAACATTTATCATTAGAGACTGTGTGCTTGTTTTTCTCAGTGTCTCAGGTAAGTAAGTAAAACTGGCTATAGGTAAACCACGACTATAGCTATTTAAACTACTTAAAATAGCATTGTTTATGTGGCAAATGTACCTAAACTGATTTAGGATTGTAAGAAAACACATAATAACCAATTTATAAGGCACCATACCGTAATATATTCAATAACTTTCATGGAAAACATTCAACAAAAGAACCCCTTAAGCAAATAAATATATTTATTTTATACAAACGAACAACGATTGACAGTTATCGAACGCGCCAAATGAATTGTAAAATCCACCATTTTAAATATACCTTCTAAAAGTAAACAACAGACGCAATACAAATTGAAATAGGATCGAAACAGCTGCATTTTATAAATTTGTAAACGCATAAAGTCTCCGCCACAACTGCGGATTGAATTTTAAATTTCCGAACTGAGCGGCGAGTTAAATCGATTGTGAACTCGAATGCATTTTAGTCGAATCAGATGAATCGATTACGATAAATATATCACTAAAAATGGCGGTCACGTTCTATTTTAGTTTAAATTTTCACGCTGTCACATTGACAGTTTTCCTTGAATGGCTTACGAATTTTAAATATGGAATAAAAATGGTTGATTTATATGTGTATTTGTTATTTTTATGTTATATTTGAGTAATAAACATAAATATCTTGAAGTAAATGGCATTGTAGTTGTGATTGTCGTGACCGCAATTTTAATTTTATTTGCACATGCCTAATTTTTTTTAAAACTAATATCTTGATTTTAATTTAAAATAAATACCTAAATGAAACTCAAATATTTGTAAAATACGTTACTGATAATTCAAAATAATTTTTTTTTTATTACAAGTATAATATGTATTAGGTATGTATTATACATATTATACTTGTAATAAAAAAAAAAGAAAATTATTTTGAAAATTGTTTTATTTTTATTTATTTTAAATTAAGAAATGGAATAGGCATTTGTCTTCCAACTCACCGGATTTAATTAAAAATCTTAAATGATTTATTCAGTATAACATAATATCACATCTGATATTATGTTATTATTTTTTTTTTAATTTTACATTTGACAAAGCAAACTATTGTTGCAGTGACTCTGTGTGTGTTGATCTATATTTTTTTTTAAGATTTAATTTGTTTTCGAATAATTGATGACCAATTTAATAAATAAAGATATTGAGTTTGAATTTGCATATACGTAGTAGGTAGGTATGTCAGGTACGTGACAACAACACAAGGATTTACGTTACATCTGTAGATTTTTGCGCTACTGACAATGAAATTTAAAGAAACAGAACAAAGAATCGCCAATTGTGATATTCTTTCTGAAAATAGAAAAATAAAACATTGTTTTTTTTTTCAATACATTTATATTTTAAATTGTAGGAGTACCTAACTATAAATCACCATAATATAGTAAAAGTGTAATGTTAGAAGTAATATATAAAATGCCCAAGCAAAATGAGATGAAGCAATAGGTTTCGGTCGGTTCAGTGGGTCACAACCAGGTTCAGTGGGTCACAACCAGGTTCAGTCATCACAACCACACAAACTCACACTGAAATTGACACGCATTGAAAATATATGTTCTTTAAATATATAGTTTGTATTTTTTAATAATATTTTTATCAATTTAAAATGGTAATCTACTACTTGTATGGTAATGTATGGATGGTACTTTTTTGTCCTAATATGTTTAATCAGAATTACACAATGATTGATACAAAAATATCTACAGGTTTTTTAGGAAAAGGGTTTTTAGGAAAATTCGTGATTTATAGGAACACAAAAATCATATTTTAAAACTGACAAATTGAACAATATTACCTGTTTACAATCTCGGGATTAATAGTAAAAAGAACTGTAGAAGGGGGAAGATGTAAGGTGTCAAGATACCAGTGGGTTAGACCCGCGTGTAGTTGTGAAAAGTCTAGGGTTAAACAGATATTTAATATTAAAAAGGGGACAGACTCCCTTTTTATAAAACCTTTTTACAGGATTGGGAACGAATAGCATGTCAAAAAATGTAGAAAAACCACAAGACCGTTTAACGAAAATAAAAACGGAGTATTTGCATGCACTTGTTAAATTCCTCCGCATTATCGCCAACTGGTAGTGTTCCCAGAAGTCTGACAGCATTGCCGCGTTGAATGGCAATGCAATTTAATTCTCTGGGCAGGATTTTTTTGTGCGAGAGCCATGCTCCGGCACGTATGGGTCGGCTCGACTCCGCTTGATACCACGGCCTCACAGAAAACCGGCAGTGAAGCAATGCTTGTGTTGCATTTCGCCGCGTGAGTGAGGTTACCGGAGGCCCTAACCCTTCCCTCTCCCTATTCCCGTCCCTCCCCTCTCCCCTCTTCCTACTCTTCCCCCCCTCTTCTCCTACTCCTACCTTAAAGGGCGGCAACGCACTTGTGACTCTCGAGTTACAAATGCCCATGGGCGGCGGCAGTCATTTACCATCACGTGACTCGTCTGCTCGTTTACGTATACCATAAAAAAAAAGGATAAAGACCAGCCATCTGGTCACGAGAAACCTAGTTTTTTTTATAAACAAAACGAATTACTATCGCGATATAAAAAGCGTAACCAAATTAGGCTTTTATTTTTTTTTGCTTTACCTTGCATTCTGGCTATAAGTTTTCCGAAAATATATTAAATTAAATAAAATAAAACAAATAAAATCACTTTTTTTTGTCTGGTCGTTTAATGACTGTGCAATAGCTGTGCAATAAAGTTTTGATCGAATTAGAACCGTTAACAATTAGTAACGTGTTGGCAAGTATCGCGTGATTCGCGTGTAGATAATTCGATTATCCCGGGACTCGGAATCCTGTGAGCTCGATGGTAATCCAGGTCCGAAAATTTTGAGATTAAATTTTATCAATCCCGGGATTTACGGAATTGTGCAAGTTTATTAAAATTGTTACTTAAAGAAAAATCCAGTCATGGCCACAATTTGGAACAATTACTAAATGTTTAATAACGATTGCTCAAATTTCGATCGAGGAAGATGCACTTCCGCGATGTAGATAAATAAAATATTCATCTTTTAGTTAATTTAAATAATAATTTTAGTTTAATAAAATTAACATTGATTGAGTTTTCTTTTAATTTTTTTAGTACATTTTTTATTTGTTTTGGTACTAACTTTTAATCTTTCGCGTTCCATGATATACTTAATTATATATTTACACGGGAATTAACGCAATCACGAAATAGGTAGGTATTATATACCTTTGAATTGTAGCCTGTGACCACGGCCAGTGCAACCTGGTCGAAACGTCAGGCAATTCAGATGTATGTAATACCTATTTCGTGATCACGTTAATTCGCTGTAAATACATAATTAAGTATGTTTAGGTACTTTTTATAAACATAAAAGAAAATCTATTTTTAAATAGGTATCTACTAGATGTCACATCTTAAGGCCGTCTAGTAGAATAACGGTAAAAAAACACTAACAATAATTGTGGCAAAATTCGTGGTTTATAATACAGAAATATTATTTTGAAAAAAAAAAACAATAGGACAAATTTATCAATAGGTAGTATTGTTAATTCCGGGATTCACTACAATCCCGGGATAAGTAGTAACAAAAGCCGGGATCGAATTACTACTCTAGATGAACTGATGATCTAGACAAGGTGCTGAGAAACCAGTGGGTTAGGTCCGCGTGTAGTTGTAAAATGTCTACAGTTAAACCGAGATTTAATATTATGTTGATATTGGAAATGTAGTTACTTTTTTTACTACTACTTGTACTATGGTAACCACACTGCTGATAAACATATTTAAATATTACTAAATACATACATATTGCGACTGGCCTGTTGGTCTAGTGGTTAGTGACCCTGACCGCTATGCTTATAGGTCGTGGGTTCGATTCCCACCTGAGTCTGGGTGTTCTTTGTGTCCGTTGTTTGTATGTTTGTAAAGTCCCCCGCGACACAGGAGTAATTCCTAATGCGGGAGTTGTCTTTAAAAAAAGAACAAATAAAAAAAAAAAATTTAGAACCCCCCGGAATTAGGTGCCTTTAACTATACTTTACGAAGAGAGAGCTAAAGGATACATACATGTTGTAACTAAACACTTATAACTTTAAGTTCGAAAGGTTCGAAAGCTCGAAAGTTCCTGACCTGCTGGCGCTTGTCAGAATTTCTGTTAACCTTTGAAAACGTCAGATTTTATTTATATTTAAGAGATAGGCGAGGTAAGCTTTAGAAATTTCTGTTTCATGATACTTCGTTCTTATTCATTGTTCGAAAATTAGCGTTTAGAAAATCAGCGTTTTAAAGCAAATAACACAAGCTCCTTTTAACTGTAAGATAGGTAGGGACCTTATTCTGTTAGTAAAACCTTGAAGATAAAAATCTTTTTAACAAAAAATTAAACCGACGAAATAACTAAAAAGCAATAAATAAATAAACCTCTTAAGTCTTGAGCTTATTTACATAAACTATCAAATTTTATATAAACTTATTTTGAGTCGGCGCCGGAATTTTATCAGGATATCATCATCAGATCCTGACTTCCTTGACATGGGACCACCCTTGAGGTATAACCTAACAACAAAAAATCAAAATCGGTTCATAAATAACGGAGAGAGAGCTGAACATACATAAAAAAATATATATATATATACGGTCGAAATAAGAACCTCCTTTTTTTTCGTCGGTTAAAAAGAGTATACTCCCACCTCAAAGTTTATCACCTGTGACTATTGAGTTGCAGGTGCCCATGGGCGACGGTAGTCACTTACCATCAAGTGACCCCTCTGCTCGTTTACCTTCAATATTATAAAAAAAGAGTAAAATACAGAGTTTATGATTAATAAAATCTTCTTAATTTCATTAATTTTAACTTGAGACTTGGGAGCCCAAAACGCGCGTTTTTGTAGTGCAATCAACTGCAACGTCAGGGGTTTGAAACCCGCTCAGTGGAAATATTCGTATGCATAGAAATGTCTGTCTGCACTGGTCTGGGTGTTTCTGTGTATAATATCTACGTACCTATATATTTACAAAACATATGTACGATGTTGTATTTTATCTCTGCTTTACAACCTATAGTACATTAACCTATATTATTATTAGATAATAATACTTCCATCGGCATGCCAATTATTTGGATTCCCGTAAAAAAGCGGGGCAAAAATAGGAAAACTGTTTTCTATAAATTCCTAAGTGACGTTTTACAATATGGCGGCTGTAGTTCCGATTTTAGTCACGCGCCAAAAGATCTTGGTCGCACTATAGAGATAGAAAAAAAATGTCGATTGCGTTGTTTATGACGAGGATAGCTAAAAGTAGGTTCCATGTTCAAAGATCGACAAGTCAAAAAAAAAAGTTGACAGTTGTCACCTGGCAACAAATTCGCGCCAAACAAGAGTTCGTTCGGTTACGCCTCAATTTTACGGTACAGATGCGTTATAGTGGCGTGAAATAGTCTTTTTAATGTCAAGCATCCATTTCTAATTGCTTTATTTGTTGATTTTCTGGTAAAGTCCTGAGGGTGTTAAGTTCTAAATGGTTTTACTTTCAAACTGGAACCGTATGGAATATTGAGCACCAAATAATAATAATATTATAAATAAAAACTGTTAATTATAATACGTTACCACGTATGGCAATTCAAAGGTATGTAATTAATACCTATTGATCGCGTTAATTGCCATAGGTATAAATAAATAGTTAGTAAAGCCTGTTTTGTTTAAGGCTTACGCGCAAAAGCTTAAGCGCTTTACTAACTCAATATATTTATTTGATAATTAAAGTCAGTAGCTAGCTTTGGAACCACGCTGAATAAGATAGCTAAAACCATTTTTTGAAGTGAAAACTTCTTTAGGCACGTTTGTGCACTTTTGCTATGCACTGAACTCATTACCGCCACGCTAATAATACATATATACGAGGGCTACACTGAAAATTTCGGGAATCAAGGAAGTGACACAACATTACTATTTAAAAATGTATTTATAGCTTTTCGAAGTATTCTCCTCGAAATTTGACACATTTTCCATACGATGGAACCAATCATTGAAGCAACTATTCCATTCGGAAGTTGGGGTCTCCAAAATGGCCGTTTTGTAGGCGTCCACAGATTCTTCAGGTGATGAAAATCTGTGACCACGCAATTTATTCTTTATTTTAGGGAAAGTATAGAAATCACTAGGGCTTAGGTCGGGACTGTACGGCGGATGGTCTAATAATTCTATGTTTTCTTGCTCTAAAAACTCTTTTGTTCTGTGCGCGGTGTGAGAACTCGCATTGTCGTGATGGAGGATGATGCGGCGGTTGCAGTTCTCTTTACGGAGTTCGGAAACGACCTGTGGCAAACAAATGCTAGCATACCATTCTGCATTAACCGTTCTTTGTCCCTCAAGAGGAATAGTCGCAACATGGCCGGTTTTGGAGACAAACGTGGCCACCATTTTTTTTGCAACACTCTGTGAACGAACAATTTTAGTTGGCTTTAACTCATTTTCGAACACCCAAACTCATGACAGGTTTTTTGTTTCGGGTTCGTACGCATATATCCAGGATTCGTCACCTGATACAATGTTGTATACAGCATTTGAGGATCCTGCGTGGAATCTTTCGAGAATTCTGACGCACCAAGTAACGCGAGCCGCTTTTTGCTCTTCACAGAGCAAATGCGGTATCCATCAGGAAAACAACTTTTTTACACCTACTTGTTCATGCAAGATTATTTGTATTTGACTCATGCCAATGTCTAAATTTGCCTGAATTTCGCGGTATGTCACATGTTGATCTTCCTCAATCACACTCACTCAATCACAGCATCAACGTTTTCTTGGGTGACTGCAGTTTTTGGACGACCTTGACGGGGATCATCACTGAGCTTGACACGTCCACGTTGAAATTCAGCAAACCAGCGATAAATTGTGGCTTTGGATGGGGCTTCATCACCAAATGCAGAATGCATCCGGTCAACACACTGGTTTTGTGTTAAACCGCTTCGAAAGTCATAATAAATCATCGCCCTTGAATTTTCTCGAGTCAATTCCATTTTCTCGCGACTAAAAAAGTTTGAAAAGACCTTGTGAGAAGACCGAGAATCTTTTTTTAAATAAATAAATGGTATTCGATTTTTAAAACCAAGGAGTTTTCAATTAAAAAGATTTTAATATGATAGGAATAGTGGAAATATTCCATTCCCGATAATTTTAGTGCAGCCTATGTAGATCCACTAGAGGGCGCTAATCTACACATTGAGTTTTATCAACTCTGTGTTTGTGTTTTCACTTCTGACGTGCAGTCCTACGACTGACATTTTTTTTTTATACCTACACCATTTCGTTCAAATTATTGGTACCTTTAACATATATATTCTGTCTTTTTAACGCTACTGATGTCGATCGATCTCTTATTATTGTACTAATCGCTAATCACAGGACAGGCTTGCCGAGTGTGAGATATCGACATAGTGCTATACTTAGATTTTAGTCTAATAAATACTTTTTTGTTTTTTTTTTATGGTATAGGGGGCAAACGAGAAGACGGATCACCTGATGGTAAATGACGGGTCATCTGTAACTCAAGAGTCACAAGTGCGTTGCCGCCCTTTAATGTGGGAACAGGGGAAGAGGGGGGAAGAGCGGGAAGACGGGAGAGGGGGATTAGAGGGGAGGAGAGGGGGAGAGGGGAAGGGCAGGAATAGGGGAGAGGGAAGGGTTAGGGCCTCCGATAACCTCACTCACGCGGCGAAAAGCAATGCAATCATTGTTTCACTACCGGTTTTCTGTGAGGCCGTGGTATCCAGCGGAGTCGAGACGGCCCATACGTGTCGAAGCATGGCTCTCCCACGTAGGCTTTACCACTTTTTACTTACCTTTAATTTCTACATCTCATTTTACTTGGTACATATTTACATATTACTTCTAAATGTAATTATTCTAACGTATCATGGTTCTATCTAGTCAATATCTCTTAACTTCTTAAATATGTCAACCTTTTGAACAAAAGTACTACAAAATATCGAAAAATATAATTTGTAGCGTAATCTTTAGCGGGTAGAACATGGGTGAAGTCCTGATTCCTTAGAGATTTTTTGAACCCAAAATGAACTCACGGTTACTAGTATTTTAACTACCTCTGTTTGGCTTGTATTGCGGGTATTCAGGCCTCAGGGGACAGGTTGGCCAGTGACTCACCGTCTGCACTAACGTTTGATATCCCACTAATATTATAAACTAGCTGCGCCCCGCGGTACCCGCGTAAGTCCCGATCCTGTGGGAGTATCGGGATAAAAAGTAGCCCATGTGTTAATCCAGGTCTCCAGCTATCTACATACCAAGTTTTATCGCAATCGGTTCAGTAGTTTTTGCGTGAAAGAGGAACAAACATCCATACATACATACTCATAAACTTTCACGTTTATAATATTAGTAGGATGTGATGTGTTTGGATGGATGTTTGTTACTCTTTCATGCAAAAACCACTGAATCGATTGCGATGAAACTTGGTATGTAGATAGCTGGAGACCTGGATTAACGCATAGGCTACTTTTTATCCCGATATTCTTGCGGGATCGGGACTTACGCGGGTGAAACCGCGGGGCGCTGCTAGTAGGTTTATAAGTAAATAACCTTGTTTTGCTTAATCATAAAAATCTTAAATTAAGTATCTTCTGAAAATCTGGTATCTTACTAACCTATCCGTTTACTGTTGTGGCGACTTCCACATATAGCAAAAACATACTCCAACATCATCTAGCGAAGACGAGCTGAACTACGGAATAACTACTAATCCTGTATCCCGCTATGACCTTTTTCGCGCCGATTAGTATATATATATATACATATACACTGTGGAAGAATACTCTTAGGTATAATTCAAGATATTCTGTTTAGCCGTTCGAAGATCATCAGCTCTTTTCTAATTGTTGAAGGGATTTTCGAGTCAGGGGAATAGTCTAAGGCTGCTTGCGTGCTGGACTTATCTCCCCACGCAAAACTTCCCAAGGACGAAGACGTTTATTTCGAATAGGAAACTGCCGTATTAAGAGTGAAACATTATTAATAACTAGAGATCGCGTGGTGGTCGAATTTCGACCATGGTTTATTTCATTGGCCAGTAAGTATTACTTGACCTGTCATTGTATAGACTTTTGTACCATGACAGGTCAAAATATATACTGGACACTCATAGCTGTATGTACCCGTTTTTGCATTTTTTTCTAATTTTGTAGCAAATATTGTTCAAAAATTTTAGCATTCATCACTTCTTCTCTGTATAAACTATAAGTGTGCGAAATTTCATACTTCTCCGTCCGCCCAATTTTCGTAAAAAGGGATCGTGTGCGAAATTTCATACTTCTCCGTCCGCCCAATTTTCGTAAAAAGGGATCCAAAGTTTTCGCTTCACGTATTAATATATATAGATATAAGTATGTTTATCAGCAGTCTGGTTACCATAGAACAGGTTCTGCCTAGTTTGGGATCCGACGGTTGTGTGTGAGGTGTCTCCTAACCAGTGGCGTAAGGTGCCTTGGAGGGGCCCTGAATCAAAATTAGTTTGGGGCCCAAATGAAGGGTAAAGATTTCTCACAAAAGAAACAAAAAATGCTTTAAACGGAGAATCCCGCAATAACCGATGTAGGATGTTGCCAACTTTTGGGCGCACGCTTAAAACGGGAAAAAAAGAGATTGCTTTTTTTGACTTTTGTCATTTCTGAAGTGAAAACTCTATAGGCACGTATGACAGTTTTTTTATATATGTTTTTTTCCCAGGAAGCACGAGATTAAGTGACATTGTGGATAACATTTAACTAATTTTTGCTTACACACGTTAGGGGCCTCTGTAGCTCGGGGGCCCCGTATCATTGATACGGCTGATACGGCGGTAGCAACGCCCCTGCTCCTAACCTAACCTAAGAATTGCTTCACTGTCGGTTTTCTGTGAGGCCGTGGTATCACTCCGGTCGAGACGGCCCATACGTGCCAAAGCATGACTCTCCCACTTAAAACTCCATTCCAAATGTATATATACCTACCAGAGGAGAATAATTATTTGTACCTAACTATGCATTTTGTATACAAACACGCACAGACAGGAATGTGAAATCTTTCGTTCCTTACTAATATTATTAATGCGAAAGTAACTCTGTCTGTCTGTCGCCCTTTCACGCTAAAACTAACGAACTGATTTAAATGAAATTTGGTACACAGAGAGTCAAGAGTCTGAGAAAGGAAATAGGCTACTTTTTAATGCGAAAAAGGGGTGTAAGGGGTTGAAGGGTGGGGATGAAAAGTTGTATTTAAGTATCGTCATATTTAGAGCTAGAAGCTTGAAACTTATTTTTAGGCTGTTGATTCGGGCACAACTAGTATGGAATACTTTAAGTGTAGAAGAAGTACAGAAAGATAAGGCTTTTAAACGGGATGTCCTACAAAGTTAAAAATTATGTAAGAAAAGCTACATAAAACTATACAGGAGTGCAGTGCACGAAATCGGCGTTGCATCTCTGTTCACCATAAAATATCAGAGATTTATGATCGTTTGGCATACTTAGTTCAATTCGACTGAATTTTGAATTATGTCGTTATTCTAGCAAACCAGCGATATGTATCCATGTATGTATCCCACAAATGTTCTTCTCGGTTGTCTCGGCTTTAATTCCACCAACATAATTGCAACTATGTGTAAAATTTTCAGAGGGAAAATTGATGCATCAGACCTTCATGATGAGTTGTGTCGATTTTTTGTTCCTGATAACTATCGTCGTAACCGGGGGCATATGTTGCAGGGATGTAATGGAACTCCGTAACCCTAACCGAAACTATCGGATATCCGAAATAAAAATCTATCCGAAACCGTAACCGTAACCGACATAAAAGTTTTGAATAATTTCGGATAGAGGTGGAATCTTAATAATTTATTTTATCAAGATGCAATTACATATTTTATAATAATTGTAGATATTCCGACCATTGATTATTTTTTATTGTGATTCTACTACCAAATAATAACCTAGAAATAATGCAAAGTCATTACCTATCTGTATTTTCTTGTTTCATTCTTTAAAGATCTAATATCCGTAACCGAAACTATCCGAAACTATCAGATAACCCGAAATAATGTGATATCCGTAACCGTATCCGAAACCGGTATAACATTATTCATATACCGTATCCAGATTCGAAATTTCATATCCATAACATCACTGATATGTTGTTTGCCGTACTGCGCACTCTTTCTCCACTCAATGATCTCTTGCGTTTGTACATGTTTATATATAAGTATTTGTTTTGATATATAACTATTTATTTACCTACCTTTGTTTTTATTTGTATTAATGTATACATGTCTTTAATTACTGTAATTGGTAAAACTGTCTTAATTAAAGTAAATAAACAAATAAATAAATACACGATGATCTGTCATTATAAAAAAGTATTTAGTATCTTCTTTTTTTATTTTTAAAAGACAACTCCCGCTTTAGAAATTACTCCTGTGTCGCGGGTGACTTTACAAACATAGAAACAACGGACACAAAGAACACCCAGACTCGGGTGGGAATCGAACCCACGACCTATGGCATAGCAGTCAGGGTCACTAACCACTAGGCCAACAGGCCAGTCAAGGACAGTTCAAGTCTCACCGGTCAATGAAATAAACTAAGACATTCAAATCGAAATTCGACCGCCAGGCAGGTCGAATTTCGACGGGATTTCTATAGGTCACTAGTTTTATTTATAAAAGCGCACAAATAATGCTCTTCACGTATTAATATTTAGGTACAAACAGACACTCCAATTTTATTTACTTAGTATTACTTGAACAGTCATTGTATAGATTTTCCGAACATGACAGGTCAATATATTATACTGGACACTGGACATCATCATCCTCCGCGCCTTTTCCTAACTAAGTTGGGATCGACAGGTCAACATATGCTTTCATTCTAACTACGATACGGCCGAACTTTGATGTTTTACCTACGTGAAGCGACTGCCATCAGACCTCCACAACCCAACTACTAGACGATATCGAAGTTCTGTAGTTAGACCAGGTTGTCGGATTTTTTAGGGCTCCAACTACCCGTAACGAATGCCACAGATGTTTCTATGGCAGCACGGAGAGGTCTCAATTTTGTTAAGAATGGTCTCACGGAGTCTCACCCATACTAGACTGACCTGGCTAGTATTATTTATCTTTGTAATGTGCTAACCTGCTCGGTTACCACTTAGCCACGAGCCCCTAGATATGTACCATAAAAATTGCATTTCCTTAAAAGATTTCTCAGAAAATATAGATATCTACTAGTGTATGCAAAAGGGCTTTTTATCTTAACGTTTTGCCCGTAATTCTTAGACCTGAGTTAAATGTTATTTTGACCTTAAAATAGACGGTTATTTCATGTATATTCGACTTTCGTAGCGCACTCTTGCTTTATAGTTCACTTATGGTTTCGAGAAACCTCCAGTCCCTATCAGCAGTGATTGTTTGTATTTCCTGCGGTTGCATGATGTACAACCCTAAATTGATACCTCAGTACCTCATTAGTTACCCACAAGAGCATAAGGATGCATTGCAGTTTCTTCTGCCTCTCGACAGAATCTGCATATTGTGTTCTCGTTCAACTTTAGCTTGAACATATGTTTATTGTTGCAGTGTCAGTTGTTAGGATCCGTGTCACTGCAAAGACTTTGTATCTTTTGAGCTCCAGAAGTTATTTTGATAATTTGTTATCAAAGCCCTTTATCAAAGCCTTAGACCAGTCGTGGTCTTCCATCTAATAATTGGCATTAATGATTGAACTAGCAGCGCCCCGCGGTTTCACCCACGTAAGTCCCTATCCCGTGGGAATATCGGGATAAAAAGTAGCCTATGCGTTAATCCAGGTCTCCAGCTATCTACATACCAAGTTTCATCGCAATCGGTTCAGTGGTTTTTGCGTGAAAGAACCATCCATCTATCCATCTAAACTTTCACATTTATAATATTAGTGGGATAAGCTCGCTGTTTGGTGAGGTTACAGAGTAGAGTCCATGCTGTCGGTTGTCTGCACCAGCTCTGGTGAATTCATCTGCTTTTTCATTGCCTTTGACAACAGAGTGGCCTGGTACCCACACAAATAAATTTACTCATATGCTATGGCGCACATTGGGAGAGGCCTATGTCCAGCAGTGGACTATGATAGGCTGATTGATTGATTGATATGTTTTTACTGTTAATTTAGTATTTGAATGTGTCCTTAACAGGATTCGTATTACCTAATAGCTTTATATAAATTAAAAACAAGAGAATGAACTCTTTTCAAGTAATGTTATTTACAAACCTGGATTAGTTTCCTCTCCTCCGTCGCTTTCTGCTTCACTCCCGACGCTAACAGGACTCTCCCTCTTCTCTTCTTCCATATTCTCTCTAACAGGTCCCGGTACTGTCCCAAACACCCTCGATAACCACGGCTCAGGGTATCCCAATAAAAAAGGAAATCCATTTTGTTGTAAAAATGGCGCGTAATATCGCATCTGATTTAATCCTTCTAATCTTTCATTCTCTTCTTCTTCTGAATTTCTAGAACTTTCTGAAATGTTATTCTCTATGTCTATTTCTGGAGATTTTCTGTCTCCAATTATAGATTCTATAGAAAATGGTTTCGGCGCTTTCTTTTGAGTTTTTGTTTCTCCTATTTCTATGTTAGGCTCCATTATCACTTAATTTTCTTTAGACACTATTGAAACACTAAACACAATTTAAAATAATCGGGTATAAATCCTTTGTCTTCGTTTCATTAGTCTATGTTATCACCGTCCGGAATTAAAAAAAAAAGCAATCAAGACATTTCTTTTGCACAATATACCATAAAGCTACTTCAGATATTAAATTTTAGAAATATAATTTAATTCCAATAATAATAAAATGAAAATTAAACGTCACACATTTGAATTTAGAACGGTACGTCCATCCACCGCGAGATTCCCGCGTTAACTCATGACTAACTGCCACGCCCATACGGGGTGTTGTCAAAACGTTATTTTATTTTATTAGAACTAACCGCTGGACGAGCGAATTTAGACTTTATTGCTACGGTCATAATACTACTATCATTATCACATTGCGCTTAGATTAAAAAAAGCCTTACAAACGATTGGTTGACTTCAAAAATATGTTCTTTGTGCCTTATTTTATAGACCAGTTTTATCAAACAGCTTCGAACGTCTTAATAAATTTATTTGCAATCAAAATTGAACTTTGTGTTCCATTCTATAAAATTATTTATTCTCTGTTTCATCGTGCAGATACTCCTTTCTTTTTCCCAGCAACAAATGATTAAGAACACTTTTGTGTGATACGTAAAAGAGACACCAATAGTGTAATACTCACGTTAGAAAGAGATAGTGCTAGTGATATTTGTGCTGGCACTGTACACTGGTAATTGGTGGTGATCAGAATGTTTTGCCAGTGTCAGCACTCGGTATAAATTTCATCGTTTTGTGCCCCGTTTAGTGGGAACTTGTTACTCTCTTTTGTTGAGATTAGTTCTATTTTTCGGCGATATTTTTGAAGCGTTTTTTTGCATTTGAAAGGAAACCAACACACTAATAGGGTATTTTAGTATTATTCTTAAGTTAAAGAGTTAATATTACAAACAGATGACATTATTCTATAAATGTACCGGATCGGCCGGGTCGGGTTTGTATTCTAATTCTTATAAATATTGTAAAATAAGATAACGTATGTAGCAAAAAAAGAGTATAGTCCAATTTGCTTTTATTATTTATGATATATACCTACTAGACACTAAACTTTCCAAAAACAGCATGTAACCATATTTCGAGCGAATAAATATTTCTTTCTTCTTTCTTTCTTTCTTCATTCTTTCTTTCTTCTTTCTTTCTTTATTCTTTCTTTCTTTCTTCTATCTTTCTTCTTTTTTCTTTCTTTCTTTCCTTCACAAAATATAGTATCTATACAACGGTGGATTGCAAATGTGGACTATAGCTTTTGTAGATGGCAGATATTAATATACCTATATGTTTTTAAACTTTCGCGAATTTGATACATGTTAGCTGCAGCTATTGTACCCTATAAATATTACCGCCATTAGATAAGTCCCGAGTTATACATCTAATATTAATATATAAATTGACTGTGGATATCCACAAATTATTGTTAGCTATTAAGATGTAGTAAGTAATTAGAAATTCATGCATTGCAAAGTTCATTAGTATGAGTAAATTTCTCGTATCCCACAAACCAAAAGTATATCTAATCAACTACAAGCCCTTTTAACACACTTTTATGAAATCATATCAAAGTAAATTTTAAACAACTTCAAGGCAATTGTTGTATAGTATTGTCATCTGAACTCTATATGATAGGTATACTTAACTCGTAGGTAGATAGGTACCTACCTCCGTAACTTTGAATGATACACCCTACATACAAAGTTAGGATGATAATTTTGTACTTTGGTATATTGGAGCTGATGATGATTGCGCCAGGAGGTGGATAGTGGACCTCTTCAATTTCTACTAGTAATTGGTAAACTTAGTTCCTAAACCCTTCGAGTTTCGGGTCATATTTATCTAAGTCATTTTAAATACGCGATATAAGCGTGTGTTTTCAAAAAACTTATTTTTATTTAATGAAATGCTAGAAATTTAATGATTTTGCGGTTCAAATTTGATAACGTTATTCTCAGTAATTGATGTATTAGTGTTATTTTGTTAGAAAAATATTTATGTCATTGTATCTTATTGTGGGTGTGTTTGTATTTATTGCATAGGTACCTACTAACATATATTATACTAGAATTCGAAGTTAGGTTTGAAAATGAAAATGATTTTATTACGATTCGAAGATACCTAAATCGATTGTTATTACCATTGATATTAATCCTATTTTAATTCTAAATAACTATTACTTATTGTTGAATGACTTATACGGTTTTATTGTTGCTTAAATTTATGAATGTCACATGACAAAAAGTTTTTTTTGTGAAAATCAGATAGGTAAAGAAACAATATAACCCAAAAGGCTGAACGTATCTTATAGCTTTAAAAATGTATTAGCAGTTAAATGAGTTTTTATGATAACCCTTGATGTTGAAACTATTACACTAACTACTATCAACATTCATTGGGAATGAATTGAACGTTGTTAGTTTTTCTAGGAGGAGGGATGAAGTGAAACACTGAAAACGGTATCTTACTTATTTTAGTTTTAAACAACGATATACTTATCTGTGTTTTAACTTATCTTCTAGGAGTTTTATAATAAATAAATTATTTAGAAGCCAGTACCGCACCAAGCTTCACTCTCTAGGTACATAATATATTATCTTAAGCTTCTGAAGTGCTAACCTCTAAAATGGCACCTCCCTGCTATGGAATTCTATGGTGATATATTAGGAAAAAATAAATTATTTACCTAATAGACTTTGAAAAAATTCCAATAGGTAAGTACTACTTAATTACAATTAATTAAATACTAATAGGTTCATTTTAAGATGGTTCTTCAATTTGCTTTGTTTAATAAGTAGCTAATTAAGTAGGTAAAGGTTATAATAATAATCTAGTACTACCTTTAATTTTTTATACTACCTATCTTTGTAGTCTGATTAACGGAATACAATTTCTTTTAATAGGTATTATCACTGTTTAAGGATGTGAGGTCTCAAAAATAAGTGATTAATTTTTATGTAAGTGATAAATATTAATGTAATGGGGACGTCACATTCTCTGCTTTCCAGTTTGTAGTGGCAAAGCAAGACAAAAGCGGGCCATGACCGCTCATTCTGAAAGTGTTTGGGTGAGGCCTATCTTCAATGATATTATAACGGGTAACATGATAATTTTAAAGTATTCCTAGAGATAATAGATTGATTATAATTTAGTAAAAATTTAAACAACCTAATTTACAACTAACAGATCATCGTTAGCAAGCATTATCTATCGGGCTCTTTCAAGAATCATATGAGTTCAAACTCGAGGATTTACTAGAAGCCACTGAAGAGTTCCATCATCCACCGCCAGGCTTCATGATCAGATCAGAATAAAATAATACTTTGCCATAGGTATATATATCTATCTACCTAATATTTTGTACGGTTTAGTAAGCTGCATATTGAGATATTATTTTCATACAACTAGATTAATAAGTAATTCACGGCCCGCTTGTTGGTAGGTTCACAAATCCAGATGCGACGCAGGCGCACTTTCTTCATCAATCTATAGCAAAACTAATAAAATCAGTAGAAATACATCATCATTATAGTAATAGTACTGTTTCATCACACCACACCCTTCACCGTGTTAAGTCTGTAGGACAAAGTTGTTTCGCTGTCCGGTGGCTTCAATTTTCACTTTAGGTACTTTTGATAAATAGGTAGGTAAATACAACATTTAAAGATCACTCGCTTGATCTTGAGGTTTTTGTATGATTATTAATAAAACTATACCTAAGCTTTAAAGAAATTTGCTGGAGAGCCATGCTTCGACAGGTATGGGCCGGCTCGACTGGAGTAATACCACGGCCTCACAGAAAACTGGTAGTTAAGCAATGATTGTATTTCGCCGAGTGAGTGAGGTTACCGGAGGCCCTAACCCTTCCCTGTCCCGCTCCTCCTCCCCTTTCCCCTACTCCGACCTTAAGGGCCGGCAACGCACTTGCTACTCTTGAGTTGCAGATGCCCATGGGCGGTGGTAGTCTCTTAAAATCAGGTAACGCGTCTGCTCGTTTACCCCTATTCCATAAAAAAAAAGTCTTCTGAAATTTTAGCTGCTCAACTCAATTAGGCCATTAAAACCATACTTAAGAAGACCACGATAAAGCGGCGTGCGTTTTGCTTGCATATCCCCAATCGAAGTGCAATGCATAATAAGATAAGAACTTTATGAAAAAATATATGAGGATACTAAGAGTATAATTATCATAGCCAGTAAATGCAAAGCTAGCACCACACTTCAAGCAAGCTCTCGTCATTAGAGAGCAATTTGTCCCCTCCCCTCAGCACTTAGCAGCACCCCCTCTTAAATTGATTGTGGCTATTTCCCGCACCGATGTACTACAACATAATTTATGACATATTTGTGTGAATAGAGGTAATAAATTGTGTATCATAAACTTTCGCGGTGGTTTTCCGGCATTTTCGTTAGGTGACCTTTGTTGTCAAAGTTAGGGAAAGCTTTTAAAAAGCTCGACGGTTTATCTATGGTACGTAGGCATTTGGCGGTTTTCAGAACTATATCTACTGACAACTTCTACATGAAATTTACAGGGTATTTATTATTGAAATGAAAAAGCCACACAATTGCATAGGATGTAACAAATACGATCCTTTAAATACAAAAACTTTCCGGCATTTTACTTTAAACTCAAATAAAGACAAGTTAAGCTTTAGCAAACTAATTGATATTGTATGTCCTTTTTGAGTTTAGTATCAATTGGTTTCGTCGTTTTAATTATATTAATTGGGTACGTAACAAGAATCACTACATATTATAAAACAAAGTCCCCCGCCTCGTCTGTCTGTCTGTCTGTCTGTTCGCGATAAACTGAAAAACTACTGAACGGATTTCCATGCGGTTTTCACTAATATACAGAGTGATTCATGAGGAAGGTTTTGGTATATAATTTGTACCCGTGCGAAGACGAGGCGGGTTGCTAGTATTAAAATAAAAACCGTTTCCAAAGTTCAAAAGTTTTTTAAACACTAATTTTAAAGCAATTTCTGTGTACAAATAACAAGGTCAAGTTACCGAAACAAAATTTGTACATTGTAACTATTCAGTAATTGACATTATTTTATAAATTTTATTGATTAATAAGAACCTTTTGAACAAAGACCAATTTATGATTTCATTGGCTCCAAACCAAAGGGGAGCTGAAGAACCTGTAAACACACCTCTATAGGATTTTGTGAAGCTGAGATTCAGGAATCGCCGCGGTTACTAACGTTTAAAAAATGTACAAAGCTTATTGATGACTTAATTGCTAGTATTAGTCATCACATTAAGTTGATGACTTAATTGTGTACAGGAAGGCACACACTATTCAACACAGCCGTAGATCTTTCAATCGATTGTCCCACCTTAACTTTTACATTTAGCACAAGCTACTTTATGGTCACATAATGAATGATCTATTGTTTTAAATTTATAGTCTTAGACAGACGTGTTGGACGTCTACCGAGCTGATTTAGTTAAGTATTGTTGTGGGAACGTTGAACGAGACTAGACTAGAAAGGGACTTAAAAGTAGGTTTTGGTGGCTTGATATTGATGTGTTTATTGTGTATGGCTGTTGTGATGAGATATCTGAATTAGATGCCCGGGTAGCTTTAGGCTTTAGATTGGGTACCAATTTGAAATTGTGACCAATATACGGTCGCTTTCTATCCGGTAAATGAGGTGGGCAGGGCTTTAAAGAAATAAAAAACCTCCTTGACTTGACGAGATAGGTATATCAGATATATATCACAGAGGGTCGTGGTTATTTATCGCTACTAGCATAGGTTTTGTAGTCCTGCATGTGGGTAATATCGCCAAGGAAACTGTCAAGCTCCTGATAGGCACCGCTTACTACCAGGAAGACTGTAAGCAGTTTTATTCTAGCTGTATTTTTTTTTTATTACACGAATTCCAATAAGTTATATTAAGTGTTGAATTCCGCCGGAGCTCCTTGATAGGTGATATTATGCGAACGTTTCATCTTGATGTTGTGACTGTTTATAAACGGCGGTAAGATCGGTAAGAGGAATTTCTGTAGGTATATCTATAGGTACCGCTAAATCTCTGTGCAAGAAAAAGGCCCACCTTCTGGTCCCGAGAAGTGTCGATCAGTCACTTTGCAAGTTTCTTATAAAAGGAACGAGCACTCGGACCCCATAACCCTAGCGTCTCGACCCCAAAACTAATAATATAATTACGTATCTAAAATAAAAGTCTTAATTATCTACCTAGGTAGGTACTAACTGTCTTAAATGAATAAAATCTCAAAAATTCATAATAATACGAAAATTATAAAAACTTCACCAATATCTCGTCCAAAACATCCCATAACTACTTCTCTGGGGAGAAGTTCACCCCTCATACCACCAAATTAAATTACCCATGCCTACAAGAATAAATAACATCGCTATCTAATGTGTAAAATAAACAAATCACATTTGCTAACATTAACGCGAATAGAAGACGCGCCATTACAAGCCCTCACATAAATCCACAATAATATAATAATCTTATTCATAACAAATTTAATGCCGCCATTAAATTAAATATTAAAGCACGCTGTGAAGTGCTCAACAACCCGCGCAAATTGCTTTCGAAAATCAAATTATTCATTATCTCTTTCTAAGTATAAAACGACAGAAGGAGATAGGTATAGTTTTATTGTTGCGTTCTCTCTGTTGTTCTGTAAGTAATGAGTGCTATCACGCCCCGCAATCAAAAGCCGGCTCTACGATTGGTCGTTTAATAGGGTTCGAAATTTGAAACGCTTGTTATTTTTTTTCGGTCGTAATTTTCTTTCATTAGCAGTGTGCATGACGCCCGGCGTTCAGCCGACGGATGATTTTTAATCTTGTTGAGAATATACGTCTCATTAATTTAGCTGGTAATTTGTTTATTGTGGATGATTTAATTTTGTAGTTCATTAACGTTTCTTCGTGATTTAGTGTAGTAATGTATCTAAGTACTTAGAGTACAAATAAGACCTTGCTGGTGTAGTTATTAAAACAATGCATTGATTTAAATGAATGAGTTAGATACAATGATAATTCGTTTTGTAACAACGTACGGCGATCTTATAATGGATTCGGGTTTTCTATTATTAAATAAAGATTTTGCTATCACGTTCGTAGTTTGCTAGTTAGGAAAAGGTAGATATCTATGCTTATTTTTACACCAATGCCATACCCACCTCTACTATGTAATGTAAGTACAGAAAGTACTTGGAAGATAGATATCTTCCAAGTACTTTCTTCAATTTCATTTCAATTTTTTTTGAAAACATATTTATGGCATGTAAGATTACATGCCATAAATATGTTTTCAAAAAAAATTAAGACACTTACTTAGATAAAATGTACATAAATGACTTTTTAAATAAGTCAATAGATATCAAAGTAGGGAATAATAAAACCTATTTAAACCCCATGAGTAAAACGATGACAATTTCATCCTTTGAGATTTGATTCCTTTTTACTAACTGTCAAAAATGTCAAAAGCCCGCCATTTCTGACGACAGGAGCGCGAAATCAAAACATCAAACTTAATGCGCAAATTATATTTACAGTTCATAAAGACTTTAAAAGAATAAGAATAAAGTCTAATTTTTCTTGTTTCTTTTATAAATTATGTTTGTACTGAAATTACATTAGTGACGCATTTCGAATGCACTCAAATAGTGATGTGAGTTGACGTTCGGATACGCGTAGCGAATGTTATATTGTAATTTTAGTTATACCCAAGGGATTATGCCAAGTGTTTATTGTAAGCATTTGCAATTCATATTTCGAACGTGTTGTTTTTTTTTCTGAAAATGCTTTTTTTAAAGTTAGGGTGGAAAACGTAGAAAATGGAAGCTTTTTCCTTGTGGATTTCTTTACCTTTTCAAAACTTTGAGCATAACTTTATAAAAACATAGATTTTTCATGTGGAAAAATACCTTTCTGCGTAGTAGCTGGTGTATAAACTCCCACACTGACACACACCCACTGTGTCGACACACATACCTAGTGGGTGTCAACCGTTGGTGAATAAGTGCAAGGGTTTCGCCAAATGGGGATCTGTGCCAGGCCGTGTCCATTTCACAACAATGTTTATGTGTATCTAATAATATAATTATGTACGTGGGAGAGCTATGCTTCGGCACATATGGGCCAGCTCGACCGGAGTGATACCACGGCCTCAAAGAAAACCAGCAGTGAAGCAATGCTTGTATTGCTTTTCGCTGAGTGAGTGAGGTTACCGGAGGCCCTAACCCTTCCCTCTTCCCCTCTCCCTTCCTCTACTCCTCTTCCCCTCTTCCCCTACGTCCCCTTAACGGCTGGCAACGCACTTGTGACTCTTGGGTTGCAGGTGCCCATGGGCGGTGGGAGTCATTTACCATCAGGTGACCCGTCTGTTCGTATGCCCCGTATTCCATAAAAAAAATTTATACTTATGATAGAAATTAATATAATTTTTAGGATGTTCCTATATTGGTACTTTAAGACTTTGCTTTTGGTTTTAAATTTCTCATATGTATAAAAATGCGATATGAATGCCGTGTGTTTACATTAACTTAGTAGCTTAATTATTTTATATACCTACAGGTAAAGCGGCGGTAGCGTAATGGCTAAGGCGTAGGACTTGCGATCAAGTGGTTGCAGGTTCGAACCCCACCCAGTGCACTACCGACGTGAACCCACTCCTAACACAAGCGTTAAGCTTAGCTGGCGGGGTTAACAAGAATACTAGTATTGTGTTACCCACGTTACTAGTATTCTTAAAAAAAATCTAAAAAGTTATATGTAGACTTAACTTAGTAGGTATTTAATATTAATTTAATCTTGATACATCAGTCAGGTTATTCGGCAGAGAACCAGAGTAACAGACACGGCACATAGAATCAATATGCTAAAGTGGAAATGGGCCGCTCATGTCTCAGGCGGACTGTTTGTCGTTGGAGCCGGCATGTGCTAGAGTGGAGTAATTATCACGAAAAGGTATTACATACCTGTATACATATACTGCATACCATACCAATTGCCTGACGTTGCACTGGCCGTGGTCACAGGCTATAACCACGGCCTGTGTAATACCTTTTCGTGATCGCGTTAATTCCCGTGTAAGAATAAGAAATTTGTTTGTGAGAAACATTGTTACAGGTTGTTACAATAATAATTGTGTATAGTACAAGCATGTCTCACGGGTCACAGGTGTGCAAAATTATTATTATATTGATATTAGGTACTTACATATTATTATTATGCAAAAATAAAAAATAAAAATTAAAATTAATGAATTTTTCAATTTAAACATTAATACCTAATCAATCAAACATTAGCGATCAATTTTAACATTAATAAGCAATCAATTTAGATGCAACTAATCAATGTAGACATAAATAATCAATTTTATCATTTATAATCAATTTCAAAATTAATAAACAATTTCATCGTTAATAAATAATCAATTTAAACATTAATGATCCATTTAAACATTAATAATCAATAGAGAATGAATTTCCAAATACAGAATTAATTAGGGTTTATGTCAGTTTATTATAAGTAAAATAATAATAAGTATAATATTGTAAATACATACCTAATTATATCATGGAACGCGAAAGTTTAAAAGTTGCTAAAGTGGAGACCGCGATTAGGCAAACGTAGAGCGCCCTGCAGCACGATGGACCGACGACTTGAAGAAAGTGGCTGGCAACGGATGGAAGCCGACTGCCCAAGACCGGGATAGTTGGCGCTCTTGGGAAGAGGCCTTCGTCCAGCAGTGGACGGTGATACAGGCTGATGATGATGACTATCCAAAGGTTGCCTGTAAGAGATCGCTCTTGGCGATAAGGCCGCTTATTAAGTATACATACCTATCCACTTTGTGTATTTTTTTAAGCAATATGTCTTTGGTGTACAATATAGATTATTCTGTTCTATTCTGTAATATACAATTTTTTTTTTTTTTGGTATAGGGAATGACTGGTGAATGACTTCCGACACCCGTAAGCACCTGTAACTTAAGAGTCACAAGTGCGTTGCCGGCTTTTAAGGTGGGAGTAGTGGAAGGGTGGAAGGGGGGATGGGTGGAGGGAAGGGTGGAAGAGGGGGAGGGGGGAGGGAAGGATTAGGGCCTCCGGTAACCTCACTCACTTGGCGAAAAGCAATGCAAGCATTGCTTTACTGCCGGTTTTCTGTGAGGCCGTGATATCACTCCGGTCGAGGCGGCTCAAAATGTCTATGTCTATGACATCCACGTGTCATTTACAGATAGACACGATGTGATTCTGTAAAGGTTCCAAGCTCATTACATAACATTTTTTTTTTAATTTATGGTACGATGGAAGGTATGTTTAAAAGAAATCGTAAACTAATTTTCTGTAAACAATTAAATTGTGTTCTTTTTTTCTACGAAAGGCGGGAGAAATGAGCGAGCAGTTTATTTTTATAAAGACGTACCCACCTAACAAGCTACTCATTAGCGTAGTGATGATAACTCATTAATTCTACATCATAATTAAGTACATCTTCTATCTATAAATATACCTTCCACGTGTGTCTGATGTGTTTAATCTGTGTGCTAGAAACAGTCTCACTATCTACTATTGCTATAAACTATCAAAATCACTATATAACAATAACTGCTATGTTGTTCGAACCTCGGTCAGCACTCAACTGACTGTTAACAACTTGTAATGTTAGCATGGCCTTTTATAACCAAACTATTCGTCAATATTTATTAATCGACCAATAGCATTGCGCTACCGGTATAAGTCATAATAATGTCTATTAACAAATTTTTATTAAATAGTGAACTGTTATACCGTCTATTATAGTTTGCTTCTATTTTTAATGAAATATATAAGAGTTTTTGATGTGACGACAACATGTGTCATCATAGCACATAAACGGATGGACCAATTTTGATTTAGTTCATTTTTGTTTAAAAGGTGACTTGATCGAGCGTGTTCTTAGCTATAATCCAAGAAATCTTTTCAGCCGTTCGAAGATGATCAGCTCTTTTCCGACCGTTGTAGGGATTTCTGAGAGAAGGGATAAGTATGATACCTAAGTACCTACTTATTATAAGAAATGTAACAAAAATAATTATTACCTGCTTATCCTAAGTTTAAAAAAAAAATGTTAAACATATCCGAATGTAAATTTGTTCGTTTAACTAGCTACATTAACGCTATCGAAGCCGCGAGTAAAAGCTATTGACGCAATAAAAGTCATATAAATTAAATTATTGAAGTAAATTTTTACTTCTACATAACAGAGATCATGGAAAACGAATGACTAATAAAAAAAAGGCACTCATGGGACTGCCGACAGAAATGAAAACTTAAACGAAACGACGAACTTAAAACGTCACATTAGCAGGTTGGTGACATTAATTAATAAGGAGCTGACAGAACTCAATGTTTAGATTAGCGCCCTCTAGTGGATCTATATATGTATTATTAGCGTGACGGTCACGAGTTCGATGCTTTTTCCCCGTAGCAAAAGTGCACAAACGTGCCTAAAGAAGTTTTCACTTCAAAAACACACTACTGCTGTGCCAATAAAAGAATTACGCGCCATATAGCCGCCATATTATTGTTTTAAAAAAAAATTATAACCTGTGTCACTCGGGGTAATGTAAGGATTCTAACGATACCCCGTAGGTACCTAAATCCAAATCTATTCAGGTATTTAGAAGTTATAATGGAATAAGATAAAAAAGCGTGAATAAATTGTATCAAAATATAGTAAATGTTTTAAAAACTCGAAGTCAAAATTGCGCCATCTGTGAAAGTTGCCCGAACTAATACATCAACCAATATCAAATAAGATTAGTATCGCGCAGAATCCATAGACGGCGTAAATTAAAAACCGGCCAAGTGCGAGTCGGACTCGCGCACCGAGGGTTCCGTAAAATATTTTTATTATATGATGTAACTAAAAATTTACGGTTTTCGCATTTTTTTCTTTATCTGTGCTATAAGACGTTGCTTCGTACCAAATTTCAAGATTCTGAGTTCACGGGAAGTACCCTGTAGGTTTTGATTCCCTTGCGAGTGTCGAAAATTTGCGGAAATTTGCGGCATAAACGGCTGTATCTTTTGATTGCGTTGGCTTAGAAGTTTGATTTTTTCACAGCTCCAAAGGGCAGTAGACTCAAGTCTTGTTAATACTCAAGTATTTGATATAAATTCCAGCTTGATACCTCCACGTGTTCCTGAAAGAAAGGGTCTTGACAGACAGACAAACCCACGGACGGACGGACAACAAAGTGATCCTATAAGGGTTCCGTTTTTTTCCTTTCTAGGTACGTAACCCTAAAAATCAACCTGCTGTCAGTATTTTTCGTTGTGCTCACTTAACGTGACGTAAGGTACTTGTGAACGTGCGAAAAACTCACAAACCATAAACCCTAAAAACATTTTACTCCTTTTTCGGGCAGTCGTGTAAAAATTTGCAACAAGCGACTACTTATTGATTTACAAGCAGTAGCGCCACTTGAGTTCGGATCCCCTTCTAACAAGGAACAATGGGTTTAGGGAGAATGTTTGCAAACATTTCTACAAAGCATTGCCATAATATTGAGTGGTTTTGAAGAAGATGTAGGAATTCATGGAATTTCAGTTTTAATTCTTAAGTTTAACGTCATGCAGGTGTTTTTTTTTATTTTGAAATAAAAAAAACAGTCAGTCGTAGGACTGCACGTCAGAAGTGTAAACATAACTTCTCAATGTATTTGCATATACATACACACACACACACATGTCTGTATATATATAATTAGGTTAAAAATAAAAAGTAGGTAATAACATATCTAAATGTATACATAGGGTACACTGGAAGTTCTGCGCTCCTGGCCGCTCATAAATGTTTGAATTTCGAATGTTATATTTTTTTAAATATAAGAAACTCGGCTCCGTCTTACGAATTTTCGATCAGGTCATGACATTTTTTACCCATCCCAAAAAGTGCACAACACCGTTATAGAAGTTTTCACTTCAAAAATGGCATTGAGGCAAGGATCGGTGATTAAATCGAATGCATACTGATTCTCTCTCTTGATGATCGACTGAGTAGTTAAGGACTGTCTTCACTCTATCATAAAGAAAGACATATCTACTTACTTTTGAATATAAACTATTAATATAAAATAAAAAAAAAATGTTTAATATGTTAGTGCAAGCTGTTTGTTAGTTTTGGTCTTTAGACCAAAACACAATGCTATTTATAGCATTGTGTAAAATGTTTTAAAAAACTATTAGGTATATTAAATCAATATCAAGCGAAATAAGAAACTAACGTCACAAAAACTAAACCCAAACCTCTTTACGCAATCTCTATTAGAGGTATAATCTGTGGCATGTAATTTGGCGGCTGTCACGATGACAGCTCGGCGGAAGGGGCGTGGCTTCCGGCCGCGTTCCGTTTTACTTAACGTGCGCTCGCAAAATGACACAACCCATTAAAATCGACCAGTGTTATTGGAACTCCCCTACTTTAGGGCTTTGATGTTAAATGTTGACAATATTAAGATTACAGTGGTTTTGTCTGTAAATATTTTGGAAGATTGGTTTAAATTTTATTATGGATTAACTTGTTGGTGTGGAACCCAATTTGAGCATATATTTTAAACCACTAATATTAATTAATCCATGTATTTGTAGATTTTGATTTATTTCATACTTTATATGAAGAAAAGAATACAAATATTATTTTCGAAGGAAAGTTATCATCTTAGCTCATGTTTTTTAAGACATTTTCTTTTTTTTTTGACGTGATAAACGTCTTATAAATCGATGAACGCCGGCTGCACGCACGAAAAAGCATGACTCATTGTCACGTTTCGCCTGAGCCGAGCGTGCAAGCGAGAGCGCGGAACAAGCGATAGAGAGGCACGATCAGCCTAAGCGTTCGGCTTGTGACGCATCTATCTCTCTTTCAGTGTTTTCTTATAACGTTATCACGTAAAATTATCGTCCGTAAACCGACTTTACAGACAACCAATTTTCATATTATAGGGGGGCAAACGAGCAGACGGGTCACCTGATGGTAAGTGACTGCCGTCGCCCATGGACACCTGTAACTCAGTAGTCACAAGTGCGTTACCGGCCTTTCAACGTTTGTGATCAAATTTTAATGTTTTTTTTCTATTAAGGTGAGGTATAAAGCAAATTTGAAACAATAGGGAGTAATAGATAATACAATTACATGACATACTTTTTGTAGAAGTACTGGTTGAAAATTCAGTACTACTTTGTTTAAAGTTAAATTGTTTATTATTCACAGTTACTAAAGGTAGATATTTTGTCTATAAGGAAGCAAACAATCCAGTATATTTGTCAGATAACTCCTAAAACATAGTATGAATTGTTAAAGTTTACTGAATGTACAAAAATCTTGTAAAACAATTACTGTATATTGAGGAATTGGGAATTTGGAATCAATATGCATGACCTCTGTGACACTCTGCCAGTGTACCATTTACCAAAAACTACTGAACGGGTTTTCATACGGTTTTCACTAATAGACAGAGTGATTCATGAGGAAGGTTTAGGTGCATAATTTGTTAAGATTTTGTGTAAATTGATTGAAATAATATGTTGATGATTGTTGAAGATGTCTCTACTACCCGTGCGTAGCCGGGCGGGTGCTAGTATCGTAATAATCGTATCTACGGTTTCTTCACTACTCCATCACTAGCATAAATTGTCGATGGTTCAAATTCAACTTTATTCTTTCAGCATATGATCAAACATATTATGATCTCCAGACAACCGAAATAAGACGAATATAATTTCTGGTAATTCAAGTGTTTTATAAGACCAAGGTTGCAAACAAGCGCACCTACCACTAGACAGTAAATGGTCACCCTTAAAGTAACATAGTATATCCGCAAGTTTTAGTCTATATTTAATCGTTACTAATACCGATAAATCCCGTATAAATCCTGTAAATTTCATTGTTTTATTCTCACATCTCACATCTCATCTTCTCTACGTTTCTTTTATAAATTCACTAAGCAGTGGAAGAAAAAAATGCTGTTTAACTACGAACTTCTATCAAGTATAGAAGTTCTTTTATTATTTTTTTATGGTATAGGCGGCAAACGAGCAGACGGGTCACCTGATGGTAAATGACTACCGCCGCTCATGGGCACCTGTAACTCGAGAGTCACAAGTGCGTTGCCGCCCTTTAAGGTGGGAGTAGGGGAAGGATAGAAGTGGGGAAGGAAAGGGTTAGGGGCCTCCGGTTACCTTACTCACTCGGCGAAAAGCAATGCAAACATTACTTCACTACCCGTTTTCTGTGAGGTCGTGGCATCACTCCGTCCAGCCAACCGTCGGCTCGTTTTTCGTTTTTTTTTTTTTTATTGACAAAGCTTTCACAGGTTGTGTACACATGTAATAACAATTAAAATCTAAGGCTATCATTTAATTTTAACAAAATAATACGCGTATCTGCAGCTGAACTAGGTTATAAACCTGTATCTCGGCATGCAGTGTCACCCCATACACTGTCACTGTGGCACAAAAAAATGATAGCTAACTACCAATGAGATGGTCGATTAAGTGGTATTGGTTTCAGAGCTGTGAAGATCGTGTCTAATTGTCTAATTGTGTGTGTGTGTGTGTGTGTGTGTGTGTGTGTTTATATGTATATATGCGTGTGTGATGTAATGTGAGTGACCCACCATAATGTCTAACTTTTAATAGCCATATTTAGGTCCTCAGTTTCATCATAAGATAGCTTCTGCAGATAAGCATAAACTTTCCTCTTGCATTCCGATCCCATTATTGTCTGCTTAGGTCTGAAATTCTATTCCATATCCAGCTACGTGAAAATGTCTTGATAATAATTCAAACATTTACTAACCACAAATGTCTCATATACGCTTAAAGTAATAAGGGTGGTCTTCTATTAGTAATCTTTAGTAATATAATGAAAGCTCAACCTAATTTGGACGCATTAACTAATGGGATAATATTAATTAATAACGTCAAGATTTATCGCGCGTAACGGAACGACTTCAGCCGCCATTTTGTCACAGAATTGTCGGAACATAATTGAAATATTTTTGAAAAAAGTAAATAAGTTAGAAAATAACTGTACGAAATTCGTACAGTTATTTTCTTAAATATTATAAGTGCAATTTTATTCCTATTCGATGTTTTTTTTTTTCTTTGTCTGAAATTTTGCTGCTCCCTGCGTTCTGCGGCGGCTTTTGAATTCTAGATTTTTATATGTCATTAAACTCCTGTATAAATATAATTTTCCTAAAATATTACATTAGTATTATCAAACACTATGCCGAAGGACTGATGGCCATTAGAGCAAGCGGATCTTAGAGTGGAGACCGCGAATCGGTAAACGGAAGGTAGGACGCCCCCCAGCCAGTTGGACCGATGACCTGAGGAAGGTAGCGGAAGGTAGAGGACCGGGTACTATGGCGCACATTGGGAGAGGCCTATGTCCAGCAGTGGACTAGAATAGGCTAATTGATTGATTGATTGATTACCAAACACGTATCAAAATTACAGGATTTAGATATTTCCAATTTTTGAAGATTTTTGTTTTGCTAATAATTCAGAAGGAAAAAGAACGAATAAGAATGAGTGAATATTTAAATCGTACTGGATGTCATATGCTATTTGTTTGTTTTAAAATATAAAAAGAAACATTTTTCATAACAAATTATCGCAATTACCAATTATAATGCTTTGTTCTGAACATTCGGCCACAAATTACAGGTTAGAGAGGGAACATTATCGAATTTAAATTGATCTGTCGCGAATAAACTAGTGGAGAACCAATATTTGATCCAATATTGGTGTGTTATTAATAATACTTATCATAGTTATTATTAATACTCATTTGTATAGAACATTTATATATTTTTATTTATAAAAGATTTCAGGGATGCATGACTATTATATATTTTATGACCGATCTTTTACTGTACAAGCTGTTCGCTTGTGGAATGCGTTGCCAGTTAGTATTAGGCGAGCGCAATCAATAACCACTTTCCAGAAAATGGTTCACGAACATTATTTGTCATTATTATTATAGGTACTACTTGACACTCATAATTATATACTTTTAGGTACACTTAATATGTATGATATTGTAAATAATATACTTAGGTTTATGTATGTTATGTATGTATATTTATATATGTTTATATGTAAATAGTTGAAAATACAGAATATCTTTTTTATTTTCGATTTATTAGCAGTGAAAAAAATATTGTTACAATTTTAATACACCGCCAACTATCACTGAATCTCCGAATCATTTTGATCCATCCTAAGGTTGCCTGGAAGAGATTGCATCTAGCAATAAGGCCGCTCTTTGTACATTATCTGTTTCACACATGAATGTATGATACTTCTACAGTAACCATGGTGTACGAATAAAGTGTTATCTATCTATCTATCTATCTAGTTGCCGGCCCGAAGCCCTTTAGAAAGAGATGTATTTTATGCATACAAATATTTGCACTGACGGGTAATCGAAGACGCGACCACTAAGATCCACTTTGATTTGAAAGTACCGCTGCACTACTTAAGTAGTCTACTTTGACTTTCAACTTACAGACGTTAATAAAAAGAATTAGTATTGACCAATCCACGTCACACATATTGCCATCACAGATTGTACCAAACATTTGTTCATGTTGGCTCCAATATTAAAACAGAGCAAAAGACCCATGGAGGTAACAATTTTATTCAACAAATATTGTACCACATATTTGTAATATTGGCTCCAACATTAAAACTTAGTACGAAATGGTAATTATCGGGTACGCCGGCATACCGTACATTTGTTTAATACGTGTTATTTGTAGCTTGCAAGCCACTGTTTGTTTTGTTACACAGACCAAGAAATGTTATAAAAGCGGCATATTTATTTCAATTATAATTTTTTTTTTTTATGGTATATGGGACAAACGAGCAGACGGGTCACCTCATGGTAAATAACTACCGCCGCCCATGGGCACCTGCAACTCAAGACTAACAAGTGCGTTGCTGGCTTTTAAGGTAGGAGTAGTGGAAGGGGGGAAGAGTGGGAAAAAAGAGGATAGGTGAGGAGGGGGAGGGGGAATGGTTAGGGCCTCCGAGAACCTCACTCACTCGGCAAAAAGCAATGCAACGTAGCTTCACTGCCGATTTTCTGTGAGTCCGTGGTATAACACCTCGCGAGCCGGCCATACGTGCCGAAGTATGGCTCTCCCACTACCAATATATTAATATGCTGTAAATCTTGGTCTAGTGGTTAGATCCTGATCCTGACTGCTGACCTAGAGATCATGGGTTCGATTCCCACCCAGGACAAATAATTGTGTGATGAGCATGATCATTTGTTCTGTATCTGGGTGTAATTCATCGAGAATATGTAAGTATGTATTTAGTAATATATAAGTATGTTTATAAGCAGTCTGGTTACCATAGTACAGGCTCTGCCTAGTTTGGGATCAGCCGGCCGTGTGTGAGATGTGTCAAGTTATTATTATTATTTTTAAGTATAAAAGTAATACATAATACAGTATCTATTTTTTTCGTCCAAAACGTAAATAGTTTTTTGTAAAGACGCATGTACGCGTGACGCTTAAAATACGAAATTGGCTTTTTAGATTAAAAAGAAAACAAGAGAAAAAATGAGAAGAAAATTATAAGTATTTCTTATTTCGAAGTGTCTCTTCATTTTTAAAGCATCAAATTTCAAAAATCGTACTAATATTATAAACGTGAAAGTTTGTGAGTGTGGATGGATGGATGTTTGTTACTCTTTCACGCAAAAACTACTGAACCGATTGCAATGAATCTTGGTATGTAGATAGCTGGAGACCTGGACTAATATATAGGCTACTTTTATCCCGATGTTCCCACGGGATCGGGACTTACGCGGGTGAAACCACGAGGCGCAGCTAGTTTTTAATAGATTACATCATGGAATGACACAAAAGTTATTAATACATTTCAATGGCGAGCTTCGCTTTAAAATATCAATTAGTCATCCGATTTGACCATAGTTCTGCCACAGGGTTTTCTGTCGCAATTATTGTAACTAGAGATCGCGTGGTCGTCGAATTTCGACCATGGTTTATTTCTTGGCCAATATTACTTGACTTGTCATTGTTTAGACTTTTGTACCATGACAGGTCAAAATATATACTGGACACTCATAGCTGTATGTACCCGTTTTTGCATTTTTTTAAACTTTGTAGCAAATATTGTTCAAAAATTTTAGCATTCGTCACTTCTTCTCTGTATAAACTATAAGTGTGCGAAATTTCATACTCCTCCGTCCGCCCAATTTTCGTAAAAAGGGATCCAAAGTTTTCACTTCACGTATTAATATGTAGATACCCTTCGATCAACACTCGTCTATTCAAAGTATCTCTGGCTATTGATTAAAGTAAAGTGAACAATGCAGTATTTTGTTTGATATGGATAAGCTTTCCATCCAATTGTCCATTTCTCTTCAATCATCATTTGGGCTTCATTCCACTTTCCATTCCATTGTATTTTATTATCTAATTTAACATTTAGATATAAAATTAGATACTTACAAAAAGTATATATAAATAGTTACAGTGTCTCTGCACCTTCCCAAAGTTGACTAGTAAATAATCACTTAGGTATTATTTCAGCTCATGTTTAAATTTGCTACAAATTTGATTAAAAAATAAAAGTAGTTTCTGTTCGTGGTAGAGCCATGCTTCGACACGTATGAGCCAGCTCGACCGGAGTGATACCACGGCTTCACAGAAAACCGGCAGTGAAGCAATGCTTGCATTGCTTTTCCCCGCGTGAGTGAGGTTACCGGAGGGTCTAACCCTTCCCTCTCCCCCTACTCCCACCTTAAGGGGCGGCAACGGACTTGTGACTCTTGAGTTGCAGTAGTCATTTACCATCAGGTGACCCGTCTGCTCGTTTACCCGCTGTAGTACTACCTACTATTGCTAAAACTTTTTTTATGGTATAGGGCCAATACCATAAAAAAAAAGTTTTAGCAATAGTCTCCATTAAAGTGTTTGACTGGCCTATTGGTCTAGTGGTTAGTGACCATGACTGCTGTGCCATAAGTCGTAGGTTCGATTTCCACCTGAGTCTGGGTGTTCTTTGTGTCCGTTGTTTGTATGTTTGTAAAGTCCCCCGTGACACAGGAGTAATTCCTAATGCGGGAGTTGTCTTTTAAAAAAACAAGTGTCCCTCGTCGTCAAAATTACTCCTCTAAGCCATTTCTAACTCTATGCGGTCATTTGTGAAATAAATGTATAATTTGATAATATAGGGTTTCAATGTATGCTCAAACATCGATTCACAAATTGTCAAATTAAATGTTACCCAAATGTACATGTCGAAGGGGATACGAAAGTTAAAATTACTATTCATACCTAGGGTAAAACAATATTTTTGTTTTATTTTTGGAACGAAGTTGCTTCTCGGCGGCCGGCTAGCCGGAAAAAAGTGTTAGCGCAACGAAAAATGCTGACCGCGAGTTAATTTCGAGTTTTTACAATATCACTATCACTACATAGTATAAAACAAAGTCGCTTCCTGCTGTCCGTCTGTCCCTATGTATGCTTAGATTTTTAAAACTACGCAACGGAATTTGATGCGGTTTTTTTCAATAGATAGAGTGATTCAAGAGGAAGATTTATATGTATAATACATGCATAATATAGTAGAGAAACACTGATAACGGTTTAGAGGTTTCTAATGTGATGCCGTAAATAAACACATTTTTTTTCCGTTTACATTGCAAACGCTGGCTGAACCCTACGAGATAGATCAAAATAATATACCACAGTATTGTACAACTTAAAAAGGTCTACAAAAAAGTCTACGATGGTATATGTCTATCTCTTAGGGATAAACCACAATAACCATTTTTTATTCTTTACTTTTTACGAGAAATAATGGCTTATTTACGAAGTGATTTTAAGCAACACAGCATTAATCCTTATCCAATTAAGTACCTTAAATACATTGTGCATTTAATATAGATCAAAATGGCCCTTCACAGCATGTAATTTCAATGAATATTTTCGAAGATATTACAGATTTAAAATGCAGGGACATAGCGGTTGCGGCGGTTGCAGGTTTGGATTTGAGCGTTGAGTGTTTTTCACATCGCCAATTATATGTTGCTCTTTCAAGAGTAACCTCTGAAAAAAACATGTTTATATTGTCTAATGACAAAGAAGCTGTGAATGTTGTAAATAAAGACATTCTGTAGTATATTTAGTATCATCATTGCACCCGTGCGAAGCCGGGGCGGGTCGCTAGTTTACTATATTTTTATACAATTTATTCAATCCATCAAAAATAACAGCGTGTAAGTTTGAGCTAGGCGAAAAACTTACAAAAACTTATTTCTGTTATACTTATCACAATACAAAAGTCAGTTCATCGTAAAAATGCGAGATTAAGGATTTTTAGTCATTAGTTTCATTTGGCGCTACGCAATGTACACCTTACAAACATAGGTATTATTTTGGTGCGGTATGGTGAATGTCCTTAAACGTTCGGCGCCATCAAGACCAGCTGATAGCATAAAATGTTTAAATATTGTTTGAAAAAAATACCGCATACGGCCAAAAACTGCAATGTAATCATTGCAGTTACTGACCGTATGCGGTATTTTTTAATTTTTTTTCGGTAAAATGTTCTGTTTACTCATTGTGGATTTAAGGAATTTTCTGGTAGAAAATTCCAATGATTTTTGACTAAGAATGATGGTGTGAATACACTATTTCAGGATTCGGTACGTACTGTCACTTACCTACACCCTGTAAAGCGAAAGGACTTCGTTCCAACCTGGTGTACCAAATACACCTCAGGCTTTTTTATTTGTATGTAGACGTATAGATTATACTATTTGTTCGAATCGCTATCAATAATACAATTGTAAAATGTTAACTAAAGGGTCATCGAAGCACCCTTGCATTATTTAAACTCGATCGATCATCCACAACCCGTTAATTTAATATACGGGGGAGTATTACAAAGGGGTGATATTATACTAAACTACTCATATAAAGGGTTGTAAGACTTCAAGAGAAATAACGAGTCTTGTGGCCGTATTAGAAATTAACCAAATAGGTTATGAAATTATCCTTCAAAAGATCATATTAGATATACCTACTGTTAAGTTTTAATAATATTTTCTTTTTACAATTAATAATAAGGGAATTCGAATTTTACCGGAATCGATTGTGTAGCCAATGCGATTCAAATAAGATCAGGAACGTCAATGACCTTAACTGTCAACTGTCACTTGAAAAGTACGGTTTACATAGAAAACTAGTTTTGGTAACATTCTTTTTTGAAGTGAAAACTTCTTTAAGCACTTTTGCTATGAGGAAAAAGCACTGAACTCGTGACCGTCCCGCTAATAATACATATATAGATCCACTAGAGGGCGCTAATCTAAACATTGAGTTATGTCAGCTCTTTATTAATTAATGTCACCAACCTGCTCATGTGACGTTTTAAGTTCGTCGTTTCGTTTAAGTTTTCACTTCTGTCGCCAGTCCCATGACTGCCTATTTTTTTTTTAATTTACTTTTTTAGCTATAGTGTTACCGTATCTATTAATTTCATAGTTTAAAAAAAATTAAACTTTATTTGCGGGAACAAGGTAACAAAAGGTCTTATGTCATAGAGTAACAAGTTCATGTTCCGACATGCAAATATTAAAATAATATATTTTTTCTTGCATAATATTACATATTTAAACATAACATTCAACGCGACAAAACTTTCAACCCCATCACCTGGATAATTGGCAATCCACCACTGTGTGGTTCTCCAGAAATTTTTTACCTCGCACAACCCATGTCTGGAACAAATTGTCGCCTGCGGTATTTCCGGACCGATACGACCTTCAAACCTTCAAGAAAAGAGCGTACTCCCATCTCAAAGGCCGGCAACGCACTTGTGACTCTTGAGTTGCAGGTGTCCATGGGCGACGGTAGTCACTTACGATCAGGTGACCCGCCTACTCGTTTGCCCCCTATAATATAAAAAAAATAATAATAATAATTTAAAAATAACTAGAGATCGTCTGTTGGTCGATATTCAACCACAATTTAATAAGTTTTGAATGATTTGGTTTATTTAATTAACCAGTATTACTCGAACAGTCATTGTATGGATTTTCCGAACATGACAGGTCAGGATATATACTGAACACTTAAATCTGATCAAATTTTTGTAAGTAAATTGATTAATTCAAAAATATGTTTTGCTCATCCTACTTAATTAGTTCGAACTGAGAGCTATGACGTTGCAATATGACGCTAAGACATTCCTATTCTTGAATCGTACATGATTTGACCCATGGACAACAAGTGCGTTTAGCCTTTAAGGGACCTTTTACTCCCAGTACGGGAAGGGAGGCAGGAGAGATATGGCCTCCGGTAACCTCTCACTCTGCAAAACACTGCGCAACCATTGCTTCACGCCAGTTTTCTGTGAGGCCTCCTGTCGTGGTATCACTCTGGTCGAGCCGGCCCAAACGTACCGAAGCGTGACTCTTTCACGATTACCTATGTACTTTTCTAAACTTTTGGCAAAGTATGCAAAGTTTTCAAGGTTAAGGTGTAAAAACATAACTGACAGATTTACTTTAGCAAATATAATATTAGCCTAGATGTTCTTTACGAGTCTTTAACTCAACATTCAATCACTTCAGAATTCAAGCGTTCAACATTTCCAACTAACACACTTGTCAAACGGCCTCAAAGAATTCAAATTAAAATACTTGACAGTTAGCGTGACAGATGACAGTCGATCTGTTTGTCTTTGGTTTTATTTATGGTGTATTTAAATCTAAATTCGTGTTGCGTTACAAATTAACAAAGTCGTTAAGGCTTAACGAGCGATTTTGTTCAGTTGATGTTAGGGTTGTCAGTAAATTGTTTTAAACTTTCGGTTCTTGTATAAATGTTAGATGTTTAAATCGGACTTTATCGCGATAATATTTGTAAGGTACGATGACTTACTGGCTGATCACCGTACCTTTTTATTTAAAAAAAAAAAAGATTACTAGTAACGTGGGTCGCACATTACTAGTAATCTCGTTAACCCCTCCAGCTAAGCTTAACGCTTGTGTTAGGAGTGGGGTCACGACGGTAGTGCACTGGGTGGGGTTCGAACCCGCAACCACTTGATCGCAAGTCCGACGCCTTAGCCATTACGCTACCGCCGCTTTCAGACCTTGTAGAGTAGTCGCGATTAATCTAAGTAACGGAATTATTCAACATAGTTTTAATCAACTTCAAGACGTCAGATTAACTTGAAAACTTTGCACACGTAACAAGGACCGATGACTATACAAGACTTAAAATAAATTGGGGTAATATTTAAACGAGTGACTGTAAATTTTAATTTTAAGTGTCAGTGAATTTGGGTTACGAAAATACTAAGTGAGCGACTGAGTGCGAGTGACGAGAAATCTCTAAAACAGCAAGTTGCACTTATGCCTAAAAATCAGTTTTAAATTTTTTGTCTGTCTGTTTGTTCCGGTTAATCTTTGGAACGGATGGACCGATTTCCAAAGGACTTATACTGGCAAATAGCTGATATCATAAGGAGTAACTTAGGCTACTTTTATTTCGGAAAAAGAAGTTCAACGCAAAATATATAAATATGTACACGCGAGCCGCGGGAACTGCTAGTTTAATATAATTTTCTATTTTATTAATGGGTTTGTTTATTAAAGTGTTTTTTTTTTTTAGTTTTTTAAAATCGTAATTTACTGTAATAAACTTATGTGTCTAACCAGATCTGAATCTTATATAATATTCTTGAAATTTTAATCTTTTATAGCAGTATTGCCACTTAATATTTATTCACCTTTAAACAGAGTTAAGGTAACTGTGATAGACTTACTACTTAGACTAAAATTATATACCTATGATAGTAATAATGGGTTCGATTCCCACCCAGGACAAATAGAATTGTGTGATGATCATGAGCATGATCATTTGTTCTGTGTCTGATTGTAATTTATCTATAATATGTATGTATTTAGAAATATATAAGTATGTTTGTTTTTGTTTTAGGTACTGCCTAGTTTGGGATCAGACGTCCATGTGTGAGATGTATGAAGTCATTATTATTATTGCTCTTTATTAAACTTAATACTTATAAATTACATTTTTAAATATGTACAAAACAATATTTATATATTTAAAAATATAAAAAATAGTAGACCACTGACATTGGGTACAGGGACCAAGATACCGGTGGTTAGGGCTCCAAAGACAGGAACCTCCTCCACTATACGGGCCGTGTCGAGAAGAACTGCCTTCTGCATCAGTCCCTTGATCGTACCGTATAATGCGAGCCTCTTAAGGTGTTGATGGAGGCTCTTGGCCATCAATCCATGAGTAGATATGACAATTGGAACAATGATCGCAGAATCGACATTCCACAAATCTACAATCTCGTGAGACAAATCATTATTATTATGAGGCCCTAGTACGCTTCCTTGTGGCACTCCATAATCCTATACTCCGAATTGTAACCTAGAATTTGTTTCACTAATTTTATTATTATTTGACGGGCCTGTTGGTCTAGTGGTTAGTGGTCCTGACTGCTGAGCCAGAGGTCGTGGGTTCGTATCCCACCCAAGACAAATAATTGTGTGATGATATCGTGCTGATAATTAGTTGTGTCTGGGTGTAATTAATTTTTCTATTATAGTTTTTTAGCCGGTCGAAAAGTACGTTTATGATCGCAGGCTCTCGACAAAAGTACTTTTAACTGAAATTCAAGCCAAAAGCAGTTTTGCCCAATGGAGCTCGTTAAAAGTATTATTAGATTAGGTTGGATATTAATTTTATTTACATTCCAATCAGTTAAAAGTTATTTTGACTGATGCTATTGCAGTTAAAAGTACCTACTTTGGACTAAGAGCGTCAGATAAAAAGATGATTTAATAAATTTGCAGTCAAAAACACCGTTACTGTTAGCCCATGATTTTAAGCAAAAGAATATTTAACTGGTTAAGAGTTTTGACTGCAACATCTAAACTTAAAAAAATAAAATCCATAGACTATCTTCCACTCGAGGACATACAATACTAAAGACAACAAGTAAAAGCACATTAAGGAACGTATACATACTAGGTGACCCATATTTTACAATCTCCCTCCTCCCCCCCCCTTCGGTGACCACCCGTAGTATATACCAAGACCCCCCCTCTCTTTTTTTCACGTAGTAATTTATTAATATGGTTTTAAATCATTTTTTGCCGACAGAAAGCTAAAAAGCGCTAAACGCTTGTTGGTTGCCAACTGTGAGTTTAAAAAGCGCTAAACGCTGCGCGCCATATTTGAATATAGCTTCAAAAAGCACGAGATTTCCCTAGAGGATATTGACTACGTCACGAAAACCTAAGCCCCCCCTCCCCCGCCCTGTGACCAAGTGTGTTATTTTGAAGACCCCCTCCCCCCTCAGAACGGGTCACGTAGTATGGGTACGTTCCCTTAATAAGTAAAACAAACTATTAAATCACTAACTACACCGAGCAAACATTTTGCCAACAATAAAACGGCACTTATCCATCTCTCAACAGCTGTCAATCCAATTTTAGCCTCACAGTCAAAGCGCGAAAACATACCATTTCACGGCTCATTGATATTTTCAGTCGTTATTCTCACTTGTAAGTAAAATGTTGCCACAGTAATAAACTGCGGGCGCTGGACCGTGTTGTCAGCGTCGAAAACAAATTGTTTAATTGCCTTCTTGCCGTTTAAAAATAGATACAGGATTTCTAATTAGAGATGTTGACAGTTATGTTTATAATTATCCTTTTTTTGTGTGTGTTGTCACTTGTCATTGACAGATTACTGACAAATGGGGCGATATGAAGATCTATGTGGCGTGGCAGTGTTGCATTCGACTGCTAAGTTTGAGGTCGCTGGTTCGATTCGTGAATTATGGATTAATGTGTATTTGGTTGGGTGTATAGGTTTTAGAGGGCTCAAACTTCCATGCAACCGCCAGTTACGATTCAGTGGACGATCGCCCCTATTGCCCCCCCCCCCCACACACCTCACACACGGCCGTCCGATCCCAAACTAGGCAGAGCCTGTACTATGGTAACCAGACTGCTGATATACATACTTATATATTACTAAATACACACATATTATAGATAAATTACACTCAGACACAGAACAAATGATCATGTTCATCACACAATTATTTGTCCTAGGTGGGAATCGAACCCACGACCGCTGGCTCAGCAGTCAGTGTCACTAACCCCTAGACCAACAGGCCAGATTATAGTTTTTTTTGCAGATTTTGAATATTAACCATTCATTTTCAATACTAGCAGCGCCCCGCGGTTTTGTCCGCGTAAGTCCCGATCCCGTGGGAATATCGGGATTAAAAGTAGCCTATGCGTTAATCCAGGTCTCCAGCTACCTACATACCACGTTCCATCGCAATCGGTTTAGTTGTTTTTGCATGAAAGAGTAACAAGCATCCATCCAACCATTCATACATCCATCCATCCAAACTTTCACATTTATAATATTAGTGGGATTTACTATTTATTTTCAATATTATTTAGAGTGTCAGAGTACCTTACAACAGTGTTTCAGTTTTAATCAGCTCTTCTTTTTAGTGTGGCATGTTGAAAGTTTTGTACTAAGATTAAATTTAATGTCGTTCAAATAGTTTCCATCCTAGAAATCGCAAGTCTAATATACTTACCAATATTAATGAACTGCAAGTAAGGTAAAAGCCTTTCCTTTTAAACAGCTCTGGAAACGCAAGCCACTGCAAGAAACACAACAAAAGAATCTTCTAACGATGATCTTCTGTGGGAACCAGATAAGTACTCAGTTAAGAATCAAGGACCTACTGTATCCCCTGTTTTAACTGTGGGAGAGCCACGCATCGGCACGTATGGGCCGGCTCGTCCGGAGCAATACTACGGCCTCAAAGAAAACCGGCGTGAAGTAATGCTATGTTTCGCGGATTGAGTGATCTTACCGGAGGCCCTAACCCTTCCCTCTCCCCCCTTCCTCCCTTCCCCTACTCCCACTTTAAAGGCCGGCAGAGAACCAAACGTCATCATCATAATTGTGACTCTTGAGTTGCAGGTGCCCATGGGCGGTGATAGTCATTTACCATCAGGTGACCCGTCTGCTCGTTTGCACCCTATCTCATAAAAAAACTCTTGAAAATCCTTGACATAATAGCAGTCGAACTCTACGATACGATAGACACGGTTTTGAATCAAATTTTGCCCCCCTGGGCTAAAAGCTGGGTAGGTACTCTCTGTCACCCATCTGACCCCTAATCCTCAAAATATATATTTAAACTGAATAGAAATAGTGCTAAATAATTAAACACAATTATCTTATAACCTTGTTGGTAAATTTAACTCTTTTGTAGCAACTCGAATGAAATGCATGTGACATCACTATTCCATTACATCACCACATATTATAAAACAAAGTCCCCCGCCGCGTTTGTCTGTCTGTCTGTTCGCGATAAACTTAACAACTACTGAACGGATTTTCATGCTATTCATGAGGAAGGTTAAGGAATATAATTTTTTAAGATTTTGTGTTAATTGGTTGAAAAATGTTGATGATTGTTGAAGATGTTTCTGCTACCCGTGCGAAGCCGGGGCGGGTTGCTAGTTTAATATGAATTATACTTTAGATAAACTACAAAACGTGTTTTAATAGCAAACTAAATTAAAAAGTAAAAAAAGATTTCCACCATCGACCTCCTGGCACCATCGTGACTAAGGCCAATCTTTTGGACTCGTCAAAACAAATCATATGAACCCAAACTCGAGAGGTTTACTAATAGCCACTGAAGCGTTCCATTATCCATCTCCTGGCTACATTATCAGATCAGCTCCAAGATGCCAAATTATACTATTGTTATCCGAATTAATCGATACAATAATTTTATAAGCAGTAGTCTAAAATTTAATAACAAGATTTTTGAAGTGAAAACTTCTTTAGTCACGTCGGGCATTTTTGATATGGGGAAAAAGCACTGAACTCGCGTGACGGTCACGCCTACCATACCTACATATATACAGATGTGTGAATATATATATAAATGGGTAAGTTATTTTTTCACTTCTGAGTTCTTTTTTTTCTCAAATTTAATTAAATGTGAAACTAATTAAAGCGTGTTAAAAAATCATTCTTTGTAAAAAGTATACGCATAAATTCTAATTTTACTTCTAATAACATAAATTTGTATTCAAATACAACTAGTCCAATAGTAAATTTATTAAAATTACCTTATTATGTAAATTAAAAATACACATAATGTAAACATAAAACTGATTAAATATTAATGTAGAGACATCTACTATCGAATAGTGTATTATTTGTCGATAATGGTAAGAAAATTTACAATGCCATCTAGCAGTGAGTAGTAGTCTCCAAGGTCACATGAAGTGAATCATAGACAATCTCATAAATCATTCATCTCGTTTTAAATATAACTTTATTCATTTATACGAACTGAATTTTGGTGAGAGAATTACTGAATCTGTGACTTTTCATTTTAGTAGGATTCTAAGTCATAAAAATATTTCCGTTCAGAAGCTGAAAACACTAGAATTTCATCAATTTAAATGTTCGTAACTCATATTTTATTGTAAATTCAATTCAATAAAAAAATGTATACTTTAATATATTTTAAATTATTAAATGAAATGATGGAATGAGAAGTTTGAATTAATACAATCTTTTAATTTAATTATCTCTTCTAAGTTGAGAACATGGTGGACAGCGGGAGAGGTAATTTTTTAACGTGATAATGATTAAGGTTTCCGAGTGCAACCGAACCGACAGTAAAAAAGAACAAAAATAAACACGTCAGCTGTCAAAATTTGTTGTGTCATGTCGGCGTAATATTTTTGTTGAAAACCTAACATTGTGGCATCGTCCTAAATAGAATAAATAAATACGAACAGCTTATAACTGAGCTAGAAAACTGTTATAGCGGCTGAAGAACGATGCATTGGTTCGGGGGAAGCATCGCCGAGGCGGTGAATTTATCTAAACAGAAAAATGCAATTTTCGTCGTTTTTGTTGAAGGTATTCTTTTTATTTTATTTTTTTGTGACCTGAAAGTCATTTATATCATTGTACTTGGACACCCAACCAGTTACTTTACTTAAAACTTAAGTTTAAATGTAGGTCAGATTATGTCAGACTTCGAGGTTATTACAAGTATTTTGACGTAAAACTATTCCTATAAACTAACCTCATAAGTTTCACTAGTAATCTCTAGCAGTAGCAACAGCTTTATTCTTTTCTAATCTCAGTAATTTCGATAAGCAGTAATTATCAGTGAACAATGCACGTCACCTCTCGCGCCTATTACTGTCAAGTTGCATGTCATTGTCAAGTTATAAACCCAGAATTATAACAATAAGATTTTGAGAACCGCTATAATAATAATAATTATAACTTGAAAGTCCTCACTCACGGCCATCTGATCCCAAACTAGCAGAACCTGTACTATGGCAACCAGACTGCTGATAAACATTCTTATATATTACTAAATTAGCAGCGCCCCAATCCCGTAGGAGTATCGGGATAAAAAATAGCCTATATGTTAATCCAGGTCTGCAGCTATCCACATACCAAGTTTCATCGCAATCGGTTCAGTAGTTTTGCCGTAAAAGAGTAACAAACCATCCATCCACCCATTCAGACTTTCACATTTATAATATTAGTGGGATAACATCCGTATTATCGACCCAGATTACACCCAGACACAGAACAAATGATCATGCTCATCACTCAATAATTGTCTTGAGTGTAAATCGAACCCACAACCTCTGGCTCGGCAGTCAGGATCACTAATGAATGGGTGACGATTGGGTGTGGGTCAATGTAATGGTGACCTCTATATTTAAAATCTTTACTGCTGCTGCTACTTTGAGGGGCTTGTGGCTAAGTGTTAACTGAGTAGGTTAGCACATTACAAAGTTTAGTAATACTAGCCAGGTCAGTCTAGGATGGGTCACCATTCTTAACACATTGAGACCCCTCCGTGCCTCAAAGAGCACATTAAACCGTCACCGGATGCGATACTAACATCTGTAGCATTCGTAAGGGGTAGTTTGAGCCCTAAAAACCGACAACCTTGTCTAACTACAGAACTTCGATATCACATAGTACTTGGGTTATGCAGGTCTGATGGCAGTCGCTTCACGTAAAATATGAAAGTTTGGCTGTGGCGTAGTTATTTATTTATTAGATTATGAAGAGCATCTAGCTGATATGTTCACATCCAGCGATAAATGTAGTACAGTCTCTTTAATTTTATATTTTAAATGTCTGTCACTTTTTTTGAGCACTGAATTGTCCAATCGTAGCCAGTTATAGAGTCTGTTTTTAAATGAGTTTATAGATGTGGCAGAAACAACGTCCTCTGGCAGTGAGTTCCAATTACGGACCACTCTGTTGCTGAAGAAGTGATGGGCAACCAGTGTTAGACTGAAAGTCCACCCCGACTTAGTAGAGAAAAGGCGTGTAGGATGATGATGATGATTACAGTGCTGCTACAGACTAGTCTACACCTATGAGTCATATTATGTTGTATGATTATTGTTTCAAATCAACAATCACATGTCTTCATTTTATGATGTCATCATTACCTAACGGTATAGGTTAGATTAACATGGACTGTTATATGTAACGCAACATCAAAGCGCGTATTTTGTTTTGGTGGTAAAAAACCTATTCGAGCCACTCTATTGCCCATGAGAATTCCAGTAGCAGTGACTCAAGGTACTCTGTCCGATATTCCGAAAACCCCTGACAGTCCAAAAGTACATGATTCTGGACATATTACTAGTACCAGCCCATATAGGAGTATCCAAGGTGTATTATGATACAGTCTCCTACTCCTACAAGATAAATATTTCCTCAATAAACTATCTTATCACTCAACCTTGGTTTGTCAAACTCTTAAAAACATTTTGATTAAAGAGTTAGCTTACCAAGAGTAGAAAGTACCTACAAACCACCTGGGTTCACAGTTCGGAATGTCCAATGGCTAATAATATCCAGATGCCACAACGACGTCTTGTCAACAAGTACCTACCGAGAGGAAAATAACACTACTCAATAATAATAACTTCACACATCTCACACACGGCCGTCTGATCCCAAATTAGGTAGAACCTGTACTATTTTTTTATTTTATTTTTATTTATATAAATGTACAAAACACATTACAACCAACAATATCACATATAGAAAATACAAAGTTTTTATCTAGATTGCAACGCAACAAATATGTGCATACAATAAGACATAATAGCTAGACAAAAAGCGACACTACATAATGAGTAGCAATACAGGTTCGTCAGTAGATTTAGACGCTTCTTGGGTTACGCAGAGCCTTCCAAGGCCAACCTGCTATGAAGGATGTCTTTCACAATTTTAATAAATGCATTAAAGTTACTATCAAAAATGTCTAATAATTAATAATTTTTTATCATATCATTAAGTTGAGGAGCCACCGAAAACCCCGGTCGGGTGACGGCCCGAAGGGGTTTCCACACGCACAAAAAAAAAAATTACACCCGAGTCACCATGTTAGGTTCCATTTTTTTTCTTTTGCTACTACACGTGACATACCTATTAATTGAAAAAAAAATGGTTGTCTGTAAAGTCGGTTTACGGAGGATAATTTTACGTGATAACGTCAAAAGAAAGCAGTGGAAAAGAGATACATGCGTCATAAGCCGAACGCTTAGATCGTGCCTCTCTATCGCTTGTTCCGCGCTCTCGCTTGCACGCTCGGCTCAGGCGGAACGTGACAATGAGTCATGCTTTGTCGTGCGTGCAGCCGGCGTCATCGATTTATAAGACGTTATCACGTCAAAAAACTGCACTCAAATCGGTTCACCCGTTTGGGTGCAATGATGCCACAGAGAGACACACAAATACACATATGTACGTTAAACTAATAACCCTCGTTTTTACGTCGGAGGTTGAAAACAGTCGGTAAACAAATTACCATCACGCAAATAAAATGCGCTTATTCTTCGTTTGTACCGGTGTAATTTATCTCTGCATAACCGTGACTAATGATTGACCGCCACGTACCACTTTCTACTGTCTTTATTCTAACAACAAGCTATTCTAAAGACCCTCCAACGATTAGAAAAGACCTGGTGATCTTCGAACGGCTGAACAGATTATCTTGAATATTGTAGATGACTGTCAAGTCAAATCAGTATCTTTTTAGTAAACGTCAAAACGGTAGCATCCGTACATTTTTGTATGAAATACTAAGACGTGACGTCACGCCTCAGTATTGTCAAATCATTTACTTTTAATGTTAATTTAACAATTAAAAACTAAATTAAATACGTTAAAATAAAACTGGACGACAATTTTCACAGTATTTTATGTTATTTTATTGCGAGACTTGGCGACATAATTTATTTTGAGCATAGGCATCTACCCAATTATAGCTAAGACCACTCTCCATCAAGTCACCTTTCAAACAAAAAAAAAATCCAAATCGGTACATTCGTTTAGGAGCTATGATGCCACAGACAGACACACAGATACACACGTTAAACTTATAACACCCATTTTGCGTCGGGGGTTAAAATAGACTGATCAGTCGTTTAATCCTATCTAGGTTTATAAACTACCCCTTCACGTCTTATTTACTCAACTAATCATCATGAAAGTTTGCATACACTTTATCAATAACACAGAGAAGGCAATAAGGGATTGTCCATTAATCACGTGAGGCTCGAATAGGGGGGGAAGGGGTTCGAAAAAATCACGAAATATCACAAGGCGGAGGCGGGTGTAGTGAGATATCACGTGTACTTATTTTTTCGTAGAACGCGCGATTATATCTGTATTTAAAGATAATATATTAAATGTTTAAATATATTTTGAACTTAAAAAAATACTCGTGATTTTGGCTAGGGGGTTTGGGGTTGACCTTAAACCTCACTACGTATCACCAGGGGAGGGGGTTAAAAACGTGCTAAAATAACATCACGTGATTAATGGACGACCCCTAACGTACCTTTTACCCAGAAAAAAAAGTGCTGTGCCCAGTGAATTGATTTACAAGATCTATAAGCAGAGCCACGGGCAAAAGCTATATAGTATATTGAACACAAATATCTGTCCAACGGGAACTGCACATTTTTCCGGGATAAAATGTTAGACTATGTGGTATTAGGTTTAAAGAATTTTGTCTTTATATATATATTTCTTCTGTGCGTGTGTATGTCACTGAACTCCCCCTAAACGGCTGGACCGATTTTAATGAAATTGTTTGTGATTCGAGAATGGTTTAGATTTACAATTGGACCCGGTAGATGGCGTTGCGATAGGGTTCCAGGAATAATATTTTTTAAGTTCCGGCAGGACAACGTTTACCATAGCGCTTTTGACATACACTGTCAGTCGTTTGACAGTTGGCGCGATTGACAGAATGCGCGCTGCAAATGTCGTTTAAAACAGATGCATCGGTCGGAACCATGTTTTTGCAATTTTTTTTTTTTCATTAATTAAACGAATTCGAACACAATATTTATAGTTAAGACAAGACAACGTCTGTCGGTTCAGCTAGTTTCTTATAAAAACTTCACAGTTTACTTAAAATAAGAAATTAAATACATTACATAGTTAGTATTCGTCTGGCACTTTATACAAAGCGGCCAGTGATTGCTATCTATATAAATAAAAATGAATCGCTAAATGTGTTGCTAAGCGCAAAACTCGAAAACGACTGAACCAATTCGGCTATTCTTTTCAATTGAAATATTCGTTAAAGTCCGAGGAAGATTCTTATAAAGAAAAGAATTTAAAAAATTGCCCGACAAACGTAATTTTTTTTAATCCTGCTACAAAATTGGTTTGATGGAACGAGGTCTGTCGAGTCAGCTCGTTACAATGTTGACTGGCCTGTTGGTCTAGTGGTTAGTGACCCTGACTGCTATGCCATAGGTCGTGGGTTCGATTCCCACCCGAGTCTGGGTGTTCTTTGTGTCCGTTGTTTGTATGTTTGTAAGTCCCCCGCGACACAGGAGTAATTCCTAATGCGGGAGTTGTCTTTTTTTAAAAAAAAAAAAAAAAAAAAATAAAAAAAAAAAAAAAAAAAAAATGTAACCATTATGTACATACATACTTATTAATAAACAAAAATTGATTTAGATAAAGTTAATCGATACAATTAATTAAATTCATTACTCAGTCAATTAATCACCATTTATAATCAAAGTTTCTCATTACATATTCATATAATTTAGTTTTAAATACATTAGTGTATTGTTTGAGATCGTTCGGTAGTTTGATAAACAATTGTGCACCTTCATCACTACGTATTATAAAACAAAGTCCCCCGCCGCGTCTGTCTGTCTGTCCGCGATAAACTGAAAAACTACTGAACGGATTTTCATGCAGTTTTCACTAATAGACAGAGTGATTCATGAGGAAGGTTTTGGTGTATAATTTATACCCGTGCGAAGCCGGGGCGGGTTTCTAGTATAATATATTTATGACCGTAATTAGTGCGCGGCTTGGTTAATAGTTTTGTAAACAAACATGTTCAACCTAAAATTGGGCGAGTACACAATATGCAGTTTCTGTCAAGAGGCAGAAGAAACTGCAATGCATATTCTATGCTCTTGTGGCCCACTAATGCGGCATCGAAGTATTAACCTAGGGTTGCACATCATGCAACCGCAGGAAATAAACAATCACTGCTGATAGGATCTGGAGGTTTCTCGAAGCCATAAGTCTGAGCAGTGAACTGTAAAGCAAAAGTGCGTTACAAAAGACCAGAAATGGCAGTGAAGTGGCAATGGGCTGGCCACGTATGCCGAAGAACCGATGGCCGCAGGAGCAGACGTGCCCTAGAGTGGAGACCGCGAATCGATAAACGAAAGGTAGGACGCCCCCCAGCCAGATGGACCGACGACCTGAAGAAGGTAGCAGGGATGAACTGGATGCGGAAGGCGGAGGACCGGGTGCTATGGCGCACATTGGGAGAGGCTTATGTTCAGCAGTGGACTATGATAGGCTGATTGATTGATTAATTGGTCGAGGTGGCACTAGGCACTTAAAACAATTATATAATAGTAGTATTTTGTTTCTTAAGTTGTGTATTGTTTTTTTTATGTGGCATTTTATGTCAGAGTGGATCATATTATTTTTTATTTTATATACCAAAATACAGGTATAGTATGTGTATAACTTTTGATGTTCATAATGTCAGTTTTTTTCGTAAATTAATGTTGTTGGAGTTAAGTATGGACCAAATTTCATCCAGATCCGTTCAGCCGTTTTTGCGTGATAGAGTTACAAACACTGTTGACTGGCCTGTTGGTCTAATGGTTAGTGATCCTGACTGCTAAGCCAGAGGTCGTGGGTTCGATTCCTCCGCAGAATAAATAATTGTGTGATGAGCACGATGATTTGTTCTGTGTCTGGGTGTTATTTATCTATAATATGTATGTATTTAGAAATATATAAGTATGTTTATCAGCAGTCTGGTTAACATAGTACAGGCTCTACCTAGTTTGGGATCAGACGGCCGTGTGTGAGATGTGTCAAGTTGTGAATCATGTCATTCATCCTCACAAACGTTCGTCTTTTTAATAGAGATATTTTGCATCGAACTATAAGCAGCCCTACAAATCTTTTCCATGAATGAATCACAGTCGTTGCGTTTTGTCATACATTATATATACAGAATCTCAACACCTGTCAATGAGTCAAGACTCACATTGCCAACTACTATCTGGCAAATTGCCATCAGCATCTTTGTATATCTTGCGATTGGCACTCAGCTTTTTTGGTTAAAGTTGCAATCTGACATAACCACGTCTTTCTTCCTCTGGTAGCTATAGCTAAAACATTATTTTTGTTTATGATATCTTACATAGATGTGTGAGGTGTCTCAAATTATTATTATTAGTGTCTTTTGTCATTTTAAAACCATTTAAATAGGTAGATAAAAATATATATTTAGAAACAGTTAGCGTGCCTTGGAGGGGCCCTGTATCAAAATTTGTTGGGGGACCCAAATGAAGGGTAAAGATTGCTCACAAAAGAAACAAAAATGCTTCAAACGGGGGGATCCCGCAATAACCGATGTAGGATGTTGCCAACTTTTGGACGCACGCTTAAAACGGGAAAAAAAGAGATTGCTTTTTTGACTTTTGTCTTTTCTGAAGTGAAAACTCTATAGGCACGTAGACAGTTTGTTATATGTTTTTTTTTCCGGGAAGCACGAGATTAAGTGACATTGTGGATAACATTTTACTAATTTTTACTTACACACGTTAAGGGCCCCTGTAGCCCGGGGGCCCCGTATCATTGATACGGCTGATACGGCGGTAGTTTAGAATTGAAAAATAGTAGACCAACGACATCGGGTACAGAGACCAAGACATCAGTGGTCAGGGCATCAAAGACAGGAACCTCCTCACTATACGGGCCGTGTTTAGAAGAACTACTTTCTGCATCAGCCCCTTGATCCAACCGCGAGCCTCTTAAAGTGTTGATCGAGGCTCTTAGTTATCAATCCATGATCACCGAATCGTCATTCCACGTTTAGACAATCTCGTGAGACAAATCCAAATGTTTTATTTGTTGATCTTATTATTAACTAGCAACCCCTAGCTACTACCACCACCAACCACTAGCTCTACGACCTCGTCAAATAGGTCATCTTATATATTAAATTAATTAACATTTAAATGTTTTCGATACGTCTCATAGTAGAGAGACGGTATTACAATAATATCACTACATATTATAAAACAAAGTCCCCCGCCGCGTCTGTCTGTCTGTTCGCGATAAACTCAAAAATTACTCGGATTTTCCACCAATAGATAGGGCGATTTATGAGGAAGGTTTAGGTATATAATTTGTTAAGGTTTTGTGTAAATTGATTGAAATATGATGATGATTGTTGAAGATGTCTCTGCTACCCGTGCGAAGATGTGGTGGGTTGCTTGCTAGTAAAAGATATTCGGTTTTCCTCACGTGTGTATTTCAGGGATACCCGGGGCCGGGGTCCTTTAGCAAGGGGGTTAACGTGAGTACAGATACCGGCAGTCGTGAGCACAAATTTTCAAAAATAAACTAGTTAAATAGTTGTCACTAAAATTGCACTAAAGTATACGGTAGCCGAATGATACGTGCGAACCCAATAGACGACGAGCATCGACTGACGAACCAATCACGTGCAGCGTCAGCATGGTACGTCATATCGATCGACCAATAGTGTGCTCACGACTCGTGCCGGTAACTGTAAAATCGTATATCTTGAATAATTCAAAATCATTTATTCAATTAAGACACTAAGTGACATTTATGAACGTTAAATTTAAGCTACGGGTAAAAATCATAGATCGACGCAAACAGACGGCACAGCATGTACTGGATTGTCGAGGTAAATCAGGTGAAAACACCAAAATCTACTGCCTGCTTGTGTCGATCCATAACTTCCAGTTTCCAAAATGCGTAGAGCCTTATGAGAAGAATACTGGCAAAGAAACTCATGGCCACAAAAGTCAGATCTTCAGGTACAATAGTATTAGTGTTACATGAAAGGTAAACAGGATGCAAGCTGTTGCCACCTGAATTTCATTTTATTGAAATGCTCCAAAAGCTAACGTACAAACAAAAAATATCACTCAGTGATACCGTTGAAGGTTTGAACCTATTAAACATAGAAATCATTCAAAATTTTTTACAAAATCTACTGTTAAAAATAATTCGTGACTGGATTAAGAGGCTAGAGTTGAAGTTGAACGAACCAAAATAATAGTATAGGCTAAAGCATCGCTGACTAGGCCGACCAGTCACCCCAAGCAGCACCCGTTCACGAGTATGACGCATGGACCAGCCATCATCAATATAAGTAAAGAAAATATAGATTATTGTTCATTTTCAGGCGACAATGACCTCTCCATGGAGATGGCAGCGACAATCGACGACACGGCGGTCGTGACTCGGCTGTCAGACCAAGATAACTTCTTAGCCGTGAAACTCAAGAGTGGATCGCCGAATTACACGCACTTCGCACAGATCTGTATCCTTTAATCAGTTTCACATTTATGTAGATGGTACATTAGTATTGAGTATCAACAGTTTGCAAGATTAAATTGTTAGCAACGAGTTCTCAATGTACAAGACTACATTAATAAATACATAATACATTAGGTGTCCATTAGACGCTCATGCAAACGTCAATCATTACCAAAAGTCATGATTGAAGGATGTTCGATGGTGATTGATGAAGTAATATCGACATTAAAATCTCATCATGCAACGTCAATCACTGCATTAGACGATAGTTTGTTCGTCAATCGCCGTTTTGATTGTGGCAAAACAGACAGCAAAACCTACCGTGTAATGGGCGCCTTAGGCTTAAGCGTATGGATTGACGGTGGAATCACAACTGAATAAAACGATCCGTGCTATGCTATTCTATATACTAATACAACGCTCTCTATATATTGCCAGAATAAACGTTTTAGTAAGACATTTTAAAATATTTATGACAGATAGAAGTTACTAGTAACGCCATCTGTTATAAAGTGGCGGAAACTGTCGTAGCTTTTCACATGGCGCTGTCAACCACAGATGGCGTTCAATTGACATAATATCTTAACTCTCGCACCAGATCAATTCGTTCCAGTACCATCACTCTTCTTTATAGGAAGGAACGGAACTCCCTTGGAGGTGGTGTGCGCAGGAGTACAACCCACCAATCTAGCGTCAAGAATAGACCGGATATTGGAGGAACATCGTAAGTATATGACGAGCAATGGTCGAGGTCGTGGGTGCGATTCTCGCTAAGTGCAAATATTTGTATGCATGAATGTCTGTTTGCATTAGTCTGAGTGTTATATATATAATTTGTAAGTATTTACAAAATAAAATATCTAGTATGTATAATTGTATACCTGTGTTTTAGAACTCACAGTACAAGCTGTGCTTATTTTGGGCTTAGATAGCGCTGTGTATTATATCCCAAGATATTATTATTATGCCGGACAAGACCCTACCAGGCGGTAGGATCTTGTCCGGCATCTCCGTGGTTCGAATCAGTTAGTTAAATTTAAAACCCAAGGCCATAATTAACAGCAATTCTCCTTGATCCTGAATGAAATTCAATTCCACCATACGCCATGATGATCCTTTACCATAAGATAAGCGGTCATCCAACTCCTTTTAAACTTCACAGATAAAGAAAGACCAATCCAGCCTTCCACATCGGCTGAACATGTCAGAGACCAGACAATCAACTTCTTGCAAACGGAGGCCAGAATGACAGCTTCCCGTCCAGCCGAGGAGAAAGAGGATATTGCGGAAAAGGCTTTAGAGAAGAAATCTGGAGAGAAGAGCACTGAAAAGAAGCACTCGGAAGGAGAAGCAGGTGAGTCGAACATGTGGACAAACAATTAGAATATTGTTACAAGCTGGGGCTCGATATTTGATAAGTACACCATTTTATAACAATATATTAGCAATTAACACAATTACAAGTCAGTTACAGTAATTGTCACTATTTCGACTCACTATTCACTCGTACTATTCGCTGTACTTCGCACTTGTTAATTCGCAGTATCGCTCCACTAGAACTGAATGTCATTACCGCAATGCAACTTTCTTTCAACGTTCGAAATACATCTTATAGAATCTTATAGAAAGTTCGTGAACTTTCCTGAAACATCTCGTATTTGACGCGACCGCTGTTGAAATTTCTAGAAATCAGTAGAACATTCTTATTGACAGACAGATTAGTTCGTAAGACGTATATCAATATTATGTTATATACACTATACGTAAATAAATTTAACTTTCATGTACTTGAAAATTGAGTATTTAAAAAACATACACTAAGCAGGCCTATTGCCGTATGTATTTACCAGCTGCACCCCGCGGTTTCACCCGCGTAAGTCCCGATGCCGTGGGAATATCGGGATAAAAAGTAGCCTATGTGTTAATCACGGTCTCTAGCTATCTATATACCAAGTTTCATCGCAATCCGTTGAGTAGTTTTTGCGTGAAAGAGCAACAAATATCCATACATCCTCACAAACTTTCACGTTTATAATAATAGTAGGATGTATGTCTTATTCTTTGACAGACTCTACAGTCTAAATAGTTTGACGGATTTCCATAAATGAGGTGTCATTAGAATCGTCTCAGTATATTTCGCTTTTAGATTTCGCAAGACTAGATTTTCATTATAATTTTTTTTTTAATTAATAGATTACTAGTAACGTGGGTCACACATTACTAGTAATCTCGTTAACCCCTCCAGCTAAGCTTAACGCTTGTGTTAGGAGTGGGTTCACGACGGTAGTCCATTGAGTGGGGTTCGAACCCGCAACCACTTGATCGCAAGTCCGACGCCTTAGCCATTACGCTACCGCTGCTTCTTAATATTTAAATAAATTAAATTTCAAATAGCCGTCAAGTAACCGTGTAACCGCACACATATAATGTCTTTTTCGTGTCCTATTATTCAAGTTTTGTTCACTCTTTGTATTATTTCATACTTTTTTGACCGACTTCAAAAAACTTCTTTTTCCTAGATTCTTCTGCCCCACCTGCTAAGCTTGCCAAGACTGATCATTCTCCGGAATACGAAGTAGTTTGCAACGATGGTGTCTGCATGCGCCAGGTCAAACCCAAGAATGATGAGGCCGGACCCTCGCAACCGATGACTCCAGTTCCTGTCACCACTGACGCATCACAGGTAAGATATATTAATTGAGACTAACTTTTACAGTACCCAGTTATCTGTCTATTTATATTAATAAAATTTTCTTTATTCGTGGGAGAGCCATGCTTCGGCACGTATGGGCTGGCTCGACCGGAGTGATACCACGGCCTCACAGAAAACCGGCAGTGAAGCAATGCTTGCATTGCTTTTCGCTGAGTGAGTGAGGTTACCGGAGGCCCTAACCCTTCCCCCCCTCTCTCCCTCCCCCTCTTCCACCGTTCCCCAACGCCTGCCTTAAAAGCTGGCATCGCACTTGTAACTCGTCGAGTTGCAGGTGCCCATGGGCAGCGGTAGTCACTTACCATCAGGTGACCTGTCTTGTATGATTTTTCTTTGCGATGATACTTTTATACAAACAAACACATTTAACGTGGCATTGCAATAGATGTCGGGTACGGCTTTTTAAATATATTTATTATAGGTATACTTTAGATCAAATATACCAGATACTTACAAAATTCGCTTCGAATAGTGACACTCAATAGTTCCACATACTTTACGTGCATTTTATATGCCACCGTTATAATAAACCAGACCATACAATGCATGTTTCTGTAAATATATGTTGCAATAGTTTGATACAAAAACTGCAATGTATAGCGGCCGTGGTTTATAACTTACCACAACGGGGCTGTTAGACTCGTGGTACTTATTCCACGTACGTTTGCTAGAGTAAAAAGGACAGGTTAATAAATTATCATTTGTTACAGTGCCATTACTATACTTTAAAATATTAAAACTATCATAAAAATATTATACTTATCGAAAGTACGACATTTCATGCCTTCTTTGCATTTCTAAAGCATAGTTTTAGCTTTTTTCGGCTACACCTGAAACGTCACACCGCTAGCGCGGGTGCGAAGCGTCTGATAGCTCAACTGTGCATACAACTGCATTTAAGCACAGTTTAGTTGGTGCCATTTTTTAAGCGCCGATCAAACATCTATGGTATATGTAATCGAAAGAGGGATACGGTTTTAATCACTGGTGTATTTCGGGGATGCCTGTTCCAGTTTCGGGGCTCGAGAATTGAATGTTGCCATCTGAAATAATAAAAAAATATGTAGTAGTTTTTAAACTACCATGGAAAATAAATATTGTAGTTTACCGAAAACTTTCGTTCTTCCTTATTTAAGTGCTATTAGTTTTTATTACCCTGCAATTAGATGTTACAGCAAGCGGTTACCATTGCCTGTAAACTAGGCTAGCTATATCAGCTCGGGCCGTGGGCTTGTTTGTGATTTCCTGTGCTTGATTTATTTCAAGAAAATGATTTTTGTTTCTTGTTAACAGAAGGATTTACCGATTGAATCAGAAAGTACTGCCGACATGGAAGAGAGGATGGAACGCGCCAAGGAGCTTATAGAAGCAAAAAGGAGGGAGAAGAGTGATAAAGAGAAGGAGGTAACGATTAACCAATATTAACCATTAACAATATTAACCATTAACAATATTAACCATTAACAATATTAACCATTAACAATATTAACCAGTATCAAAATTAACCATTAACAATATTAACCATTAACAATATTAACCATTAACAAAATTAACCATTAACAATATTAACCATTAACAAAATTAACCATTAACAATATTAACCATTAACAATATTAACCAATATATTACCCTAGAGCTTGTGTCGCCTGTTTTTATAATAACAAATAATAGTTTACAAAAACCAAAAAAAAATTACGTTTTGAAAGCGAACCCTATTAAAAAGTAGGAGAGAACTCCACTCTCCACCTCCTGGATCCATCATCAGACCATCGTTACTATGCCCAATCGTTTGGACTCGTCAAAACGAATCATATGAGCGCAAACTCGAGGGGTTTACTAGTAGCCAGTGAAGAGTTCCATTATCAACCTCCTCGGTCCATCATCAGATCAGCTCCAAGGTCTAGATATATACAAAATTTCATGTCGATACGACAATTAGAAGTAGGTTCAAATTGTCTTCCAAGATTTGGGTACCTAGTTAGCGTCAGATATTAGGCCGAACGTGTATTATCTCTTTGTTTCGATTTTATTTCAGAGAAAACGAATTATTTTTCTACATCTTTACTAATATTATAAATGCGAAAGTACTCTGTCTGTCTGTCTGTTGCCCTTTCACGCCAAAACTACTGAACCGATTTAAATGAAATTTGGTACACAGATTTTCTAGAGACTTTTTAATGCGAAAAAAAGGGGTGTAAGGGGTTGAAAGGGGGGGATGAAAAGTTGTATGGAAGTATCGTCATATTTAGAGCTAGAAGCTTGATACTTATTTTTTAGGCTGTTGATTCGATATAAATACACTATTCCACGCGGACGAAGTCGCGGGCGCAGCTAGTAATGCATAAAATACAACAAAATATAAAAGAGATGAAAGTACATTTACTCTCTATTTTACAGGCTGAAAAGCAGAAGGAGATAGAACGCCGTACTCAAGGGAAAGGAGTCGCTGAATGAAGCGATGGCAGGCAGACCAAGAGTTGAAGCAGATACAGGTTTGTATTAAATTTTATTTAATACTTTTGGTGTTCGTATTTAAAGCGTTCGAAAACTGGCCGAGGATTATCATGTCACCATTTTTCTCTGCGCAGGAGGAGCGCAAACGAGAGAAGATGGAGAACAACCTGGCTCGGCAGCGGATCCTGGAGCAGATCGCGCAGGACCGCGCCGAGAGGAGGGCGCGCGACGCTCCCCTCCCCGCGCCCGCCCCCGCCCCCGCGCTCGTCCCCACCCCTACCCCCGCGCCCGTCCCGCAGAACTCCGCACAGCCTGCTAGTTTGTATTTACTCCTTTATCTTTCTTTAATAGAGCATTGTCAATATGCCGCACTAACCCATATGTTCTGCGTCAGCGTCAGGTGACAGCGGTGGTCGCGCGCGCATCCAGTTCAAGTTGCCGGACGGCTCCTCGCACACGGCGCACTTCCCCGCCGACTGCGCGCTCTCCGACGTGCAGCGGTACGTCGCCGACAACCCTGCAGGTATGAGCTCTATAGGGTTGCCATGTTGCAGGGAGATTTTACCGTAAAGTGGGGTAAAATATGTGTTATGAGAAAATTAAAGCTTTTTGTGTTCTGTCACAATTGAGTCTATTGGGGCTAGGGTACACCCTAGGAAGGAAGTCCCCGAAAACCCGGCAGCCCTTGGTCGCCTTCTTAAACAGAAGGCAGCCACAACATTGCGTGCGGTGGGTCAGAAGGCAATATATTAAATATTAATTACAATTAAATTACACAGAAATCACAGAAACAATATGTACCATCGGCCAAATATACGGTCTACCATCCTACGGTTGAAGATCGTTTGACATCATAAAACAACTAGGTTGATTTTCCCGTGCAATAATATTCCGACAGTTTATTGTTACAGACCAGTTCAACCTTATCGCCAGCTTTTAGCCCATGAGTGGGGAGACAAAATTTGATTTTGTTGGTCCGGGGGGGGGGGGGGGCTGGGGAGCAAAGCAAAAATTTGAATGAAAAGTACCTTAATACTACGTAAGCTTGCTAAAGCCAAGGGGGGGCGGCTGTCATCCCCTGCCCCTGTCGCTGCGAGTGTGGTTTCACGAGTGGCGATTCCCTGTGACCGATAGGCATACGGGTAACTAGCTTTAATTAGTGGCGGCGTTAGTGATGGCGTTGGAGGTAAGACCTACCGTATAAAGGTCCCTGCATCTCGGGGCCTTGGTTTGGGGAACGAGATACAGGTATACTGACCCTGCCCATATAACGATTTCTTTGGTGGGGTGAGGGCAGTATAAGCAAATCCGTAGTTGAGGAGAGGAGAGGGGCCTGCCCCCTGCCCCTGCTATTGTGATTATACAGAAACTTTTGTCAAAACTGGTACACCATTTTCTTTGTCCGTTGTACAATGGAGCGAATTAAAAAAAAATATGACGAGATTAAAAATCCTTAAAACGGAGGTGAGTTTCTTATATTTACAAGTACAGCGTCAGAGAGACATGGAGAGGAAGGGAGGGAGGGAGGTCGGAAGGGGTGGAGGAAGAGTGGGGCAAATAGGGCGAGTGGGGAGAGTGGGAGTAGGGAATCTAGAGAGGGAGAGTGAGACGAGTTTGGCAAGTAGGGCGAGTGGGGCAAGGGGGGGCGAGTGGGAGTAGGGAATCTAGGGAGTGAGAGTGGGTAGTGTGGGGGCCTGTGGGGCAAGTAGGGCGAGTGTTGAGAGTGGGAGTAGAGAATCTAGGGAGGGAGAGAGGGGCGAGTTTGGCAAGTGGGGCGAGTGGGTAGAATGAGCCGAGTGGGGCAAGGGGGGCGAGTGGGAGTAGGGAATCTAGGGAGGGAGAGTGGGTAGTGTGGGGGCCAGTGGGGAGAGTAGGAGTAGAGAATCTAGGGAGCGAGAGTGGGCGAATGGGGAGTGAGGAGAGTGGGAGTAGAGAATCTAGGGAGGGAGAGTGG